>NC_069474.1:28624826-28685201 GCF_026875155.1 Cherax quadricarinatus | reverse complement strand
CACTGGCAAACACTATACATGGTTTTGCAAGGCTATACACTGGCAAGACGCTATACACGGAAGGCACTTACACTGCAAGACACTAAAAATTGTCTTGCAAGACGCTATACACTGGCAATACGCTATACACTGGCAAGACACTATACACTGGCAAGACACTATACACTGTCTTGCAAGACGCTATACACTGGCAAGACGCTATACACTGGCAAGACGCTATACACTGGCAAGACACTATACACTGGCAAGACACTATACATTGTCTTGCAAGACGCTATACACTGGCAAGACACTATACACTGGCAAGACACTATACATTGTCTTGCAAGACGCTATACACTGGCAAGACACTATACACTGGCAAGACACTATACACTGTCTTGCAAGACGCTATACACTGTCTTGCAAGACGCTATACACTGGCAAGACGCTATACACTGGCAAGACGCTATACACTGGCAAGACACTATACACTGGCAAGACACTATACACTGGCAAGACACTATACATTGTCTTTCAAGACGCTATACACTGGCAATACGCTATACACTGGCAAGACACTATACAATGTCTGGCAAGACGCTATACACTGGCAATACGCTATACACTGGCAAGACACTATACACTGGCAAGACACTATACACTGGCAAGACACTATACACTGGCAAGACACTATACACTGGCAAGACACTATACACTGGCAAGACACTATACATTGTCTTGCAAGACGCTATACACTGGCAAGACACTATACACTGGCAAGACACTATACACTGGCAAGACACTATACACTGGCAAGACGCTATACACTGGCAATACGCTATACACTGGCAAGACACTATACAATGTCTGGCAAGACGCTATACACTGGCAATACGCTATACACTGGCAAGACACTATACAATGTCTGGCAAGACGCTATACACTGGCAATACGCTATACACTGGCAAGACACTATACAATGTCTGGCAAGACGCTATACACTGGCAATACGCTATACACTGGCAAGACACTATACAATGTCTGGCAAGACGCTATACACTGGCAATACGCTATACACTGGCAAGACACTATACAATGTCTGGCAAGACACTGTATTGTCTTGTAAAGAAATTTGTTTTACAACGTTTCGTTCAGGAGTGCACTTTATCAAGTATGTAAAAACACGTAGATACCCTCTTGTAAGGCAAACCAGCACCCTGAGGTCAGGTCGGAGGAGGTCATGGAGTAAGGGAGAGCACGGTGATTATACTAGGTGGTGATGAGAGGGAGACGAGGCGGGGCCAGGTTATGAGCAACATTTTCATTATTTAAATCATGGAGGAGAGTAAGAATGATGTGTCGTGCCAGCACATACCTTTTCTTATTTGGCTCTCTAGTATTTGTGAAATATTGTGGACGCCTCTACAATCCTGCGCTTGGTTCTACCCTGATAACTGCTGCTTCTCAGTCCATGATGTGGGAGTGTAGACTGTGGTGAACCATCCATGCTGTGTTGACATCATCCATCCTGTAATAAAGTTGGTAGAATTACCGACAATATGTAAAGTAAAAGGACACAAGTGCAACTAATGTGACATTTTATTGTGGCAGTGTTTAGCTCTCCAGGAGCTTTATCAAGCCGTTACAAACAGTACATGGACACAGAGGGTATATATAGGCTCAGAGTGAGGTGCAATACATGGTATTAGTTGTGGTATGTAGTAGTGTAATACAATATGAAAGGAACAATTAATTGCACATGAGTAAAAAATTTAAAGGCATTATTTGGGGAAAAAAAAAATTGGGTTAGACAAATTTTTCTATTGGAGGCTGGATAGAAAAGGGTCGTTTCAATGTTCTTCTTTAATGTCTTGGTAGTATTAACAGGAGGACTGTGATACAGGTTTTAATGTTTTAGGAGGATTCTTCCCAAGACTCAGAGGGGGAAGCTCCCTTTTGTTTTGTTTAATTTGTATTAGAAAGGGCTTTATGAAGATTCGAGGCCTTGCGTCTGCGGAAATTAGTTTTTTGTCATAGTTGGGTTTCCCCTGAACTTCATGAATGATTGGTGGAATTTCTGTTGTACACAGGGGTTGTTCAATTATCGTTCCTACATCTAAATGTGTTCATTTATGCATGTAATAGCCTTTCATCGTTTACTCTGTGCAAGTTTAAATTTTTTACATATTGTATTGTACTACTACTATACATACACTATACTATACTACTATATTACTACTACTACACCACTAGTATTGCACCTCATCTAGCTATAATACCCCCTGTGTCCATTACTGTTTGTAAGGCTTGTAAAGCTCCTGGAGAGCGAAACGTTGCCACAATAAAATGTCACATTAGTTACACTTGTGTCCTTTTACTTTACATCATCCATCCTGCTTGTGTATGTTCTTGTAGTCGAGTCTAAACCTTGTTAAAGTCCCTGCACACAGTGCTGTAAGCACATACATCAGTGGTGCTCTCGAGTCTGTGGTCTCGTTGTTTACTTTATGATTTAAGGTATGACAGTTACATTCAAGTTGCCTTACAAAAGGGGTATGGGGTGGCAACCTTCTGTGGGAAAGGCAAACGTTTATGAATGTTGGATGTGCCCCAGAGTGGTGCGAATGACAGGGCTTTCCTCTCGCAGGAGTGGATGATGTGTAGAGGAAATCTAGAGGTAGTCAAGGCGTCCTCGATGTATTTGTCATCTGCAAAGGATTCTTTATTAACATATCTCGACTGAAAGTAGGAAAGAAAAACTGTGATGGCATCGCATTTCATCTTGGAATTGGGGTGGACAAAAGTGTTTGAGGTTCCTCTTTCTTGATAAGGGCATCAAGAAAAGGTAAAGAATCGTCCCTTTCTTCCTGTGATGGGATCTTTATGGTAGGTTCCACCAAGGTGACAGCGTCTCTCAAATTGTGAAGATTGAAGAGTATAGAGACAATGATCAGAATATCAACATCTCGGCTATACGGGATGATATTTTCTATAAACAGAAATATAACAATGTGATGAGTTCACTTCTCAGCACAGTCTTGGCCAACATTTACCTCTAACACGGATAACAAGAATGTTTCTACAATATCATCACCAGCAACGTCATATAGCTGAGATTTTTGTATGTGCTTGGAGATCATAGATTAATCACCTGTCAAAATACTTTCCCAGGCTAGTTGAGGCTTGAGAGGAGACCCGAATGTCTTGTGAATTATAGTTAGAAGTTGAGTGCAGAGCAACCTGTTACAAGGAGTCAGGATAAAAAGAGAGAAGTTAGATCAGATTGGGAAGATAAACTGAGGTACTGGTGTAAACTGAGGTGGCTAGTTATGTGTTACTTGATGATAACCACTTCTGAGGTTAATGCTGAAGGAATTGGTTGAGACCTAGTGGTTCACCAAGGAGCGTTCATGCTTAAGTATATCTCTTTGTTATTTTGCTACCCTTAGTTTTTTTTCTTGGTGAATCACGTTTAAGTCTTCAGCAATTCCTTCAGCACTGTTTTCGGAAGTGTCTGCTACTAGGTCTTCAGTACCAGTCACCGATGTCTCCACCACCTCTGTTCTGCTCACCATCACCGAACCTCTGTCTCCATCCTCTTTTTTAACATAAGTTGTTCCGCCTCCAGCTAAAAGTAACTAATCGTAATGTAATCCTACACTAGCGTGAGCAATTTCTTGCATGGCTTCAGTTGATCTAACGATAACTAATACGGTGACCCGTGTTTCTAATAAATCATAAATAACCTAAGGTCTACGAATAGACCTGGAGTTCCTCAATGTTCGTGTTCATCTTCCTCATCGTGTCTTTTTTTTAGTGTTTCTTTTTCGGGTTTGTCCTTCGTGTGATTATCTTCCTTTTGATCCTCTTCCTTCTCATCTTGTTCATCTTCCTGCTCGGGGGAGCAGTAAAAAAGAGTGTGCTGTGACGAACATCTAGTGATTTACAGAGATGAGAGGGATGGTGGAAGGAAAGTGAGGGATGGTGAGAGGGAGGGGGGGATGGTGGTAGGGAGGTATGGTTTGTGGGAGAAGTGTGACTTGTGGGAGGAGGAGGATGGATTGATAGTGGAAGGGGGATGGAGGGAGTGAGAAGCCTGAGGGTATGGAGAGAGAAATTAATGGATAGTGGAGGGAGAGAGTGAAAGAAAAATGGTGGGGGGCAGGTATTACTGGATAGATGGTGGAAGGGGGTGTTACTGGTGGATAGTGGAAGGGAGGTGTTACTCCATGGATGGAGGGGAGGGAGGAGGTATTACTGAACGTTGAAGGGATGCTTAGTGAATGGATGGTGAAGGAAGATGATGTGAAAGAATAGAGAGAGAGAGAGAGAGAGGGGAGAGAGCAAGAATAAGAAAGAAGAGGAAAAGCGAAAGCAGAACAAAGCGAAAACGAGGAGCGAGAGATAAAAAGAATATGGAATAATGGCATGGTAGGAGGGATGGAATGAGAGATTAAGTAGGAAAAATAAGGAAGTAATCTTGTATATGACGTGGAAGGGAGAGAGAAATCGGGATAGGGAAAAAGTGAGAAAGAGGAAACACAGACTGGAACAAGAAAAATGCACAACGACAAATAACAAAGCAGCTTTGATAGTGATGATTAATAATAATAAATGACGTGTGCCGTGGCCTGGTAGGCAACGCTCTCACTTTACACGCTAAGTGTTCATGGTTCAGGGCCCGGCAGGGTGGAAACCTTGGGCGTGTTTCCTTACACCTGTCCCAGATCACCTAACAGTAAGTAGGTACCCGAGTGTTAGTCGACTGGTGGTGTTAGCATCCTGGGGGACAAGATTGAAGGACCATAATGGAACTGACAGTTCTCGGTAAGGCATTGACTTTTCTTGGGTTAGAAATCCAAAAAAAAATCTTATCTTATCCTTGTCTCCCCAGCAGCTGTGGTCGGTGGGGGTGATGGGAGGGGGGAGCAAGATTACCGAACCGTCCACAAGACACGCACCCTCTCTCTCCTCGCCTCTGCTACTGCTGTTGGTGCTGCGGCTGGCGGTGTCTCCAGCCTCAACCATGACTACTGTGTGGTGGGGGCAGGTCCTGCCGGCCTGCAGATGGGTTACTTCCTACACAAGGCTGGAAGGGACTACATCATCCTAGAGAGAGCCAACCATTCTGGTAAGTGACCCAGCACTTAACCACCTACTACTACTGCTACCACCACTACTACTAACCACCACCAAATACTACTACTAACCACCACCAATACTACTACTACTACACCATATTACTACTAAATACTACTACCACCACCATAAATACTACTACCACCACCATAACTACTAAACCCCAAATACCACTACTACTACCACCACCACTACTACAACCACCACCACCACTACTTTTACTACCACCACCAACCACACTACTACTACTACCACCACCACCACCACCACCACTACTACTCCCACCACCCCCCACGACTAACCACCATACTACCACCCCCACTACACTACCACCCCCTATTTTCACTACCACCCTACTCCCACCATTTACAATTCCCACCACTACTAATTCCACCATATTTCCACCATATAAATTTACCCACTTTTAAAACCTATACTCCCACCCCTTTACAAATTTACCCCCCCCTTTCTAAATACCACCACAAACAAACTTTTTCTCCATTTATTCTACCCCCCCATAAACTACTCCCAAACCACCATACAAACCACCCTAACACAAACCACCACTACTACTACCCCCAAAAAAACCCCAAACTATTTCTATCTCCCAAACCCAAATTCTACCCCCCCCACCACCATTTCTACTACCCCACCACTTTTAATACCACTACTATCCCCCAACAAACTATACTACTTACTTATTCTACCACTACTACTAACACTACTACTATACCACCCCCCACCACTATACTAACACTACTATACTACCACCACCACCACTACAAACCCCACTACTTTTAATTACCACCCCCAAAACCCCCTACACCACCACCACTCCCACCACCACCAACTACCCCCACCATTACTATCCCACCCCCCTACTTACCGCCATACTACTACCCCCCACCATATACAAATATACTATCACCACCAACCACCACCACAACAACCACCCCCCACTACCACTATCCCCAACCACCACCACTATACTACTACCACCCCATACTATCACCACCACTACTACTCCCACCACCACTATTTTTACTACCACCACTACTACCACTACAAATACTCCCACCACTACAAACCACCACTACAAACCACCACTACTATTAAACCTACATTATACCCCAAACTAAAACTACACCACCACTACTAAAAACCACCACCACACTACTACCACCCTTCTAAAAACTACCCCCCAACTACTACTATTACTACCATTTTTTATTTCTCCCCCCCCCCCCCAACCCCCCCCTTTCCCCCCCACCCCCCAACCCCCCCCCCCACACTCCCCCAACCACACTCCCAAACCCCACAAACCACCACTAAAACCCCAACCCCCCCTACCACCACCACCCCCACCCCTACTACCACCACACTACCCCAACCACCACCACCACCACTACTACTACTACCACCACTATTACTACCACTACTACTACCACTACTACTACTACTACTACTTCTACCAACTACTAAACACTACTACTATACCCCCACCACCCTACTACTAACACTACTACTACTACTACCACCACCACCACTACTACTACCACTACTATTACTACCACCACCACCACTACTACCACCACCCCCACCACTAACTACCACCACCACTACTACCACCACCACTACTACCACCACCACTACTACCACCACCACTACACTACCACCACCACTACTACCACCACCACTCCCACCACCACTACTCTACCACAACCACTACTACTACCACCACTACTACTACCACCACTACCACCACTACTACTACCCCCCACTACTACTACCACCACAACTACCACCACTACTACCACCACTACTACCACCCACCCCCACCACCACTACTACCACCACTACTACTACCACCCACCACCACCACCACTACTCCCAAACCACTACTACTACCACCACCCCCACCACCACCACTACTACCACCACTACTACTACCACCACCACCACCACTACCACTACTACTACCACTACTACTACTACTTCCACTACTACCACTGTCATGTGGGCTCGATAACGTGGATGGGGTAAAAACGCTCATGTAGGCTGGTTAGTACGTATTATAACGGAAAGTATGGGAAGCACTATCAGCCGCCCTGCCTCTCTCTGCTCTCTATCTCAGACTGACCTGCCAGTGCCTAGAGGGTGAGCAGTGTTCAAAAACATGCTATGGTCAGCAGCAACGTGAATAAGTCAGTGATTCACACAGACGGTTGGTAGTGAGTCATCTACTGGTAACTGGTAACTGGTACTACTGAGAGCTCGGCGACGCTAACGTATGTCGCCCCGACATACGTTAGCTAATACAAACTAGAGATGGCAGGTGTACGGCTTGGGCTGATTCTATACAATGTCAAAGTACACAACAATTGAACATTATAACGTAAGGAGAATATTAGAATGGAAGCTTACGTAATTGACTATAATGAAACTTACTGTAATGAAACTGTAATGCAATACAAGGTATAATATAGCACAACTCATCGAATGAGACTCAACATTGGGATTACACAATAGAAGTGATAAAAAAAATTTGATCGATCGATCTGTATTCGTGTGATCTACGGATTCTGAGGAAGAAATATATACAAAGAAACAAGTGTTTAACAGAAAGGCAGATTCAGTGCACTCAAATCTAGACTGTTAAATCTCAGAATTCGGAGAGAACGTGAACACACACAAAAAATTCTTGAATATTGAGAAGTTGATACTGTAGTTATTTATCTATACAGGTTATTTACATTTAACCCCAACTCTGCTAGGGTGAGATTGACATATGCAGAATGGGTGTCATCTCTGGGAGGATCAAACTCTGTTGCACTGGTTAACTCATGCTGTATTTGAGGCAAATCTGAATTGGTAGTTACAAATGATACTTGAGGATTTCTCAATACCTGTCGTGTACGTAGGGAATAGCAACACTCAGGCTGATCATCTGACTGAGTATTAGAGGTTGAGGGTACAGAGTCAGGAGGATTGTCAGAGTCTGTCACATTAGTCTGGGTTGGAACACCATTATCATCACATACTAACTTCATATGATCTAAATGCGATTCTTTATACTGACCAGTACTAATTTCTCTAACCTTGTACTTATTGCCATTGATATGTTCAACTACTCGATAAGGACCAACAATTTTTTGATCAAGCTTAGGCATTGCAGACGTTTTGTTAAAGTTAGTCAGCATAACTCTCGAACCTACTTTTATTTTGGACAGCTTTGCTCGAGTGTTTGCGACTCTTGTAAATTCTGCTGTTAATTTATGAAGTGTTTCACGGATTCTTCTAAAAACACTTTGAGCTAAGCTGGTACGAGTTGCTATGAAATCATCAGGGTTGTAATTTGGTTTCGTATAACAACTCATAAGGCAAGCGTTTATCTACACCATACAATGCATAATGTGTAGTGTCACCTACAGAAACATTGAAAGCAGAATTTATAGCACACTGCACATCGGGTATAACTTCATCCCAAGTTTCACTGTTGGGATTGATAGTGGCTCTCAAGGAATCAAGTACTTTCTTATTGGTTCGTTCCGCTAACCCATTGCTGCAGATGATGAGGAACAATGGTGGATTTTAGAGATCTTGTACAAGTACACAAATTTTAAAGAATCTCATTACAGAATTCACCTCCATTATCTGTTACTAGGGACTTAGGGGTGGTATGCCTGCAGATAATGCGTTCTTTAAACGCTTTAGCTACTGTTAGGTAAGACACATATGCAA
The DNA here is from genome assembly GCF_026875155.1 of Cherax quadricarinatus. Lineage (NCBI taxonomy): Eukaryota > Metazoa > Arthropoda > Malacostraca > Decapoda > Parastacidae > Cherax > Cherax quadricarinatus. The sequence goes on along the minus strand of NC_069474.1, from coordinate 28,676,339 downwards.
CAGTTAGGTATCTTTATTGTGAAACGTTTCGCCTACACAGTAGGCTTCTTCAGTCAAGTATAGAAAAGTTGATAGAAGCAGAAGATACTTGAAGACGATGTAATCAGTCCATCACCCTTAAAGTTTTGAGGTGGTCAGTCCCTCAGTCTGGAGAAGAGCCAAGTACCATCTTTCTTAGGTACTAGGATCAAGGGCGCATTCCAAGGTGAATTGCTAGGTGCAATAACTTCATCATCAAGCATTTGATTGATCAATTCTTCTGCGACAGCAACTTGTGAATGAGGCATTCTGTATGCAGGTATATAGATGGGTCTAGTACCAGGTTCAAGTGGGATACGATGGGACAATATGTTCGTTATACCCATCTTCTCACCTGGTAAGGCAATGGCTTTACGACGTTTGTTCAACAGAGTCAACAAACGCTTGACCTTGTCTGGGAAGTCAGTGAGAGCTAAGTCTTTCTCCTCTACTGGTGGAACAGATTGATCCAGTGAAGTGGATGAAGTCTCCCCGTTAGAAATAGCACCAACCCACTGGTCAGGTGACAACTCATCCTCTACCTGAACAGGGTAAGGATAGTGAACAAGGTCAACAAGATTGGTATTTGCTCTGAGACGAACACTGTGACCAGAAGTGTTAGCTAGGAAGAAATGGATCTTACTATCTCTTACAACATGTAAGGATGGCTCAACAAATAGACCTTTTACTTTGCAAGAATCACTGTCAACTAGGACGTTATCACCATCTGGAACACTAGGAACAACAACAGACACTCAAGTGAGGGCACTAGCCGCAACAGAAACGTCTTTCTGCAGACCGCATGTGACAACAAGAGATGGCATTACTAGTTGCAAGTAATCGTTTTCCAACAAGGCGTCCCCTGTGGAGAAACTACTACTTGAACTAGCAGACATTGCAGGGATAGGCTCAGCACTCGAGGTAGTCAGAGCGTCCTCGGACACTTGAGGTAACTGGACACTATCTTGCAAGCCTGAAGTTGCAGGAACACAGACAGGAGTGACAGGATCACCAGTGCCTGACCGCTTGGGTACGCTACTGGAAAATGCACTGGCCTGTAAGGACTTAATCCGAACGTCGTACTCTGCGGCAGTATGGCAGATCTCGGATCCAAGCTGGTAACCTCAAAATGGTACGATCAAGTCATCAGTTTGGGCATGCCATCGATAAGGGTCGAGCACAATGCGTAAGTCTCGCATGGAAGCAAATCCCAGTAGAAGGTCACCAGGGAAAGTAATCTGGTCGACAACAAGGAAGGAAGCAGTAAAGTCTCTACCTTGGATAGAAAATGTGAGGGAAGTCCGACCTCGGACACGCAGGTGAGAACCAGCTACTCCACTAAGGGAGGACACATGAGTCGGTCCTACGAGAAGGACATGTCGTAACTGCTTATCCCTAAACAAACTAGACCTGATAATATTGACTTGTGCACCAGAGTCCATGAACAAATGAACGGGCGCATTATGAACAGATGCTTGCACTATAGGGCCTATGGTTGCATTGGAAGTTATGTGCAAACAAAAAGGTGGATTGTCATCAGAAAAGATTTGTTCCACTTCATCCCCAGAATCATCTACGTCAGAGACGTGTGAAGCAACATCAGCAGGATTGTCATTCTCGAGACTGCTTAAGGCTTCAGAGGAATTGTGAACGGGGATGGTGTACTCATTCTCACCTACTGTCACCATGGGACGGTTTGACTGGGGCGCTCGAATTCCCCCGAATTGGAAGAATGAGCCTGGTTCTGGTTAATCTGAGAACCACGACGTCTGTTTCCTCTCCTGGTTCTGCGGTTGGAACGGCCACGGAAAGACCTAGAGTACTGAAGGTTGTAGAGAGCATTACACTCAGATGTGTGATGTCCATGTATTCTATGATAAGTACAGTAGGGAAGATCTAACTGGTACTCATCATCAGTACGACGCCTTTTAGGGTGACTATTAATTGCAATATGGCCACGGAAACCACAGTTGTAACAAGTCCGCTGACTATGGTTACTGAATGTACTATGAATACTACGAGGTTTATAATGACTCTGTACACTGGTCCTTGGTGATCGCTGAGATGGTTGACCACCACGATTTGTCGCCGTGGCGCAAACAAGAGGTGGTGCAGACTGAGGCATAGGTGTGAAATTACTTTTCATACACGGGAAAGTACCCTGGGGGCACAAGGAACGTACATGATTTAGGGCTGTAAGTGGTTCCATCGTCACAGTTGGAGGATTAGCCTCATTAAGCACACACGGAAGCAGGCGGCATTAGTTCTTTAATTGCTCCAAAAGGTGCTATTTTAGCAAACGATGCTGTGGATGGTTTATCCTCGTCAGGGACAAAAGCTGAGGACTTGACAGCATTGATAAATGATAAAAGTTTATCTAATCTAACAGCAAATGCACTCAATGACTCATTAGTCATGGGTGTAGCATTCACGAGTTCCCGAAGAACGACATATGGATCAGCTGTTTTTACTGGTACAAGGAAAGAACGAATCAGTTCCTCATATTGTGACCACTTAGTAAGATTCCTGAAGTCTCGCATTTCAAGGAGATCAACAACGTGAACAGCAGCAGGGGACCGATGAAGAGCTTCTTTCGCAAGTCTGATAAGACTTTCCTCTGAAGGAGGACCGTCAACTAGAGCATTAACACGAGAACGAATGGCAGTAAACCATGCTTCAAGACTATGTACATGGCCATTGAATAAAGGTAACGCATCAAGGGAATCACGAGTAAAATTACACTGTCTCAGTGTCTGGGTCGGTCTGTCAGTCGATAATGAACTATGAGGACTGATGACAGAAGCAGCAGTAGTCTGAGAGGTCTAAATGTCGCCATTCACTAAAGTATCACTTGAAAGTATGTGAGGCATAATGGCAAAAAAAGTTGCACAAGAACGAATAAGGCAAAAATAATGAATAATAAAAATGATACAAAATGCTAAAATTGAAATAAAAGAGATGCAACTAATTCAGCAGAAGTAATAAAAAAAATGTCTAAGATACACTGCAAGAGGAAGAACAACTCAATGTGAGGGACTGCTGGACAAGATAAAGAAACACATTGAATTTTACAAGTAAAAATATTACTGGAGACTGAATTAAATGCAAAATGAGCTGTCTGTACTCTTGCTAATAAAGAAATTAACTAATAAAACTGAAATCAATGTAAAAAGTATAAAATAAAATCACTGAATTGTATGCAAAGAGAGAGAGAACTGGGAAATTTAAATATTTTCTAAGAGTGCATAAACAAAATTAAAATATAATGCAAAGACAATATAAGGAAATATAATAAAATGAAAAACAGGAGACTCGAACAATGATGAACTGAGAATAATAATGCATAAAAATATCAATAAAAGAAAATAATTCACTGCAGAATAAGTGCAACAAAATAAGGTGCAGAAATAATCAATGTAGTAATAAAAGTTACACTGGGAAAATGTAGGTTAAATAATAAAATAAAAATATGAAGAAAAACTGAACACTTTAACTCTTAATTGTAACTTAAGCAAAACAATTTACTCAAACAGAGAAAAAGAAAACACTTTACGTTAAAAAGAAATTAAAATTACAGTAAGAGTGAATTTGTTCAAAGAAATGTGAAAAATATGAATAAAAATAAAACAACAAAACTGGAAGTGTAACACTTACAAGTGGCGGGACACACAACACTTACAAGTGGCGGGACACACAACACTTACAAGTGGCGGGACACACAACACTTACAAGTGGCGGGACACACAACACTTACAAGTGGCGGGACACACACACTTACAAGTGGCGGGACACACAACACTTACAAGTGGCGGGGCACACACAACACTTACAAGTGGCGGACACACAACACTTACAAGTGGCGGGACACACAACACTTACAAGTGGCGGGACACACAACACTTACAAGTGGCGGGACACACAACACTTACAAGTGGCAGGGCACACACAACACTTACAAGTGGCGGGACACACAACACTTACAAGTGGCGGGACACACAACACTTACAAGTGGCGGGACACACAACACTTACAAGTGGCGGGACACACAACACTTACAAGTGGCGGGACACACAACACTTACAAGTGGCGGGACACACAACACTTACAAGTGGCGGGACACACAACACTTACAAGTGGCGGGACACACAACACTTACAAGTGGCGGGACACACAACACTTACAAGTGGCGGGGCACACAACACTTACAAGTGGCGGGACACACAACACTTACAAGTGGCGGGGCACACAACACTTACAAGTGGCGGGACACACAACACTTACAAGTGGCGGGGCACACACAACACTTACAAGTGGCGGGACACACAACACTTACAAGTGGCGGGGCACACAACACTTACAAGGGGCGGGACACACAACACTTACAAGTGGCGGGGCACACACAACACTTACAAGTGGCGGGACACACAACACTTACAACTGGCGGGACACACAACACTTACAAGTGGCGGGGCACACACAACACTTACAAGTGGCGGGGCACACAACACTTACAAGTGGCGGGGCACACACAACACTTACAAGTGGCGGGGCACACAACACTTACAAGTGGCGGGATACACAACACTTACAAGTGGCGGGATACACAACACTTACAAGTGGCGGGGCACACACAACACTTACAAGTGGCGGGGCACACACAACACTTACAAGTGGCGGGACACACAACACTTACAAGTGGCGGGGCACACACAACACTTACAAGTGGCGGGACACACACAACACTTACAAGTGGCGGGGCACACAACACTTACAAGTGGCGGGACACACAACACTTACAAGTGGCGGGGCACACACAACACTTACAAGTGGCGGGACACACAACACTTACAAGTGGCGGGACACACAACACTTACAAGTGGCGGGGCACACACAACACTTACAAGTGGCGGGGCACACAACACTTACAAGTGGCGGGGCACACACAACACTTACAAGTGGCGGGCACACACAACACTTACAAGTGGCGGGACACACAACACTTACAAGTGGCGGGGCACACACAACACTTACAAGTGGCGGGGCACACAACACTTACAAGTGGCGGGGCACACAACACTTACAAGTGGCGGGGCACACACAACACTTACAAGTGGCGGGGCACACACAACACTTACAAGTGGCGGGATACACAACACTTACAAGTGGCGGGATACACAACACTTACAAGTGGCGGGGCACACACAACACTTACAAGTGGCGGGGCACACACAACACTTACAAGTGGCGGGACACACACAACACTTACAAGTGGCGGGACACACACAACACTTACAAGTGGCGGGACACACACAACACTTACAGGTGGCGGGACACACACAACACTTACAAGTGGCGGGACACACACAACACTTACAAGTGGCGGGACACACACAACACTTACAAGTGGCGGGACACACACAAAAACTTACAAGTGGCGGGACACACACAACACTTACAAGTGGCGGGACACACACAACACTTACAAGTGGCGGGACACACACAACACTTACAAGTGGCGGGACACACACAACACTTACAAGTGGCGGGACACACACAACACTTACAAGTGGCGGGACACACACAGCACTTACAAGTGGCGGGACACACACAACACTTACAAGTGGCGGGACACACACAACACTTACAAGTGGCGGGGCACACACAACACTTACAAGTGATGGGGCACACACAACACTTACAAGTGGCGGGGCACACACAACACTTACAAGTGGCGGGGCACACACAACACTTACAAGTGGCGGGGCACACACAACACTTACAAGTGGCGGGGCACACACAACACTTACAAGTGGCGGGGCACACACAACACTTACAAGTGGCGGGGCACACACAACACTTACAAGTGGCAGGGCACACACAACACTTACAAGTGGCAGGGCACACACAACACTTACAAGTGGCGGGGCACACACAACACTTACAAGTGGCGGGGCACACACAACACTTACAAGTGGCGGGGCACACATATAACGGGTTTGTTTAGTGTTCTGGTAGCGGGGAGTAAATGATACGTCTTCGGAGGCTTCTTACTTTATTGTTATGTCGTGGTGGGTACACAGGCTCGTGTGTTTGTGCCCATGGCCCGGGAGGGCCATGCCCACGAGAGAGAGCTAGGAGCAGGCCTTGTGTCTTGCTGCTAGGCCGCTGTGTGAGTGAGGGAGAGGCAAGTCTGGGCATACTGAAGTGGCAAGGCCTATATGTGGCAGCACCAGCATGGCGTGAAATATGAACTAAGCTGGCAGACAGCATGGGCTGTCTGTGCAGACAGTACAGGCTGTCTACATATGCTCGGACACCTACCACGCATCGTCCCGACGCGACAATACTGGTAGTAAAAGAAACTCGGTCTCTCTCTCGTAGGAACAGGGCACAGAACACAAAATAAAAACATATATATACATATGAACATGGAAAAAAAAAACTTCCTACAGGGAGGGAAGAAAAAAACATGTGGGGTGTGCTAAACATCGTGGTCATAGGCAGTGAGCATCGAAGTGCATCACTGCACGCCTTCCTGCGTCTGGACAGATACTGCAACACAGGAGACATCGCTGCGGCTGAGCTGTGACGTAACAGGGTACGGTCTCCTCTGGAACGGTGAAGCAGTCATCGTAGGAGTCGCTGCAGGTTTCACTCAAACTGGGGCACGACATGCTGGTGCCCTCGAGTGAGGCGTCGACAAAACTCGGCAAAATGGGCAGGACTTCTGGCAAGCGACTCAGGAGGACACTTCTCGACTGGTACTTTTCACTGGGCTGTCACTTGCCGGCGAGCGTGGATCGAGTTGTGGAGCGAGTCGTGGCAGAGACGACTGGGCCCAAACATCTGGGAGTCGTAACATCATACACCAGACTGCAGTGAGAGAGCTAGCAGTCAAAGTGACATCTTCTTTGTGCAGGCTGCTCACTGAAGCTTGTGATACTAGGCTGACACAGTGTCATTCTCTCGACAGTTGGAGTTATAGCAGAGGTTAGTCTAAGCGTCCCCAGACTTGTTTCTCTACATATAACTGCACTCTGAAGGTCTGGAGGTGAAGTGAAACAAATCTCAATGGGAATCGTAGCAGGTACGATTCTGCAGAACATCACGAGCGACGAGCATAAAAGCTTTCTGTACAAGAGGGCTCTGTCACTCGGGGCTGTCTGACATCAGCTGTCAAACACACTGGTCACACGGGTGACTTAACACAGTGGTGCTACTCAGGTCTGGCTCAGACCTCACTGGACACACGGAAAACTTAAAACACACACCGCGGTACACTAACATGTGAGAACACTGACTGAGAGGAATTAATTAACATGACATATATCTTCTCTGTCTTCTCGACAATACTAAAATAATTACTAAAAACACTCGATGTGACATCATGTGATGTCAGGCGTGATGTCGCGAGATGACGTCAGCAGGACTGTGACGTCAGCAGACATCTCGAGGTGACGTCAGGCAGACATCGTGACGTCATGAAGTCGGGCAGCATCATGGGTGACGTCGATGTGATGCGGGCAGCAGACCACAGCATGTGGCCTGGGACATCTGGCTCGGTAACTCACGTGGTTTGTAGATCCACGTGACATCGCCCACACCCACGTGGCGTCGTGATCCACGTGGCATCGTGATCTACGTGGCATGCTGATCCACGTAGCTTCGAGTGGCCTCGGGCACTTGGATACACAGTTCTGGCAACGAATTCACACGAAAAACAGCAGAAAACACAGAAGAGGGAGTGGGCAGTGGTGAGTGTATGGTAGTGTGGTGGCGAGGAGCGTGGGTGAGTGTATGGCGATGGAGCATCTGGCGATCTATCCTCCTCCCACCCACAAACACAGGGAAACACACTGGACGCAGAAATCACCACGAAACTCACCTCTGGCTTGCTGAAACAGCTGTGCTGAGCTGAACAACAACAGCAACATACAAGTGACGCTGAACACGTGACTTGAGAAACAGCGTGGGACACTGTGGCGTGGGGTCACTTACAATTCTCGAAGAAATTCGGTAAATTTCGGCTGGATCCTGCTTGTACCTGTGTCTGGATGCTCAAAAGTGCAGACACGACATCAGGATAACTCGTTGAGAGACGGATGCTTCTTATATGGGATGATGAAGTGAAGATGACTTCATACCTCTCCTTCCTCTCTCCAGGGTAAACACAACTGTTGCGACCACCGCTGCTACCATTTATAACGGGTTTGTTTAGTGTTCTGGTAGCGGGGAGTAAATGATACGTCTTCGGAGGCTTCTTACTTTATTATGTCGTGGTGGGTACACAGGCTTGTGTGTTTGTGCCCATGGCCCGGGAGGGCCATGCCCACGAGAGAGCGCTAGGAGCAGGCCTTGTGTCTTGCTGCTAGGCCGCTGTGTGAGTGAGGGAGAGGCAAATCTGGGCATACTGAAGTGGCAAGGCCTATAGGTGGCAGCACCAGCATGGTGCGAAATATGAACTAAGCTGGCAGACAGCATGGACTGTCTGTGCAGACAGTACAGGCTGTCTACACACACAACACTTACAAGTGGCAGGGCACACACAACACTTACAAGTGGCGGGGCACACACAACACTTACAAGTGGCGGGGCGCACACAGCAAGGATTGTACACTTATTAGTTATGTTCTTACAACAAAATCTTGCTGTGGCTGATACGACAAAAATTGCTCGCAAAAATAATGGTACACAAGTCTGCGAAAAAATCAAAGGAATGAGACACTGCTGGCATACAAAAAAAAATAAAAAAGGTATACATAGAAATAAATGGATAATTTAGTATACTGGGGTGAATATCACTGCATGAATAGTGACAAATACTTGAGAATACAATGCTGAAAGAACACAAGGTAAAAAAAAATGAATGAATTACTTCACAAGCAGTGAATGACGGGGGTAAAGAACAAAATACCCTACAGAAATAAGGAATACACTTGAACACTGCAAAATAATACTTACTAAAGGCAGGGAGTAGCATAAAAAAAACATAGATAACAAATATAAAAGTGAAACACGAAAGATGAGCGATAACACTGAAAAGTTTTGCAAAAATAATGAGTCAAAGAAACACTGAGTCTACACTGAAAACACAAGGCTTAGAGTACACAAGAAATTCACAGTAAATGTCTCACACACGCAAATGTCTTTAAATGCAAGCCTCTTCAAGGGGGGTTCCTTGGCGTGGTGAAGAGGCTCTTGGTCTGAGGAATTAGAACTGTCGGTCTCCTTCCTCAGACCGAACCTAATTACCCCCCAATCCCCCCTTCTCTCTCCCATCCTCCCCATCCTCCCCTTTTTCCTTTCCTCCTCCTCCTCCCCACCCCTCCCTTTTGCCCTTCCTTTTTGGCCTTTGGGATTTTTTTCCACAGGCACAGTAGTTCCTAGGTAGGGGAAAGGGTACCGGGGTCCATCCCATTCCGTTGAGGTTTTTGGCGGTGGCGTAGTTTGCCGTGGAATCTGGATTGCCTGGGGATGTCCTGATCCCTCTCCGGTATCCCGGAGGGTGGCTTTGGGTGTCTTTCGGGTGACGGGTGTATCTCTGGAAGCCACCTTTCAGATTCCGGGGGTGGTGGCCGAAGGAGGTATGCTTTGTGGCGGATATCCGGCCGCCCTCTATTTTGTCCACCGAGGTAGCTCAGCAGATGTGAGGTTGCTATCCCAGACTGCTGGTTTACTGGCATGATGGGTAGGGTATGGCACGGGTTCCATGCTGCATCTGTGCTACTTGCGGTGCTGAGGTCCTCTTGGGCGCGGAGGGAGATTTCTGGCCCTTTCATTCCTCCTAGGAACTATCCCTCCCTGGCCCCCCTTTTTTTATTTTTTTTTTATTTTTATTTTTTCTTTTTTTTCTTAAAAACAAAAAGAAAGAAGTAACCTAACCATGGAGTTCCCGATCCATGACCCCGCTACCCTCGGGCCCCTTCTTGATACTGCACCCCGTTCTGACCTCGCCTCATCTTTTGGCCACTCTTCGGACATTCCTAAGGCCCCTGTACCTCTTGCTGGTGCTGTTTCTTCACCTGCTTCAGGTACCGGGGCTTCCACTGACTCCTTCGATTTGTCTGACCTCTGCTCTCCTTTGACTATGCTTCTGGCTTCTCCCTCTACAGTGCAGTGATTTTCGAATTGCCAGCCCGTCCCACGTCGGACCGACTCTGGTCCCACTTCTAAACATCAACGGCAGTCTCCTAATGATGATACTTCGTTACCTTCCCTCTCTACTCGGAAAAGACCGACACGTCATGCACTCCCTCTCCACACTCGGTTTCAGACCACACAATGGACTAAATTCTTTACATTAAGACCGACTTCTACTGCCTATCTTCCCGACCATAGTATTGGCAAAGCGCTCCTACGCCACGTTGGTAGAGATATTTCCTTTCATACTCTTAAGAGTGGTACGCGCATCATCACAGTCCAGAATTCTACCCAAGCTCATGATCTTTCTCTTCATTCACATATCGATACTATTCCTATCACTATCGAAAAACATCATTCCTTCAATTCTTGTAGTGGTACTGTTATTCTTCCCCATACCATAGTCCAACAGAATTTCCAGACATGTGGCACTGACATTCTGGAACAGCTTGAACTCCAAGATCTCCCAATTCTCAAGGTAGACACTTATGTTCTTCCTGCCCGCGGGCAAAGACGATACCCTTGCAATGTGGCTCGTTTAACTTTTGACAGCCATGAACTCCCATCCTCAGTTTATGTAGCAGGACATCAGTTACAAGTTCGGAAGGTGATCCCTGCACCACAACAGTGTGGGAATTGCTGGCGATTTGGCCACCCAGCAAAATATTGCAGATCTATAGCCGAATGCCCAGTCTGTGGTGCCGATGACCATTCTAATACGTCTTGCAGTCGAACTCCCTCTTGCCTTAATTCTCATGAGGCTCACCCTTCATACTCTCGCCATTGGCAAGTCTACTTAAATGAGCGGGAAATTCGTTGCCTCAAAGAGGCAGAAGGTCTCCCTTGCGCTATGGCGGTTTCTCATCTCCGCCTCCAAGGGAGACTGCCCCGTGTTTCTTATTCTCGTGTTTCAAAGCGTCCCCCCACTTCTAGGGTCACATCTTCTGCAGCCTCCTCTGTGGTTGCCAGTCCCATAGTTACTCCTGTATCTAATTTTTTTGGGCTGTCCTGGGCTCAGACGTCCCTACTTCAACTCCTCAGTCTGTCCTCACTTCTTTGTCCTCCCTCACAAACCCCAGTATCGACAAGACCTCGTACGATACCTCCCAATCGTCCCTCTACTTCTCAGAGGCCCAAAAAATCTCCTTTAACCCCTCCTTCCCTTTCATCCACCCCACATTTTACCCTTCCCAGCCCTTTGAAACCTGAGTCTTCCCCTTTCACTGGCTCTGTTACAAGTGTGGGGGTTTCATCCTCCTCCTCGTACTGTGCCTTCCTTCCCTGTCCCCTCCCAAGTTTTCTTCCTCTTCGTCACCTCCCAGGTTTCTGCCTCTTCTGTCCCCTCCCACACTGCTCCATTCCCTCCACCCTTTCGCCCCTCCCCCTACCTTGGTACAGTCCATTACAGCTCCGATCTTTACCCAAACTACTCCTTCCATCTCCAATATTGTCTCCCATACGACGTCTCTGAACTCCGAAACACTTGAAGCAATCTCTGAATATATTGCAGAAAACCAAAACCATCAACGGACACTGATCCACCCTCTGTTCCTCCTCTTTCCTCTTCTCCATCTGCGCAACTCCTTTCTTCACAACACACCGTTCCTTCGCTACTTGAACGTTTTCCTTTGCAACCGCATGTGGACTTTTCTAACCCCTCTAGTCCATAGGTACCTTTACCTGTGGATTTCAGGTATCTTTATCGTTGCCAATCATGGCCTATTTACAGTGGAATATTCGCAGCCTCAGGGGTAATCGAGGTGAGCTTCAGATGTTGCTCTCCCAGTTTTCCCCTGTTGGTGTTTGCTTACAGGAACCAAAATTACACTCTGCCGTTATCTATCCTATCTCAGATCCTTTTCCTGATGGGACCTTTAATGAAAGTGCCCTTCTTCTATGCACTGATATTCTGTACCATCAGCTATTTGTTCATACTTCGCTGCATTACACAGCAGCCCGTATCCACTTGCATAGATGGCATACACTCTGTTCTTTGTATCTCTCTCCTTCTCGGGCATTATCTATCCCAGATATTGCCTTTCTTGTTTCGTCATTACCGCCACCACTTCTGTTACTTGGCGATTTTAATGCCCATCGTTTCCTCTGGGGGGGTCTCACTGTGATTCCCGTGGCATTCAGTTAGAGGCTTTTCTTGCTACCCACCCCCTCCATGTTTTAAATACAGGTGCTCACACCCTTTTTGGGATCCTCGGACTCATACTCCCCCTTGCATCGATCTCTCAGTTGCTCTTCCTCTGCTGCATTAGACTTCACCTGGTCTGTTCTCCCAGATTTACAAAGACAGCGATCATTTCCCAATCATTCTTACTTCCCCCCTTTATATTCCACCACCTCTTCGTAACCCACGCTGGCAATTTGATCAGGCAAATTGGAATCTTTACTCTCAACTAACTGTTTTTAGTGAGGTTCCTTCTTCGTCCTCCATTGATGAGCTTTTACACCTCTTCTCGTCCTTCGTTTTAACAGCAGCTTCTCATTCTATACCCCAAACTTCGGGCAGGCATTCTCAGAAATGAGTGCCTTGGTGGTCTCCTGCTTGTGCTCGTGAAATTTCTTTTGAAACACGCTGTGTGGGGCAGGTACCGGTACAATAGAACCATGGAGAGACCTCTTGATTTTAAGCAGAAGCGTGCGATCGCTCGCCGTGTCATCCGTGACCCTAAATGCACTTGCTGGCGAGATTATGTCTCCACCATCACCTCTGCTTCCTCTCTGAGTGCAGTCTGGAAAAAAGTACGAAACTGAATGGTAAATATTCTCCTGACCAGGCTCCTGTTCTGCGGGTTGCCGGTGTTGATATAGCAAACCCACTAGATGTTGCCAATGAAATTGGCAATCATCTGGTCCGTATTTCTCAGGGGCTCCATCTATGCCCCTCGTTTCTTTCCTCAAAGTCTGCCAGAGAGTTAGCACCCTTGGACTTTTCTTCTCTCAGAGAAGAGCGTATAAAAGTGCCTTTTACAAATTCAGGAACTGGGCAACAATCTAAGCTTGCCGATCATCGGCAGCTGGGCCCGACGACATTCATATTCGTATGCTACAACATTTACATCAGTCAGCCCTTGCAGTCCTATTACTCCTTTTCAATCGTATTTGGTCACAGGGAGTTCTTCCACAGCTGTGGAAATCTGCCATTGTTCTCCCTTTCTGCAAACCGGGTACTACGGGACATGAAGCCTCCCACTATCGTCCCATTGCTCTTACCAGTGCAGTTTGCAAAGTGATGGAACACCTGGTAAATAGACATTTAGTGTGGTATTTAGAGACACATAAGTCTCTCCACTCGTCAATATGGCTTTCGTAAGGGCCGTTCTACCATAGACCCCTTACTACGCTTGGATACACATGTTCGTAATGCCTTTGCGAATAACCACTCAGTTAAATTGCCATATTTTTTGACCTTGAGAAGGCATATGACACAACTTGAAGGTATAATATTTTGGCCCAAGCCCACTCCTTAGGCCTTCGAGGCAATCTACCATCCTTCCTTAAGAACTTTTTAACTGACAGACATTTCCGTGTTTGAGTTAATAATGTGCTCTCCCCGGAATTTATCCAAGCTGAAGGTGTCCCCCAGGGATGTGTTCTGAGCACAACACTTTTTCTCCTTGCTATTAATGATTTGGCCTCTAGTCTTCCATCCAATATTTGGAAATCACTCTGTTGATGACTTTGCTATTGCATGTGCAGGCGCTGATTGTCACCTCATTACAGTTTCTCTCCAACATGCGGTCGACCGTGTTTCCAATTGGGCCACCACACATGGGTTTAAATTTTCCAGTACCAAAAACTCGCCAAATTACTTTCACTAGACGCTCTGTCATCTCCGATCATCCTTTGTACCTCTATGGCTCCCGTATCTCTGAACGTGATAGTCAGGTTTTAGGCCTCCTCTTTGACCGTAGGTTATTCTGGAAACCGCACATTACCTCTCTGAAGGCAACTTGTCACAGCCAGCTGAGCCTTCTTAAAACCCTTGCTCGTCTTTCATGGGGAGCTGATCGTCGAACTCTCCTTCGCCTAAATTCCGCCCTCGTTTTATCGAAACTTGATTATGGTGACCAGATCTATTCAGTGGCCTCTCCTGCTACTCTAGCCTTAACCCCATTCATCACCAAGGATTACGTTTATGCCTTGGTGTTTTTCGCTCTTTCCCTGTTGAGAACCTCTATGCAGAAGCGAACGTTCCATCCTTATCCGATCGCCGTGATACTCATTGCCTTCGCTACTATGTACGCTCTCATGATCTCCGCAATCCTTCCATTTATAGAATGGTCACCGATATTAGTAGATATTCTTTATTTGTTCGCCGCCCGTTTGCTCCGTCCCTTCTCCCTTCGCCTACATTCGCTCTTGTCGTCTCTTCAATTACCACCTCTCTATGTTCATGTAGCATCTCACTTTTCCCTACCCCCCTGGGAAGTTCCAGCTGTTCGAGTCTGTTCTTTCTCACTCCCTTGCTCGAAAGCCCAACTGTCTATGGTAGCTTCCCGCTCTCTTCTTCTTGACCACTTCCACTCTCATTCTCATGCCATTGCAGTGTACACAGATGGCTCTAAGTCTTCTGATGGCATAGGATTCGCAGCAGTGTTTCCAGACAGCGTCGTACGAGGGCATTTACTATCTTCGGCTAGTATCTTTACTACTGAATTGTATGCCATTCTTGCAGCACATATCCGTATTGCATCTATGCCTGTGTCATCATTTGTGGTTGTCTCAGACTCCCTTAGTGCTTTACAGGCTATACAGAAATTTCATACACTTCACCCCTTAGTCCTCCATATCCAACTTTGGCTATGCCGCTTCTCTTCCAGGCATAAAGATATTGGTTTTTGTTGGGTCCCTGGTCATGTTGACGTACAGGGCAATGAACAGGCAGACACTTCTGCGCGGTCAGCAGTACATGACCTACCAGTTTCATATAGAGGTGTTCCATTTACGGACTATTTTGCTGCAATAGCTACCCACCTTCACACCAGTTGGCAACAACGTTGGTCTACTCTGCTCGGTAACAAACTTCAATCTATTAAACCGAGTATAGGTTACTGGCCGTCCTCTTGTCACCAGTGTCGAGGTTGGGAGACTACTCTCTCCCGTCTTTGCATTGGCCATTCTCGTCTTACTCATGATTATCTCATGGATAGGCGCCCTGCTCCTCTCTGTAAGAATTGTCGGGTTCCATTATCGGTTAGCCACATTCTATTAGACTGCCCACTTTATCAACGAGCACGCAGAATATACCTCCAACGTCGTCTAGCTCCGCTGCTCTCTCTTTACCTTCCTTTCTCGCTGATGGACCCACCTTTCATCCGGACTCATTGACAACAACTGACTTACTTCACAAACTCTGATACCTTCAGCCCTTTCTACCCCAATCTCTTGCTGCCCTCTACCCCCGCACTATCCCGTCCCGCTGTTTTCTGTATCCTACTGATCATCCCTTCCCCCTTCTACCGCCCAATACCCTCACTTCCTTCCCTACCCTGCAGCGCTGTATAGCCCTTGTGGCTTAGCGCTTCTTTTTTATTATAATAATAATTTAAATGCAAGGAAAATGTCTCTAAACAGAAAATTATCGCTGAAGTCTGGAGTGGTAGACGGGCGGTGACGGGTGATGAAGTGAAGACGGTGTCCTGTGGGCGGGTGATGATCCCTCCTACACTCACACTGTTGTCGTGAAGAAATGCGCTTTCTAGGTGAACTCGCATAACTGGCTTTAACGTTGGTGCACAGCTACAATCTCTTGACCAATTATGTGAGCCAAAAAAGTACTTTGACCCGGTACAAGGGTAGAAAAACCCACAGGTAGATGAGGAGTGGGTGGTGGGTGGGTGAAGGGAGCATGACTCAACTTGCTGGCGCTCACTGGCGCACAGTCTCACTACTCACAAACTCCAGGTGACTTAACTAAGCCACAATATGGTGAAGCCATATTGTGGCTTAGTTAAGCCACAATGTGGCTTCACCATATTGTGGCTTAACTGAGGGATGGTGAAGACCACTCTTACCAGCATCCAACTGGGAGCACAAAGCGATATAGGAGACAATACTTCAGAAGAACTTGCGTGGCTTCTCTCTCTCAGCTGGGTTAGAAGCTGGGTTGACTGACTGGCTTAACCCACGAGAATGGATGACTGGAAGACGTGTAACGATGCACACAACATGAAGGAGCAGGTGGATGATAGGCTGAGGCAGGCTGACTGGCATTCACTTCCACAGTCTGGCTTACTGGCTGGCTTAATTGTAAAATCCGGGTCAACCCCTTGGAGATTGAAGCAATTGGCACACGAACTAAGTCAGGAAGCTTGAAAAGCGGCTGCAACAGGCTTGCAGGCTGGATTGACACAGGGTGGTAAGCGGCTAGCTGGAGGTGGCAGAGACGGTTCAGCTCTGACCTGCCGGCACCCCACAAACAATCTTCTAACGTCGGAAATACCCGTAAATCCACGCCCACACCGCTGTCACCAAATTGTCATGTGGGTTCGATAACGTGGATGGGGTAAAAACGCTCACGTAGGCTGATTAGTACGTATAATTATAATGGAAAGTATGGGAAGCACCAACAGCCGCCCAGCCCCTCTCTGCTCTCTATCTCTGCTGTATAGCCCTTGTGGCTTAGCGCTTCTTTTTGATTATAATAATAATAATGCTCTCTATCTCACTGACCCACCAGTTCCTAGAGGGTGAGGGTGTTCAAAAACATGCTCTGGTCAGCAGCAACGTGAATAAGTCAGTGATTCACACAGACGGTTGGTAATGAGTCATCTACTGGTAACTGGTTACTGATAACTGGTACTACTGAGACCACTACTTCCACTACTACCACCATCACCACCACTACTACTACTACCACGCCCACACAGTGTTGTATACTCTTGTTTAACTCACCACTGTAGTACCAGTGTTGTTACTCTTAAGTCAACACTGCTGAACACCACAAATGTAGCTGAAGTTCTAATAATAAAAATCGAGTACCAAAACCTAGTCATCGTGGTTGTATATAAGTAACCAGATGTAACCTAACAGTTCAAGGAACAACTACTGAAAATTGATTACTGTCTGGAAAGTCTTCTAGCTCCTTCCTCAAACATCTTACTGCTTGGTGATTTCAACCTAAGGTATACAGAAATGGGAGAATGTAGCAAATAATGTTATAGCAGAAACAATCCCTGGAGGTAGCGCAGATGAAAGGTCACACACACAAACGAGCTTGAACATGTATTTATTGGAGCGGAGGAGAGATGCATAATATATACCTGGAAAGTACTCGAGGGCCTGGTCCCCAATCTGCACACTGCCATAACAACATACTGGTGTGAGAGATACGGGATGAAGTGTAAAATATACCAAGTGAGGAGCAGAGGTGCGGTGGGGACAATAAGGGAACACTATCAACATCTGGGGTCCCAGACTATTCAACATTTTACCAGAAGATATCAGGAACACGGCTGGGAGAAGTGTAGAAGCCTTCAAGAGGAAACTGGACAAGTATCTTCACCAGGTGCCAGATCAACCAGGCTGTGATGGATATGTGGGGCAGCGGGCCTCCAGCAGCAACAGCCTGGTTGACCAGGCAAGCACCAGACGAGCCTGGTCCATGGCCGGGCTCCGAGGATAGTGAAACTCGAAATTCTTCAAAGGTATATCAAAGGTAAGGTAAGCTACTAAATCTCTGCGATAAACACATGCAAAGTCAACAGATAGTGGAGCCAACAACACTAGAAGACACATTTGACCTTCACAAATAATGAAGACCTGTTAAGAAACGTACAAAAAACAACTAATTACGATCACAATCTAATCGAAGTTCAGATTTACATGCAAAGGGATCCTTATCAGCAAAATGCACTTATCTGTGAAGGTGTCTTCACCACATACAACTTCAACAACAAGAACAACTGGGACCAGGTAAATATGTCTTAAATGAAACATGTTGTGAAGATAAATAACATGGATCCAAGTCAGTGCCTTTGAAGGGTCAACTTCCTGGCAGCTGAAGTATGTTCAAGGTATATTCCCCCAAAAAGAAGTAACCTGGAGAGAGAGAGAGAGAGAGAGAGAGAGAGAGAGAGAGAGAGAGAGAGAGAGAGAGAGAGAGAGATGCTCCCTTTACAGAAGACGACGAAGAATCACCAAGCTCAGGAACACTAGACTGATGCACGGAAGGAAGCGTTGCCCAGAAAAGTGGAAAGTATCAAAAGTAAGTTAAAGGACTGACGGCCCCGGGAGAGACGGGAGGAGTAAAAGCGATTAGTAAAAGGAAAAAATTTCGAAATATTTTTCTTCATATGCCAAAAACAGGGCAAATACCCTTCTGATCGGGTCCTTGCCAGAAAAGATGGAAAAACAAAGATGACAAAAAAAAGAGTGAGATACTGAAATCCAATAGGGGGACTCTGTTTAGCAAACCATAATCAGTCTAAAGTCTACAGTCCAAATAATTTTTTTTCAGGAATGAGCTAAAAAACTCTACCATTGTATCCCGTTTTCCACATTTCCCCAAACCCCGATTTATTTTATTATTTAATAAAAAAAGAAGGCTAACCCACAAGGACTATACACCCCCTAACTCCGAAAAATTTTGAAAAAAACCATTGACAACATCCCCATGCACTCCCCCCAGGCCAGACTCATGGGTCTGATTCATTAAAACTGCAAGAAACCCTTTGGTGTCCCTTAAAGTAAATATGGAGGAGGAGCTTAGCAAAACGAAATTACGTCACTCCTAAAGGGGAGCAAAGTTTAGCAAAGAATAGGGGACTTTGTGATGTTTTTTTAAAAAACGACAAGTTGAAGATTGAGAATTATGCAGCTAGGGGAATCTTTATTCGGGAAAACGTTTCCCCAACAGTGGTTCATCGCCAATACAAAGAGGAAGGCGTAAGGAGTGGGGGTTATTTTCCCCATTATTAAAATTAACAACGTGGTGTTCTCTTCCATTATTAACTTTAAAACAACAGTGGTGTTTAATTTTCCCTCATTCTGATTTTTTCATTTTTAGTGAAAGTGCGGAGCCCCCCTGGGAGAGGAGACAAGGTGAGGGGTCTGTGAGTTGGTTCTCTCATGGGAGTAGGAGACAAGGTGAGAGAGGTCTGTGTACGTTTCTCTTTTCCCTGGGAGTAGGAGCAAGGTGCGGGGTCTTGTACGTTGGTCTCTCCCCCCTGGGGTAGGAGACAAGGTGAGAGAGGTCTGTGTACGTGGTTCTCTCACCTGGGGAGTAGGGACCGGTGGAAGGTCTGTGTCGTTGGTCTTTTCCCCCTGGGAGTAGGAGACACAGGTGAGAGAGGTCTGTGTACGTGGTCTCTCTCCCCTGGGGAGGAGACCAGGTGGAGAGGTTGTGTACGTTGGTCTCTCACCTGGGGTAGGGACACGGGTAGAGGGTTGTGTAGTTGGTTTTCCCCTTCCCCTGGGAGTAAGAGAACAGGTGAGAGATTTGGTACGTTGGCATCAAAACCTTTCCCAGATTATTTGGATGGTCTCGGCTGAAAGCAAAATATACTGATGTTGTACCGTGTTTCATATACCCCTGGTTACCTACTTAAGGCCCGTTCAAGGGGCATGTCCCTGAATATGAAAAAAAAGGCTCCGCCCAAAGGAATTGAATTTTCCCCCAGTTCCTTAAATATGTCATTTTTTGGCCTTTTTTTTATGAAAACGGATTTTTTAAAAGCATAATTTTTTTTTTTTATTTAGAGGATTGTAAAGTTTTTAAAATTGTATAAACCCTTTGTGAATTTTTTGGTTTGGGTCTTGGGTAAAATTATAAAAATTTAAAAGAGTATAGCTGAGGAAAAAAAAAAATAGTTTTAAAAACCACTTTTTTCATAAAAATATCTTTTGTATACTCATCTTTTGTATCCTCATTTTTGTTTACCTATTTTTTGTTACCTCATCTTTTGTAACCTCATCTTTTGAAACCCTCATCTTTTGTTACCTATTTTTGTATACCCATTTTTGTATCCCTCATTTTTGTATACCTCATTTTTTGTATCCCTCATCTTTTGTATACCTCATCTTTTGTTACCTCATCTTTTGTTTTCCTCATCTTTTGTATACCTTTTTTTGTAAAAATTCTTATTTTTCCCCCATTATGTCCTGGAGTTTGTATTGAAGTACGAGGGGCGAAAGTTAAAAATATAGCACCCAGATGTTGCAGTGTCTCTTTTTTTTTTCTCTTGTCGGTACTGTATTATTCATGTAAAATCTTGTTACCTCTTCTGATTCGCTTCAGATTTTTCATGCTGATATTGGCTGCCGTAAAAAACCGATCCCGCACTCTGCCTCTCTCTGTGCACTGAGATTCAAGCAACTGGGATTATGCAATCGGGATGACTTTATGGGTTCGAACGCGACTGAATTGCATTTTGCTTTTTTAGAGTTTAAAATCAAAGAACGAAAAGTCGCAGTACCGTGACTGCAAAAAACCAAAAAGAAACCCCAAATAGGAAAAAGGAACGCTGATGACGTTTCGGTCCGCCTTGCAGCATCAATAGTATGTAACTATTTTGCTTCAATTGGTGTTATTTGTGAAATTTTTTTGCCCTATTCCTATAGCGGCCCGTACAATGTGTGTGTTTCGAAACAGTTTATTTAAAATGGGTTTGTGTAGAGTGGCTTGGTGATGTTGCACCCCGGGTGATCGAATGGCCCCAGTTAGCAACACCCGTCAGTGTTGAGCCAGGGTGTCAGCATGAGCCCCCAGTTGCAACACCCGTCAGTGTTGACCCCAGGGTGTCGCACTGTCCCTCCGTAGTAGCCCCCTGTATAGCAACGGTACAATTAAGTTGTAAATTGGCGGGGGCAAAAATTATCCTCCAAGGTTATCGTTGTCTCGGGTTTTGCTTTGTATAAGGTTTGGGGGGTGTTGTTAGTGGGTGTCTAGTAAAAGGTGTGGGTGGTTGTGTTTTGTGGGTCTTGTATTAGGTGTGGGGGGTTATTAGCATGGTCCCCCTGGTATTGCTGGTGTGTTTAGTGGGATGCGTTGCGGGGTATGTTAGGGGTGGTTTGTCTTGTATATTTGTAATGGGTTGTTTAAACGGGGGTCCCCCCTGGTATTGTGGATGTTACTAGTGCTGATGTTTTCTGATGTAAGTCTGTACTCTTTTATAAATTTTTCGCATGCTTCGTCCCCCCATCTTTTCCCCCCTCTTCATCTCTCAGTCCATCCTCCTTTCATCCTCCCCTCCACACCCCATCCCTCCTTTCACCCCCCCCCCACATCCCCCTCCCTTACCCTCCTCCACACTCCCCCTCCTCTTACCCCCCCCTCCACACTCCACCCTCCTTTACCCCTCCCTCCCACCCATCCCCCTCTTACCCCTCCCCCCACACTCCTCCTCCTCTTCCCCCCTCCCTCCACACTCCATCCTCCTCTTCCCCCCTCCCCATGACTTCATCATTTTCCCCAAGTTACAAATCCTTTAAAAAACGTCCTGGGGTAGGCAGCTCATCTTCATTACCAATTCCTTTCCTTTCATGTCGTCAGACACAACAAGTATTAAGCAAGAGTGGGGGCGGGGCAAGGCCCCCTCTTACACAATGAAAAATTTTAAAAACTCGCCCAGTAACAGACCAAAAATCGACTCAAAAATTTAAGGTCTTTTCAGAAAAATACAAAAAATTGCTTTAAACATAGGGACATTTTTTTTTACTGAAAAAAAGTCGTTTCGTAGTCCTCCTCCAAAAAAGTTGGGTATGCTTTTAAAGAATGATTTGGTTCTAAAAAACCCCGTTCGTTTTGCTTTGTTTGTTATTGCGTTTTTTCGTTATTGCGTTCGTTCTTATAGGGTTAATCCCTTCCAGGTCCCCAAATACAGTCACTTAACAAGAAAATTATAAGTAAAAAATTTCAAAAAAAGTGCATAAAGTGCATCGAAACTCCGAAATAAAGATGTCATTAATATTGTAATTCAAAAAAAAATACAAAAAAAAATGTTACTGTTTTATACTGCTTAGTGTTGAGCACCAGACGAGAGGCCCCGAGGAGAACAGAATGACTGGGAGAGGGGGGGGAAATTGGGTCTCCTTCCCAGTCCTCTTTGGTGATCTCCTACAAAGTAGTTTCCCCTGATGGTCTTTTTTTAAATTTTTTTTTTTTTTTAAAGAGGGGGAAAGCAGGGTTGACTGCCTCAAAATGGTTCTGGACCTTAGAAAAGTGGGCCCCTACGGTGTCTTTTGATTACTAAGGCCCCTTTCCACAACTTCGGATGTAATCCCCCTAGTTTGTTCCCGCACCGAATTCTCATTGAGATCTTTGTGGAATGATGGGTTTCCTTTGAGCAATATTTTCGTTTATGGGGGGGAAAACGGTAATGTAATTATTGTTATATAAACCGTTGTTAGCATCTACCCACTGTAAAGTATTTTTAAGTGATTAAGGTTCAGGGGTTGAAAAAGCTAGGCCCATTGAGTCGCAGCAACAGTAGGGGGCCCCCAACTGACAAAGATCTTTAGTCAGCAGACCTTTGTGATGGATATAGGTGAATGTCCAGACACCCCCCTGCCCCTTTTCCCTTTAGTAACCAAGGTACCTGGGTGTTTGTAGTGTTTTGGGGCGCATCCCGGGTAGGGTCAGTTAATGTTTGTGATAAATAGTTTGTGATGGACACTTGTGTAAAATTTGGGAATCTTTATGAGGAATGTTTCGTCAAAAAGTGGGTTCTTCGCCGTACAGAGAAGAAAAAAGGGGGAAGCAAAGGGTTTGAGGAATCAGCCTCGCTGGAGTCTGTAATCAGTCCACAGTCTTGTGGTTGAAACATCGACTCCCGATGAGGGATGATTACCTAAACTACTGCTTACCTTTTTTTTGTTCTTTACTGGATGAAGAGGCACTATCTGGCGAAAGTTTCCTAGTAAATTTCCCAAATGTTTCACAGTGTCTCATTCTTCAATACATACGTATTTTTTGAGGAATTGATGTACTAAAAACTTTAATATTAAGTTAGTTCATAAAATCAAACTACGTGAACAAAGTTTAAATGGAACAGGTACCATATTTTTTTTTTTACAAATGAGTACTACGTGCATGCTGCTAATTTTTTTTATGATAGTTCGTAGTTTCCCATATAAGACGCGCTTTTTTTTTACAACAAAAAAACGGCGCTCTAAGAACTGGTGGGTTTAGTGCTTAGTTTTTATTATAAAAATTTTCCCCAAAAGAAGTCTTGGAAAATAACCTGCGCCATTATGTCCAAGGTCAGGTCAAGGGTGGTTTTAGTTGAGCAGTTGTTTAGTAACGTTACGTTTTCAACTAGAGCCGAAACCCCCGGCGCCTTTATGCCAGGGAAAAAAAAGATACATAGTGGGAACAAATGCTGTTTATATTATTCCCTTTTGCAGGATGGGGTATAGGTTTGAAATGTCATTTTGTTTGGGGGACTTCAGTAGGGCATTGAGGATGTCGTTTTTCCATTAATGATTGATCAATACGGTAAAAGATGTGATCCATTGGGTTTTGGGTACAGGGGTTGGCCCCTACAATGGCCGAATTGTAAAACCCCGAATAGGGGTAACAGTAGGTGGTGGTGCCGCCTCTTCAGGGAGTCTGAGGGCTAGATACAGTGCGCTTCGTAGGGCAACTGTGCACCAGAGTTTCCGGAAAGTTGAAAAAAATGTGAGGAAAACCAGGGATCCAAAACAATTTCTTGCTGGCAGTGCGCCTCGTGTTTCTTATCATGCACTTGGTGGTTTGTGCGCCTCAGTGTTGTTATCATGCACTTGGTGGTAGGGGTCAGTGTTGTTATATGCCCCCTTTGGGGGTAGTGCGCCCTCGTGTTTGCTTTTCAGCACTTGGTGGTGTGCGCCTCAGTGTTGCTTTCATGCACTTGGGGGGTAGTGCGCCCCCAGTGTTTCTTTTCATGCATTGGTGGTAGTGCGCCTCGTGTTGCTTTCAGCTTGGTGTTGGCGCCCCCAGTGTTGAACGTTTTCTTCTCATGTCGGACTGAAGAAGTACTGGTGGCCCGACTTTTCCTCAGTAAAGATTCCCAGGGTTGCATAAGTGTGTTACATCAAGTTGTGGTTTTTTAAACATTAAAAACACCTTCCTTTATTATTTTACATCAACACTTATAATTTCCCGATCGAGTCCCCCCCTTCATTATCTAATTTGCACTACATGACTCTGCATGGAGCCTGCCATTCTACAGTTGTCCAATTATTTTTTATTTAGTAATATTATTTCAATTTGAATTTTCTCGTGTCACTAGGATTTGTTAATAAATCCTTTATTATTGGTGTGTCCAGTGCATGAGGGTGTCATCAGCTGCCTGAGTGTGTCCAGCTGAATGAGTGTGTCCAGTGGCCTGTGTGTGTCCCAGCTGCTGAGTGTGTCCTGCGGCTGTTCTTTATATTCTTTTGAATCATTTCAGGCAAAAGATGTGCGGATTCCCTGAAAGAATTTTTTCATTTTATTGTTCACTTGTCTCACATCTTGTTCACTTACTGGATAATGTAAGTTCAGCAGTCCTTGGGCTACCTAGCATCAGTTAGGTTGTTCCCCCTGGGGGGAGTCTTCACTACCTAGCATCAGTTAGGTTGTTCCCCCTGGGGGGAGTCTTCACTACCTAGCATCAGTTAGGTTGTTCCCCCTGGGGGGAGTCTTCATTCTAGCATCAGTTAGGTTAGTTCCCCCTGGGGGGCAGCGGAGTCTTCACTACCTTAGCATCAGTTAGGTTGTTCCCCTGGGGGGTGTCTTCACTACTGGCATCAGTTAGGTTGTTCCCTGGGGGGAAGACTTCATACCTAGGCATCAGTTTATGTGGTTCCCCCTGGGGGGAGTCTTCACTACCTAGCATCAGTTAGGTTGTTCCCCCTGGGGGGAGTCTTCACTACCTAGCATCAGTTGTGTTGTTCCCCCTGGGGGGAGTCTTCACTAACTTGCATCCAGTTGTGGTGTTCCCCTGGGGGGATTGTCTTCACTACCTAGCATCAGTTATCGTTGTCCCCCTGGGGGAGTTTCTAACTTCTAGATCAGTTGTGTTGGTTCCACCTGGGGGTGTCTTTCACTACCTAGCATCAGTTGTGTTGTTCCCCCTGGGCGGGACGTCTTCATAACTAGCATCAGGTTATGTTGTTTCACCCTGGGGGGAGTCTTCACTACCTTGCCATCAGTTGTGTTGTTCCCCCTGGGGAGTCTTTCACTATAGCATCAGTTGTGTTGTTCCCCTGGGGGAGTCTTCACTACCTAGCATCAGTTGTGTTGTTCCCCCTGGGGGGAGTCTTCACTACCTAGCATCAGTTGTGTTGTTCCCCCTGGGGGGAGTCTTCACTACCTAGCATCAGTTGTGTTGTTCCCCCTGGGGGGATGTCCCTTCACTACCTCAGCATCAGTCTATGTTGTTCCCCCTGGGGGAAGGTCTTCACTAACTAGAATCAGGTTGTGTTGTTCCCCCTGGGGGGAGTCTTCACTACCTAGCATCAGTTGTGTTGTTCCCCCTGGGGGAGTCTTCACTACCTAGCATCAGTTGTGTTGTTCCCCCTGGGGGGAGTCTTCACTACCTAGCATCAGTTGTGTTGTTCCCCCTGGGGGGAGTCTTCACTACCTAGCATCAGTTGTGTTGTTCCCCCTGGGGGAGTCTTCACTACCTAGCATCAGTTGTGTTGTTCCCCCTGGGGGGAGTCTTCACTACCTAGCATCAGTTGTGTTTTACCCCCTGGGGGAGGGAGTCTTCACTACTAGCATCAGTTGTGTTGTTCCCCTGGGGGAGTCTCTCTCCCTCCCCCCCCCCCCCCCACGCATTCAGTTGTGTTGTTCCCCCCCTGGGGGGAAGTCTTCATACCTAGGCATCGTTGTGTTGTCTCCCACTGGGGGGGGAGGGGTCTTCACTACCACTAGAATAAGTTGTGTTGTTCCCCTGGGGGAGTTCTACACTACACTAGCTCAGTAGTGTTGTTCCCCCTGGGGGGAGTCTTCACTACTAGTATCAGTTGTGTTGTTCCCCCTGGGGGAGGTATTCAACTACTTAGCATCAGTTGTGTTGTTCCCCATGTGGGGACGAAGTCTTCACTACCTAGCATCAGTTGTGTTGTTCCCCCTGGGGGAGTCTTCACTACCTAGCATCAGTTGTGTTGTTCCCCCTGGGGGGAGTCTTCACTACCTAGCATCAGTTGTGTTGTTCCCCCTGGGGGGAGTCTTCACTACCTAGCATCAGTTGTGTTGTTCCCCCTGGGGGGAGTCTTCACTACCTAGCTTCAGTTGTGTTGTTCCCCTGGGGAGTCTTCACTACCTAGGAATCAGTTGTGATGTTTCCCCTGGGGGGATGTCTTCAATAACTAGCATCAGTTGTGTCTTGTTCCCCCTGGGGAGTATTCACTACCTGAGCATCAGTTGTGTTGTTCCCCCTGGGGGGAGTTATCACTACTAGCATCAGTTGTGTTGTTCCCCTGGGGGGACGAAGAGTCTTCAATACCTAGCATCAGTTGTGTTGTTCCCCCTGGGGGGAGTCTTCACTACCTGAATCCGTTGTGTTGGTTTTATCACCCCTTTTTGGGGGGTGGGAGTCTTCACTACATAGCATCAGTTGTGTTGTTCCCCCTGGGGGGGAGTCTTCACTACCATAGAATCAGTTGTGTTGTTCCCCCCTGGGGAGTTCTCCTACCTAGATCATTGTGTATGTTCCCCCTGGGGGGGAGTACTTCACTCGCAAGCATCAGTTGTGTTCGTTCCCTGGGGGAGTCTTCACTACCTAGCATCAGTTGTGTTGTTCCCATGGGGGGAACAGTCTTCACTACCTAGCATCTGTCGGTGTGTTACCCCTGAGGGGTGTCTTCACTACATAGATCACGTTTGTGTTGTTCCCCCTGGGGGGAATCTTCACTACCTAGCATCAGTTGGTTGTTCCCCCTGGGGGGAGGCTCTTCACTAACTAGCATCAGTTGTGTTGTTCCCTGGGGGAGTACTTCACTACCTTGCATCAGTTGTGTTGTTCCCCCTGGGTGGGGAGTCTTCACTACCTAGCATCAGTTGTGTTGTTCCCCCTGGGGGGAGTCTTCACTACCTAGCATCAGTTGTGTTGTTCCCCCTGGGGGGAGTCTTCACTACCTAGCATCTGTTGTGTTGTATTCCCCTGGGGGAGTCTTCACTACCTAGCATCATTTTGTGTTGTCCCCCTGGGGGAGTCTTCATACCTAGCAATAGTTGTGTTGTTCCCCCTGGGGAGTCTTCACTACCTAGCATTCAGTTGTGTTGTTCACCCTGGGGGGGTGTCTTCAATACCTGCATTCAGTTTGTGTTGTTACCCTGGGGGAGTCATTCACCTACCTAGCATCAGTTGTGTTTACCCCCTGGGGGGAGTCTTCACTACTCTAGCATCAGGTTTGTTGGTTCCCGTGGGGGAGTTTCTTCAATACTAGCATCAGTTGTGTTGTTCCATGGGGGGGAGTCTTCACTACCTTGCATCAGTTGTGTTGTTCCACCCTGGGGGGAGTCTACATACCTAGCATCAGTTGTGGTTGTTCCCTGGTGGAGTCTTCAGTACCTGCATCAGTTGGTGCTTGCTTACCCCTGGGGGAGTCTTCAGTACCTAGCAACAGTTGTGTTGTTCCCCCTGGGGGGGAGTTTCACTACCTAGCAACAGTTGTGTGTTCCCCCAGGGGGAGTCTTTCACTACCTAGCATCAGTTGTGTTGTTACCATGGGGGGAGTCTTCACTACCTGACATCAGTTGTTGTTGTGCCCCTGGGGGAGTCTTCACTACCTTGCATCAGTTGTGTTGTTCCCTGGGGAGGTCTTCACTACCTAGCATCAGTTGTGTTGTTCCCCCTGGGGGATTTCACTACCTCGCTTCAGTTGTGTTGTTCACCCTGGGGGAAAGTCTTCACTACCTAGCATCGGTTGTTGTTGTTCCCACTGGGGGGGCTCTTCACTACCTAGCATTCAGTAGTGTTGTTCCCCCTGGGGGGAGTCTTCACATACCTAGCATCAGTTGTGTGTTACCCTGGGGAGTCTTCACTACTAGACATCAGTTGTGTTGTTCCCCCGGGGGAGTCTTCACTTACCTAGCAATCAGTTGTGTTGTTTCCCCCTGGGGGGAGTCTTCACTACCTAGCTCAGTGGTGTTGTTCCCCTGGGGGAAGTCTTCACACCTGCATCAGTTGAGTTTGTTTCCCCCTGGGCGGAGTCGTCACTACCTAGATCAGTGTGTTGTTCCCCCTGGGGGGAGATCTTCACTTCTTGCATCAGTTGTGTTGTTCACCCCTGGGGGAGTCTTAACTACCTAGCATCAGTGTGTTGTTTCACCCTTGGGGGGAGTCTTCACTACCTAGCATCAGTTGTGTTGTTCCCCCTGGGGGAGTCTTCACTACCTAGCATCAGTTGTGTTGTTCCCCCTGGGGGGAGTCTTCACTACCTAGCATCAGTTGTGTTGTCCCCCTGGGGGGAGTCTTCATACATAGCATAAGTTGTGTTGTTCCCCTGGGGAAGTCTTCACTACCTAGCATCAGTGTGTTGTTACCCCTGGGGGAGTCTTCACTACCTAGCATCAGTTGTGTTGTTCCCCCTGGGGGAGTCTTCACTACCTAGCATCAGTTGTGTTGTTCCCCCTGGGGGGAGTCACTAACACACAATCTCAATTATCGTACCCCGGCTCGTGATGCGTTTAAAATCAGATTAGTGCTGTTACACACGCAAACACACGCAGGAGGTTAGGGGAGACATGATAACGACATACAAAGTAATGCGAGAAATTGACAAGGTGGATAGAGATAGGTGTTCTAGAGATGGGACACAGAAACAAGGGGTCACAATTGGAAGTTGAAGACTCAGATGAGTTAGAGGGATGTTAGGAAGTATTTGTTTAGTCAGAGTTGTCAGGAAGTGGAATAGTCTGGCAAGTGACGTAGTGGAGGAAGGAACCATACGTTGTTTAAGACGAGGTGGATATATTAATAGCTAATGGACCAGCAGGGAGAGGAGAGAGAGAAAGGACCTAGTAGCGATCAGTGAAGAGGTGGGGCCAGGAGCTGTGACTCGACTCCTGCAACCGCAAATTAGTGACGTACACACACACACACACACACACTCACACACACGCACACGCACAACACAAAGCATATTATATATATATTATATTATATAGATATATATATATATATATATATATATATATATAATATTATATCTATATTATATATATATATATTTAACAATCAGTGGCAGTCACCCACCGAGGTAGAGGTAACCCAAAAAACGGAGAAACAAAAGTTTCTCCGTACAGTTTAGTAATTTATACAGGACTGGAGGCGAACCGCGCATGCAAATTGACAGTCCGGGCTTTACACATTTGGCTGCCCAGGGCACTAACAGGAAGGATTCAGAACTAATAATGTATTATATTCAGTCAGAGGCTACCAACTGTAGCCCAGCTGCACATCTCTCGGCCCAGGAGCTTTTTAGAAGTAGAACTTTTATTACGGATGTTCAATCTGCAGCCGCGGTTCGCCTCCCGTCTTCATTCGTTTATTCATTGACAGTTGTCTATCACAACTTAACGAATCTACCTGGACTTCCTACTCCTGCAACATTGCAACCTCCTGAAGATGTGATTGCAACACGAAAGGCCTAGAGCTATCATTCAACTCCCCCTGTGGCTGTTTTGTATACTGAGTAAATATGCTTATGGTTAATACTGTCAAATATAACAGCCGAGTGAATATACTCTCCTTTGGATACTGTGAAATATATTGTGAGTATATTGCTACCATCAGCTGGCACTGTGTCAACGCTGGATATTGCTGGCACTGTGTCAACGCTAGATATTGCTGGCACTGTGTCAACGCTGGATATTGCTGGCTCTGTGTCAACGCTGGATATTGCTGGCACTGTGTCAACGCTGAATATTGCTGGCACTGTGTCAACGCTGGATACTGCTGGCACTGTGTCAACGCTGGATATTGCTGGCACTGTTAACGCTGGATATTGCTGGCATCAGCTGGCACTGTGTCAATGCTGGATATTACTGCCATCAGCTGGCACTGAGTCAACTCTGGATATTGCTGCCATCAGCTGGCACTGTCAACGCTGGATATTGCTGCTATCAGCTGGCACTGTCAATGCTGGATATTGCTGCTATCAGCTGGCACTGTCAACGCTGGATATTGCTGGCATCAGCTGGCACTGTGTCAATGCTGGATATTACTGCCATCAGCTGGCACTGAGTCAACTCTGGATATTGCTGCCATCAGCTGGCACTGTCAACGCTGGATATTGCTGCCATCAGCTGGCACTGTCAACGCTGGATATTGCTGCTATCAGCTGGCACTGTCAACGTTGGATATTGCTGCCATCAGCTGGCACTGAGTCAACGCTGGATATTACTGCCATCAGCTGGCACTGAGTCAACGCTGGATATTACTGCCATCAGCTGGGCACTTGAGTCTACGCCTGGATATTAATGCCATAAGTTAGCACTGAGTCAACGCGGGGATTTGTTGCCATAGCTGGCACTGAGTCAACATGGATATTGTGCCATAGGGCAATGAGTCAACGCTGGTAATGCTGCCAATCAGCTAGGCCTGAGTCAACGCTGGATATTACTGCATCAGCTGGCCTGACCCGTCAACGCTGGATATTACTGCCATCAGATGGCACTGAGTCAACGATCTGAATATTGTTTGCCTCAGCTGGCACTGAGTCACGCTGGAATATTGATGCCATCAGTGGCACGGAGTCAACGCTGGATATTGCTGCCATCAGCTGGCACTGAGTCAACGCTGGATATTGCTGCCATCAGCTGGCACTGAGTCAACGCTGGATATTGCTGCCATCAGCTGGCACTGAGTCCAACGCTGATATTGCTGCCATCAGAGGCATGGGTCAAGCTGGATATTGCTGCCATCAGCTGGCACTGAGTCAACGCTGGATATTGCTGCCATCAGCTGGCACTGTGTCAACGCTGGATATTACTGCCATCATGACGCACTGATGTTCAACGCTCTGGATATTTGCTGCCATCAGCTGGCACTGAGTCAACGCTGGATATTGCTGCCATCAGCTGGCACTGAGTCAACGCTGGATATTGCTGCCATCAGCTGGCACTGAGTCAACGCTGGATATTGCTGCCATCAGCTGGCACTGAGTCAACGCTGGATATTGCTGCCATCAGCTGGCACTGGATGTCGACGCTGGATATTACTGCATCAGCTTGCAACTGAGTTCACGCTGGATATTACTGCCATCAGCTGGCACTGAGTCAACGCTGGATATTACTGACATCAGCTGGCACTGTCAACGCTGGATATTGCTGGCACTGAGTCAACGCTGGATATTACTGCCATCAGCTGGCACTGAGTCAACGCTGGATATTACTGACATCAGCTGGCACTGTCAACGCTGGATATTGCTGGCACTGAGTCACGTGGGATATTACTGCGATTCTGCTGGCACTGAGTCAGCGCTGGATATTACTGCCATCAGCTGGTACTGTGTCAACGCTGGATATTACTGCCATCAGCTGGCACTGTGTCAACGCTGGATATTGCTGCCATCAGCTGGCACTGAGTCAACGCTGGATATTGCTGACACTGAGTCAACGCTGGATATTACTGCCATCAGCTGGCACTGAGTCAACGCTGGATATTACTGCCATCAGCTGGCACTGAGTCAACGCTGGATATGATGCCATCAGCTGGCACTGAGTCAACGCTGGATATTACTGCCATCAGCTGGCACTGAGTCAACGCTGGATATTACTGCCATCAGCTGGCACTGAGTCAACGCTGGATATTACTGCCATCAGCTGGCACTGAGTCAACGCTGAATATTTCTCATCATTAACATCTTCTCTGACAGGATAATTTTTAATGACAGGTTAATTAATCTCCTGCTGGATTCAGCCTTTGAAAGTGACATCCCGCGCATAAAACACCGAGTATGTGTTTTAAAAACACGAAAATCCGTGCGGGTTTAGCGTTTGTTCTATAATGTAATAACTGCTAAAACACTTTCCTGTCTTTTTAATTTTTGAGAGGGATTTTTATCTTAATTTAAATCTGACTGGAATGTTGACTATCCGAAAAATTTATGTTTTGAGGGAAGTGTAGTAGCCTCAGCAGTAGTAGCCTCGGTAGTAGCCTCAGTAGTAGTAGCACTCGGTAGTAGCTCAGTATTAGTAGCCTCGGTAGTAGCCTCAGTGTACCTCCAGTTGTAGCCCGTAGTAGTAGTAGCCATCTGTAGTAGCCTCAGTAATAGTGGTACTCGCAGTAGTAATAGTATCATCAGTGCCACCAGGCCACGGTGCCCTGTGGTCTGGTGGCGAAAGCTCTCGCTTCACACGGTGAGGGTCAGGGTTCGATTCCCGGCGAGGGGGTGGAAACATTGGGCGTGTTTCCTTACACCGGTTGTCAGTGTTCACCCATCAGTAAAATGGGTACCTGGGTCTTAGTCGACTGGTGTGAGTCGCATCCTGGACAAAACTGACCTAATTTGCCCGAAATGCTCTGCATAACAAGCGGCTTTCTATATAGTAGTATGTCATTGATGTCAGCTAGGACTGTGTACTTTGTACTTGTAGTAAATTATTATATTAGTAGTAATAGTGTCAGCAGGAGTAGTAATAGTATCTGCAGTATATTACGCTATTTAAATGAAGTAGCTTTACGGTGTTTCGTAAAAGATATCAGGGGTATTAAGGTTATTCCAGTAGACTTGACAAACTTCCATAGAAATTAAAAATGGTGTTATCTGTCACGAGAATAATGTGTTGAGGCTGTCTTGAAAGAATTATTAGATTCTTCAACAACCATCAGTGTACAGTATACGATGCCCATAAGTGTTGTACATGCTTCTTATTCACCAACTTAACCTGACTGAAGCAACACAAAACTTGTGTCTCGCAAGCTAACTTAATCCCCGTAATTAGTAAAGCACTAGTGGGATTGCTAATGTCTTGAGTTTTGAAGAGCTATGTTGAATTATCTGACGATTTGTTAAGTGATATAAACGCGCGAGTTTGTTATTAACACTCGGTAATTTGGCTGACCGGCATTACTAGTTTCCAATCTCCTGAGACCTATCTTACCTACTCTTAAAACTGCGTATGGTATGTACTAGAAGTGTGCCAAGGGTGTGGATGGGTATCTGTAGCGGTCTAAAATGGAATATCATTATCGATATTAGCGAAATATTTGCAAAGTTCTCGTCTCAGTGGCACTCGGCAAGTCGCCAAAACTTATTTTCGCTTACCTTTTATGTTCCCTTGTTCTTGCTTCTCATATATCCCATCTGCCTCGTCAATTATTCAATTTGTATGTAGTAATCGTTTGTTCTAACTGGAGTATTCATGGATCAACGCCCCCGCGGCCCGGTCCACTACCTGGCCTGGTCTTCTTCCAGAGTCGTCAGGTTACCTTCGCTTAGACTCCTCGTTGTGTACGTCTCTCTCCTCTTGGACTCATCTGCTCGCAAACCTTTGTAGCTGTTCACACTTCTGAACAAACATCGTCAGATGTGATTCCTTGCAGTTGCTGTCATTTTTAAAATATATTGTGTAGAGTCTTAAAGAATTCAGTGTGTACTCGCCTAATTGTACTCGCCTAATTGTACTCGCCTAATTGTGGTTGCAGGAGTCCAGACTCTGCTCCTGGCCCCGCCTCTTCACCGACCACTACTAGGTCCTATCTCCCCTTGCGTTGTGTGTGTGTGTGTGTGTGGTGTGTGTGTCAGAGAGAGAGAGAGAGAGAGGAAGAGAGAGGAGATGAGAGGTGAGAGAAAGGAGAGAGAGAGAGAGAGAGAGAGAGAGTTGACACTACAAGATGGAGGGACAAGAACATAGAAGCTTGGAGAAAAGAAATGGAAGTTATCAATGGAAGGGAAGGAATGGTTATTAAGGATGGATGGATGGTAATGAGTGAGGCATGTTGAGAGGGGGAAGGAAAAAAGTAGGAGGAAGTCATGCAAAGAAAAATAAAAGATAGTAATGAATGGATACGAGGAAGGTAGGATTTTGCTCCTAATGCTTCCCCTCCCCCCCCACACACACACACACCCCACCTTCACTCACACGACCTGTTGCTTCCACAATAAGTCCTCTTTCCTCTCTCTCTCTCTCTCTATCTCTCTTCTCTCTCTCTCTCTCTCCTCTCTCTTCTCTCTCTCTCTCTCTCTCTCTCTCTCTCTCATATAAAACTAGACGTAAACAATACAAGTCTAAACCTGCGACTCTCCATCTTATGATATCCTTGTTTCTGGGACCTGGTCCAGGTTGTGGTGTGTCAGGAGAAGTCTGGTCCATCCAGGTTGTGGTGTCAGGAGAAGTCTGGTCCATCCAGGTTGTGGTGTCAGGAGAAGCCTGGTCCATCCAGGTTGTGGTGTCAGGAGTAGCCTGGTCCATCCCAGGTGGTGGTGTCAGGAGCTATAGCCTGGGTCATCCAGTTTGTGGTGTTCAGGAGAAGCCCGGTCCATCCAGGTTGTGGCTATGTCAGGAGAAGCCTGGTCCATCCAGGTTGTGGTGTGTTAGGACGAGCCTGGTCCATCCAGGTTGTGGTGTGTCAGGACGAGCCTGGCTTGCTGAAGCACCCACCAACTGAAGCCTTCATCTGAAACACTCTCCAGCTGAAGCACCCACCAACTGAAGCATTCTCATGCTGAAAACACACTCCAGCTGACAAGCACACCTACAACTGAAGCTCATTCGCTGAAAACACACTCCAGCTGAAGCCACCACCAAAACTGAAGCATTCATCTGAAATACACTCCAGCTGAAGCACCCACCAACTGAAGCATTCAGCTGAAACACCCACCAGCTTAAGAACCCACCAACTGAAGCACCACCAAGTGATAATATCACACTCAGCAAGAAACACTCCAAGAGTTACCTGCTAGTCTGATCTTTACCCGAAAAATCTTAAAGAAAAAAAAAAGACAAGGGCGCCTAGAACCATCACTGGCTCCTTGAGGCGTGGGTAAAGAAACTGGAGGCGGGGTGTGGGCGTTGGTGGAAGACTGGAGGCGGGGATCCTGTGGGCGTTGATGGAAGACTGGAGGTGGGGTGTCGGGCGTTGGGGGGGATGGAAGGACTGGAGGAGGGGTGTGGGGTTGGTGGAAGGGTGACGAGGAAAGGAGAGCCTAAAAGGATGAGTGGGGAGAGTAGGAAAGGTGCTGAGGAGGGTTGAGGAGAGAGAGAGGAAGAGAGGAGGCTGAATCAGGCGGTGTTGATTGAAGAGGCTGTCAGTACCAACACGAGAAGAGATTTTCGTATATTTCAGTGTCCGCGGTACGCGTTCTAGGGGGTTTATAGTCGTCTTGAATATGGGAAGGTTTATAGTCTTCATGAAGACTTCTTGTCATGCTCACAACTTGAAAAGCTCGTGAAAAAAACATACAAGACTATATTTTTGAATTTTTTTTTAGTTAAAACACGTCTTATTCATGCTTTTTGCCATCTATTTGTCTGTCGCCTAATTTTCGTATGGTAATATATGAGAGGAAGATATCCTATTTGATAATATAAAATAGTATAAATAAATATATAATATATGAACAATATTTTAGTTTTGAAATCATCTCAGTCTGATAGTTCTAGGTTATTGTCAAGCATAAGAACTATTAAGAACCGACCGTAAACTTGAATTAAGTCAAGTCGTTATAACCTAACACTTAACTAACACTCCCACACACTCCCTCGTACTCACAGGATGTTCCCTCATAAGTTGTGCATCCATAGGATGTTCCTTCATAAGTTGTGCATCCATAGGATGTTCACTCACGGGATAATTCATAGAATGTGTTCAGAATATTTTAGTAGTCGCTGTTCACTATGCAGTATTGTTCACTATGCAGTAATGTTCGCTTATTTTTTCCTCTTCAAAATTCATCAATGTTCAGCAGTGTATTTTGGAAGGCATAATGACCAGTTAACTCGCCCCTCGGGGCGAAATGTGAGACACAATGTGCTGGACGAAACTGATTGTACAGGCCTTAGAAACCATGACCATAAGATTGATCACTTTATCTAGACTGCTGTGTACCACATAGTGTTCAATCAGACTGTTGTATAGCCCAATGTGTTGACTCTTGTATGCCACATAATGTACAGTTTTCAAGATTTTTCGTTTTCTGGAGAAAACATTTGTGTTTAGAGAGAAAACCGGTAACATATCCCAGTATTTCTCTGGAGATAAGAACCAGTTGCTTATCTATGTATTTACAAAGGCAACATTGGCATTTACTCGTGTTTACAATGAGAAACGCTGGATACATTACCCTTGTGTAGTATACCTGGAGAGGGGTTTCGGGGGTCAAACGCCCCCGGCCGGCCGGTCTGAGACCAGGCCTCCTGGGTGAGATAGGGTTTTGATTCAACAGGCTGTTCTGCTGGCGTACGCAAACTGACGTACGAACCCAAAGCACGGTTGGTAAGGTATGTATGTAGGTCCCTGTCAGAGCCTTTTTGAAGACAGCCAGGGGTCTATTGGTAATCATCCTTATGTATGTTGGGAGGCAGTTGAACAGTCTTGGCCCCCTGACCACTTATTGTTGTTGTCTCGTTGTACTCGTGGCGCCCATGCTTTTCATTGGGGAAATGTTGCATCTCGATCCATAAATTGGAACAAGAAACTTGAAAGATGCTTGTAAGGTCAGTTGAAGGTTGTCTCGTACAGGTTTCCATACTGCTCTAAAGTATCGTGTTTGTTCTTAAAGGTTCTAAACATTGAAACCTTTTTAATTCTGCGTGTTACGTTTATGGAGACATTGTATAAACACTATATTTTGGTGGCTGCGCGATCCGAGAAAGATCTCCCTGTATCCCATAACCCTAACCCTCTCTACCTCATGGCACGTAAAACAGAGTCAAGTGCTGAGTAAATTTTTGATGCAGTCAACTGTCAGAATTAAAAATTTTAATGTGTCTTCTGGTTATTTTAAATTATCACATGAATCTCCTTAAGGGAGGTTCCTTTGCGCTCTTGATCTTGGGAATTGGATCTGTGCTCCAGTTCCCTGAATTGAGCCTGAATACCGTCCACTCCGCCACACGCCGATGTTTATCTATGGGTTTAGCCATCCCCTAGGATTATAATATCATATGGAATCTAGTAGCCCAGTTTCTTAAAAAATGGCAGGTTGACACGCAATCCAAAACCAATTTGAGCCTTCCTCTAATATATACTAGGTTTCAAGCCATTCAGATGAGGCATTCTTTAATTATCTTAAAGACTAATATCCCAAAATACTCCAACAGTAAGTTTGAAGTCGCTTACAAGTTGCATTCTCAAGTTACCGGAGATGATTTAAAGTTAAGAGGATGATGCAGTCACAAATTATGACATGACAGCCAGCACGTCAAGTATGTGCGCCATCAATTTATTGACGCCATAGAAAAAAAAACGTAAGTCACAAAAGTAGGAATGTTATATTACTGTTGTTGTTGTTGTTGTTGAAGTCTGGGTGAGAGAATGTCCCGTTTGTCTCCGTGTTAGTCGACGTCAGTGTGTTGCTGGAACACGAACGAGAAGCAACACTTAATTCCCTTTATCTGCAGTGTTGCCTACCAACACACATTAAAGAGCACTGAAGTTACTTTCTTGAAATACAAG
Source organism: Cherax quadricarinatus (assembly GCF_026875155.1). Taxonomy (NCBI): domain Eukaryota; kingdom Metazoa; phylum Arthropoda; class Malacostraca; order Decapoda; family Parastacidae; genus Cherax; species Cherax quadricarinatus. The sequence goes on along the minus strand of NC_069474.1, from coordinate 28,638,633 downwards.
GAATAAACCAAGATAAGATAGAGGTTTACAAATGGAAGACGGTCAAGGTATAAACTATTAATAATAATAATAATTTTAAATTATTAAACGGATATATAATATGAAAACCTACATTACATAGCATTCTGGCTAAGTTCCATTTATTAGGCGAGTACAAATAGAAAGCACATGTGTCTGGCACTCGGCAGACGGAGGATCAAGCCTCTCCATCTACGCCTCCAGTACTTCGGTACCACATATCCCAAAGTGGTTGGGCCACTTGCCTTGATTCCTCCTCTTCCTCTCCTTCCCATCCTTTTCCAGTTATTTCCATCCTTCCTTATCCTTCTTCCTTCCCATCTCACGACAGCTCTCGTCGTCTTAATCCTTAAATCCTTAAATCCTTAACCACGTCTTGCGCTGAATGACTCACATGAGTTTAGCGCTTAACATGAATTAATAATAATACGTAGCTGTAATAAATGTCATTAGTTTCTCTTGTCATATTACCTCGCATATAATAGGTAATCTTGTCAATATTTATATAAATGGAAGCCAGGCGTAATTAAATGGAAAGTAAAGAAGTGTTTGGAATATCTGTCAGAGACAATTTGAAACAGTGAAATTTTATTGAGGTTTATGTAGGATGAAGGAATACAGTGATTTAGCAATACAGTTATGGATGTATCGCTGTATTGGTATACAATAACAAGATAAGGAACTACATACACGAGGGTATATTTATTTAAAAATTAAAGTACTGAACACTGGCTTCCCCTACAAGGGATGTTCCTTGATGCTGGTGAGGGGCTCTTGATCTAGGGAATTGGATCTGTGCTCCAGTTCCCTGAATTAAGCCTGAATACCTTCCATTCCCCCCTTCCTCTCACAGGCGCTGTATAATCCTACGGGTCTAGCGCTTCCCCATTATTATAATAAGGAACACTGGCTTGAAGGGTGTTTAGTTCAGCAGAACTGAGGGACTGACTGCCTCATCTACTCTCTGCATATCATGTCTCCGTGGGTTTAGCGCTTCCCATTGTAACACTAATATTGTATTAAAGCTTCTGGTTGGCGAAATATCTTGAAATAAAGGTACACACACACACACACACACACACACACACACACACACACACACACACACACATACACACCTACACACCTACACACCTACACACCTACACACCTACACACCTACACACACACAACAGGCCTAGTGTTAATCGACATGTGCCTAGGACAAAATGGTAACTAACACACACACACACACACACACACACACACACACCTACACACCTACACACCTACACACCTACACACCTACACACCTACACACCTACACACACACAACAGGCCTAGTGTCTAATCGACATGTGCCTAGGACAAAATGGTAACTAACACACACACACACACACACACACACACACACACACACACACACACACACACACACACGCTCGCTCGCGCGCGCACACGTACACGTACACACGCACAAGCACATATCCATACCATGTAAAGTAATGGAGAAGATACCCAGGTGTTGCATATGTCTCATTGCATAGTTATAGATGGGTGGAAGAAACGGTCGGACAGCGTCATCATGGGAAATACTTTGTGATGTTAATAATGACTGGATGTAAGACTTACCTAACAAGAGCCAGAAGTCTTCAGTGGCTATAACTGGCCATAATTTTTAAAGGGGGTGGAACGGTAAACCAGCGGAAGGCCTCAATCAGATGGCCAAAAGCTCCAACGGTGGGTCATCATATGACTAAGACCCGTATCATGAAATACTTGTCCTGTTTCCTGACGAACCTAACCTAATCTTACATTACCTTACCAGTTTGTTTACAAATAGTTTGTTCCATCCGAGGAAACTGATTATTTGTGTGTCACTGACGTCCATCTTTTGCAGTCCCTCCTATTAAATACATGTTCAGTAAATGCGCCCAAATTCACTTAACACCTACACCATAGATGGAATCTCGCCGCTGTGCTTGTCAGTGACACAAGTAATTACTGGAAAGGCGCTGACGATTGTACGGGGAAGCAGGTGTGTGGGGGGCGCCTCTTATCACCCACAATCTTATCTGGTAAACACTTTTTGTTCTTGCTTTCACGGTTAACAAGGACACTTGATGAGGCTGTCGTGGTGTGTTTGTCCGTGGCGGCAAGTGTGAAGAATGGTAAGGTACACGTGTCGATGTTGAGTGACACTATTGGACTCTACGTCTGAACAAGAGTACCTGGGTACGTGTTTGTGCCTGCCTGGTATTGCTTGCTGGGGTCGACCCACAGCTTTTGATCCCGCCTCTTAGCATTTTAGGGCCTACTTCTACTAATCCCTAGTCACCAGGGCTCTATTATACCTAGTCTTGAAACTGTGTAGTGGTGTGTTTTCACCACTTAGTCGTGTGGTACATTCCACTTACCAGCCAGAGATTAAAAGCACTTCCTAGCATCCCTGTGGCCCATCTCCATCTTGCTGTCTATGTTCACTAGTTCCTTCGCATCTCAGCCTCTCCCTATTGTGAGTTTGCAGGTGTTGAAGTCCAGATCTTGGGCCCATTTCTTAAATTTGTTGGTTTACGTGAGCTGCCATATTTAACATTAACAGGCACTTGTATAAGTATTTTTCAATAGGTTTACGTAGACAGTCCCCTGGGAATTTGACTCCTTAGAGATTTATATTGGGTGAATTTGACTCCTTAGAGATTTATATTGGGTGAATTTGACTCCTTAGAGATTTATATTGGGTGAATTTGACTACAAAATTTAATATAGACTTAAGCTTGGGTAATGCCTTTAGTTAGATCAAAATTATATTGATTAAAATAGTTTCTTTATATTTAAAGTGCGAAGCAAAAAAAGTCTTGCAAGCCAGCCTTTAAAATTAACATGTGTGTTAAAATTATCATGCCTATCTTAAAGCTATGTATAGAAGTTGTCTACCACTTTGGTGAGCTTGTACAATTTGCTTATAACTTCCTCACATCCTGGTGACTCCTTTATCTAGTTTCCAACTGTGCCCTAGTATACCTGTTTCCCGCCTCTCCAACTGCCCATCCTTGTCCACTCAATCAGATCCTGAATTTGTTGCTATCTTATCACTCTGGTCCTTGTGTATCCTGATGTTATCAGCTTTGCTTCCTTTAACCTCCCCTGAGAGTTCACATCCTTAACTCTGGAACTACTCTTGTTGTAAATCTTTTCACTTTCACCACTTTCTTGACATGCATCTTCAGGTGTGGGTTCCATGCTGGTGCTGCGTACTACAAGATGAGCCTGACGTGTTTGTATTGTGTGTGCGCATGCGCGTGCTGCGAGTGTTTATGGACAGTTAAAAGATTATAAGAGCGTCGGTTAATGTGTCCCTTAGCCCGATTGCTAGCGCACTCAGCTCACACATTGAGGCCCGGGGTTCGATCACCGGTACGGGTGGCAACATTAGGACATCTTTCCTTGAGACACCTGCTGTCCATGTTCACCCATCAGTGAAGTAGGTACCTGGGTGTTAGCTGACTGGTGTGGATCGCATCCTGGGACAAAATTGATTTAATTTACTCAAAATACTCTGTATAACAAGTGGCTTTCTATATAATATGCTACTGATGTCAGCTAGGCCTGTATATAATGAACATGTGGAAATGATTATTATTATTATTATTATTATTATTAATGGAAAGGATAGTAAGACCCAATGTATTGCGTAGTTTCACCGTAGTTTGTATGGTTGACGTGCTTGTGTTTGGGTGTGTGTGTGTGTTGATTGTTGTCTCTGGGTACATGTTGAGGGAGATATTGACTTGCTGTGAACACCCTGTACCACGCTCCTACCCTCGTTCATCCTGTACCACGCTCCTACCCTCGTTCATCCTGTACCACGCTCCTACCCTCGTTCATCCTGCACCACGCTCCTACCCTCGTTCATCCTGTACCACGCTCCTACCCTCGTTCATCCTGCACCACGCTCCTACCCTCGTTCATCCTGTACCACGCTCCTACCCTCGTTCATCCTGTACCACGCTCTACCCTCGTTCATCCTGTACCACGCTCCTACCTCGTTCATCCTGCACCACGCTCCTACCCTCGTTCATCCTGTACCACGCTCCTACCCTCGTTCATCCTGCACCACGCTCCTACCCTCGTTCATCCTGCACCACGCTCCTACCTCGTTCATCCTGCACCATGCTCTACCCTCGTACATCCTGCACCACGCTCCTACCCTCGTTCATCCTGCACCACGCTCCTACCCTCGTTCATCCTGCACCACGCTCTACCCTCGTTCATCCTGCACCACGCTCCTACCCTCGTTCATCCTGCACCACGCTCCTACCCTCGTTCATCCTGCACCACGCTCCTACCCTCGTTCATCCTGCACCACGCTCCTGCCCTCGTTCATCCTGCACCACGCTCCTACCCTCGTTCATCCTGTACCACGCTCTACCCTCGTTCATCCTGTACCACGCTCCTACCCTCGTTCATCCTGCACCACGCTCCTACCCTCGTTCATCCTGCACCACGCTCCTACCCTCGTTCATCCTGCACCACGCTCCTACCCTCGTTCATCCTGCACCACGCTCCTACCCTCGTTCATCCTGCACACGCTCCTACCCTCGTTCATCCTGCCACCACGCTCCTACACTCGTTCATCCTGCACCACGCTCCTACCCTCGTTCATCCTGCACCACGCTCCTACCCTCGTTCATCCTGCACCACGCTCCTTACCCTCGTTCATCCTGCACCACGCTCCTACCCTCGTTCATCCTGTACCACGCTCCTACCCTCGTTCATCCTGCACCACGCTCCTACCCTCGTTCATCCTGCACCACGCTCCTACCCTCGTTCATCCTGCACCACGCTCCTACCCTCGTTCATCCTGCACCACGCTCCTACCCTCGTTCATCCTGCACCACGCTCCTACCCTCGGTCATCCTGTACCACGCTCCTACCCTCGTTCATCCTGTACCACGCTCCTACCCTCGTTCATCCTGCACCACGCTCCTACCCTCGTTCATCCTGCACCACGCTCCTACCCTCGTTCATCCTGCACCACGCTCCTACCTCGTTATCCTGCACCACGCTCCTACCTCGTTCATCCTGCACCACGCTCCTACCCTCGTTCATCCTGCACCACGCTCCTACCCTCGTTCATCCTGCACCACGCTCCTACCCTCGTTCATCCTGCACCACGCTCCTACCCTCGTTCATCCTGCACCACGCTCCTACCTTCGTTCATCCTGCACCACGCTCCTACCCTCGTTCATCCTGTACCACGCTCCTACCCTCGTTCATCCTGCACCACGCTCCTACCCTCGTTCATCCTGCACCACGCTCCTACCCTCGTTCATCTGCACCACGCTCCTACCCTCGTTCATCTGCACCACGCTCCTACCCTCGTTCATCCTGCACCACGCTCCTACCCTCGGTCATCCTGCACCACGCTCCTACCCTCGTTCATCCTGTACACGCTCCTACCCTCGTACATCCTGATACCACGCTCCTACCCTCGTTCATCTGTACCACGCTCCTACCCTCGTTCATCCTGCACCACGCTCCTACCCTCGTTCATCCTGCACCACGCTCCTACCCTCGTTCTCCTGTACCACGCTCCTACCTCGTACATCCTGTACCACGCTCCTACCCTCGTTCATCCTGTACCACGCTCCTACCCTCGTTCATCCTGTACCACGCTCCTACCCTCGTTCATCCTGTACCACGCTCCTACCCTCGTTCATCCTGCACCACGCTCCTACCCTCGTTCATCCTGCACCACGCTCCTACCCTCGTACATCCTGTACCACGCTCCTACCCTCGTGCATCCTACACCACGCTCCTACCCTCGTTCATCCGTGCACCACGCTCCTACCCTCGTACATCCTGTACCACGCTCCTACCTCCCTCTACATCCTACACCACGCTCCTACCTCGTACATCCTACACACGCTCCTACCCTCGTTCATCCTACACCACGCTCCTACCCTCGTACATCCTGTACCACGCTCCTACCCTCGTACATCCTACACCACGCTCCTACCCTCGTACATCCTACACCACGCTCCTACCCTCGTTCATCCTGCACCACGCTCCTACCCTCGTACATCCTACACCACGCTCCTACCCTCGTTCATCTGCACACGCTCCTACCCTCGTACATCCTGTACCACGCTCCTACCCTCGTACATCCTGTACCACGCTCCTACCCTCGTACATCCTACACCACGCTCCTACCCTCGTACATCCTACACCACGCTCCTACCCTCGTTCATCCTGCACCACGCTCCTACCCTCGTGCATCCTACACCACGCTCCTACCCTCGTACATCCTGTACCACGCTCCTACCCTCGTGCATCCTACACCACGCTCCTACCCTCGTACATCCTACACCACGCTCCTACCCTCGTACATCCTACACCACGCTCCTACCCTCGTACATCCTACACGCTCCTACCCTCGTACACTGTTCTTTCTAAACAACACCATATTTCTCTGCTGGCCGTAACGTGCACCACATAAAGCTCTAGTGACACCCTGTAATTATAAACTGCAGATGTTAGTGTATGGACAGATTTTTGTTGTCTCTGAAGAGTGACAGACATACACGGAACGTAATGGAGGTTTGTCGGTGATTCTTGACTATTGTTGTGTTCAAGAATCTGTCTTGTATAGAATTAAGGACATCTTTCGTAGGTCAGTAGACCTACTGCAGTGTTCCTCCATTCTTGTGTTATGTTCTTTTGTGCGTGTCTTTGACTGATCTGGGACCTTGCTACCTCACATAGTGTTGTTTCTAACCAGGGCACCAATGTTGCAAGCACTGTACCAATGTTGCAGACAATTTATCATTGTTGCAAACACTTTACTAATGTTGCAAACTACGCAGTGTCATTGTACTTACACTACACAGTGTTACTATTATACACTGCACAATGTTATTGCTCATACACAGTGTTACTATTATACACTGCACAATGTTATTGCTCATACACAGTGTTACTATTATACACTGCACAATGTTATTGCTCATACACAGTGTTACTATTATACACTGCACAATAACGTGGTTTAAGTGTTCTTCTGAGGTGAATACTTCCGAGTTATTATTTTTTGGGGTCTGATTTTCTTGAGTGATAAACTTAAATTTAGGGTTGGATGGACCCCAGTCCTCTCCCTTCATCACTTCCCTCACCTGGCTCGTCTCCTCTTCCACCTTCACATTCTGTAAACCATTCCTTCCTTCCCACACTTTCCAACTTACATTCCAGTAATCCAGGTTTACCTTGACGCCGGGCCCGAGAAATATGATTCTAAGTAGGTTGTCCCTACACACACACACACACACACACACACACACACACAACCACACACACACACACTTTCACACACACACACACACAACACACATTTCACACACACACACACACACACACACACACACACACACACACACACACACACACAACACACACACACACACACACTTTCACACACACACACACACACACACACACACACACACACACTTTCACACACACACTTTCAACACACACACACACACACACACACACACACACACACACACACACACTTTCACACACACACACACACACACACACACACACACACACACACACACACACACACACACTTTCTCACACACACACACAGCAACACAAGAGAGAGAGGGGTGGGTGGATTGCATATTCTTGGACTGCAAGAAGGCGTTTGACACAGTTCCACACAAGAGATTGGTGCAAAAACTGGAGGACCAAGCAGGGATAACAGGGAAGGCACTACAATGGATCAGGGAATACTTGTCAGGAAGACAGCAGCGAGTCATGGTACGTGGCGAGGTGTCAGAGTGGGCACCTGTGACCAGCGGGGTCCCACAGGGGTTAGTCTTAGGACCAGTGCTGTTTCTGGTATTTGTGAACAACATGACGGAAGGAATAGACTCTGAGGTGTCCCTGTTTGCAGATGACGTGAAGTTGATGAGAAGAATTCACTCGATCGAAGACCAGGCAGAACTACAAAGGGATCTGGACAGACTGCAGACCTGGTCCAGCAATTGGCTACTGGAGTTCAATCCCACCAAGTGCAAAGTCATGAAGATTGGGGAAGGGCAAAGAAGACGCAGACGGAGTACAGTCTAGGGGGCCAGAGACTACAAACCTCACTCAAGGAAAAAGATCTTGGGGTGAGTATAACACCAGGCACATCTCGTGAAGAGCACATCAACCAAATAACGGCTGCAGCATATGGGCGCCTAGCAAACCTCAGAACAGCATTCCGACATCTTAATAAGAAATCGTTCAGGACCCTGTATACGTGTACGTTAGGCCCATTATTGGAGTATGCGGCACCAGTTTGGAACCCACACCTAGCCAAGCACGTAAAGAAACTAGAGAAAGTGCAAAGGTTTGCAACAAGACTAGTCCCAGAGCTAAGAGGTATGTCCTACGAGGAGAGGTTAAGGGAAATCAACCTGATGACACTGGAGGACAGGAGATATAGGGGGGACATGATAACGACATATAAAATACTGAGAGGAATTGACAAGGTGGACAAAGACAGGATGTTCCAGAGATGGGACACAGTAACAAGGGGACACAGTTGTAAGTTGAAGACACAGATGAATCACAGGGATGTTAGGAAGTATTTCTTCAGCCACAGAGTAGTCAGGAAGTGGAATAGTTTGGGAAGCGATGTAGTGGAGGCAGGATCCATACATAGCTTTAAGCAGAGGTATGATAAATCTCACGGTTTAGGGAGAGTGACCTAGTAGTGATCAGTTAAGAGGAGGGGCCAGGAGCTCGGACTCGACCCCTGCAACCTCAACTAGGTGAGTACACACACACACTTTCACATACACACACTTTACACACACACACACACACACACACACACACACACACACACACACACACACACCACACACACACCACACACACTTTCACACACACTTTCACACACACTTTCACACACACTTTCACACACACTTTCACACACACCACACACACACACACACACACACACACACACACACACACACACACACACACACACACACACACACACACACACACACACACACTTGACCTCCCCTTCGTGAGTCCAGCAGCAAAACACACACCAGTTAGGTTACATACACCTTGCTTCAACTGATAGTTTAAACAGTCTTCTAAAGTCATGACGTCTTGTGTCTCCTTCGTATGGCTTCTCACAGCTCGCTGCATCCAGCCAGGGTGAGTCTGGCGTCACCCTCATGTGACTCCACCAGGTTCACTACCTTTAACACGTCTCTTGCTTCTTCCTTGTGAGGGTGTGAGGTAGTGGTAGAGAAGCATGGCAGGGATACAGAAAGATGACAGGGGTACAGTGGTATAGCAGGGGTACAGCAACATGGCAAGAGTACAGGAAGAAGACGGTGTACAGCAACATGGCAGGGGTACAAGAGGAAGACAGGGGTACAGGGGTACAGCAACATGGCAGGAGTACAGGAGGAAGACAGGGGTACAGTGGTATACCAGGGGTACAGCAACATGGCAGGGGTACAGGAAGAAGACAGGGTACAGCAGCATGGCAGGGGTACAGGGGTACAGCAACATGGCAGGAGTACAGGAAGAAGACAGGGTACAGCAACATGGCAGGGGTACAAGAGGAAGACAGAGGTACAGTGGTATACCAGGGGTACAGCAACATGGCAGGAGTACAGGAAGAAGACAGGGTACAGCAACATGGCAGGGGTACAAGAGGAAGACAGGGGTACAGGGGTACAGGAAGAAGACAGGGTACAGCAACATGGCAGGGGTACAAGAGGAAGACAGGGGTACAGGGGTACAGCAACATGGCAGGGGTACAGGAAGACAGGGTACAGCAACATGGCAGGGGTACAAGAGGAAGACAGGGGTACAGGGGTACAGCAACATGGCAGGAGTACAGGAAGAAGACAGGGTACAGCAACATGGCAGGGGTACAAGAGGAAGACAGGGGTACAGCAACATGGCAGGAGTACAGGAAGAAGACAGGGTACAGCAACATGGCAGGGGTACAAGAGGAAGACAGGGGTACAGGGGTACAGCAACATGGCAGGGGTACAGGAAGAAGACAGGGTACAGCAACATGGCAGGGGTACAAGAGGAAGACAGGGGTACGCAACATGGGAGGAGTACAGAAGAAACAGGTACCAAAATTTTTTAAAAAAAAAACCCCCGGGGGGGGCCCCCCCGGGTTAAAAAGGGGGTTCCCCCCCGGGGGGGGGGTTTTCCCCCCCCCCCCGGGGGGGAAAGGGGAAAGGAAGGGGAAAAAAAAAAAAGGGGGGGGGGGAAAGAAAGGGGCCGGGGTTTGGGGGGGAAAAAAAAAACCCGGGGCCCGGGGGGCCCCAAAAAGGGGGGCCCCCTTTAAAGGGGGGGGAAAAAGGGGGGAAAAGGGGAAAAAAAAAAAGGGGGGAAAAAAAAAAAAAAACAGGGGGCCCCCGGGGGGGGGGAAAAAGGGAAAGAAAAAAGGGAAAAAAAGGGGGCCGGGGAAAAAAAGGGGGGAAAGGGCCGGGGGAAAGGGGGGGGGGGAAAAAAAAAAGGGGGGAAAACCCAACATGGCAGGGAAAAGGGAAAAAAAAGGGGAAAAAAAGGGGGGGAAAAAAAAGGGGGGAAAAAAAAAAAGGGGGGGGGAAAAAGGGGGGGCAGGGGGGAAAGGAAAGGGGAAAGGGGAAAAAAAGGGGGGGAAAAAAAAGGGGGGAAAAGGAAAAAACCCCCCAAAAAGGGGGGGGGGCCCCCCCAAACCCCCTTTTTTTTTTTCCAAATTTCCTTTAAAGGGGGGAAAGGGAAAAAAAGGGGGGCCCAAAAAAAACCCAGGGGGGAAAAAAGGGGGGGGGAAAATTTTTTAAAAAAAAAACCCAAAAAAAAAACCCCGGGAAAAAAAGGAAAAATGGGGAAACCCTTTGGGGGTTAAAAAAAGGGGTAAAAAACCCCGGGGGGAAAAGGGGGGGGGGAAAAAAGGGGGGGGGCCCCCCCCCCCCAAAAAAAAACCCCCTTTCTTTTATTAAAAAAAAAAATTTTTTTAATTTTTAAACCTTTTTTCCCTTAAAAAAAAAGGGGGGGGGGTTTTTTTTTTAAAAAAAAATTTTTAAAAAAATTTTTTCCCCCAAACCCCCCAAAAAAAAAAACCCCCCAAAAAAAAAAAAAAAGGGGGGGCCCCCCCTTTTTCCGGGGCCAACCCCCCGGGGAAAATTTTTTTCCCTTTAAAACCTTTTGGGGGAACCCCCCCCAAAAGGGGGAAAAAAATTTTTTTTAAAATTTGGGGGAAAAAAAAAAAAAAAGGGGGGAAAAAAAGGTTTTTTAAAAAAAAATCCCCCTTTTTTTTTTTTTGGGTTAATTTTTTTTTTAAAAATTCCCCCCCTTTTCCCCCCCCTTTTCCCAAAAAGGGGGGGGGGAAACCCCTTCAAAAAAACCCCCCCCTTTTTCCCCCTTTGGGGGGGCCCATTTGGGGGGGGGGGGGGGGGGTTTTTTTGGAGGGGGGGCCCTTTTTGGGGGGGTTTTTTTTTTTGGGGGGGGGTTTTTTTTTTTTTAAAAAAAATTGGGGAAGGGGGGGAAAAAGGGGGGGGGGTTTTTTTGGGGGGGCCTCCCCGGGGGGGGCCCCTTTTTTGGGGGGAAAAAGGGGGGATGGGGGGGGGGGGGGGGGGGCCCCCCCCCCCCCGGCCGGGGGGTTTGGGGGGTGGGGGGGTTGGGTGGGGTTGGGGGGGGGGGGGGGGGGGGGGGGGCCCGGGGGAAAAAAAGGGGGGTGGGGGGGGGGGGGTGGGGGGGGGGAGGTGGGGGGGGGGGGGGGTTTTTTTTTTGGGGGGGGGTGGGGGGGGAAGGTAAAGGGGGGGGGGGGGTTGGGGGGGGGGGGGGGGTTGTGTGATGGGGGCCCGGGGGGGGGGGGGGGTTTGGGGGGGGGGGGGGGCCCGGGGGGGGGGGGGGGGGGGGGGGGGGTTGGGGCCGGGGGGGGGGGTGGGGGGGGGGGTTTTGGGGGGGGGGGGGGGAGGGGGGAAGGGGGGGGGCCGGGGGAGGTGGGGGGGGGGGGGCCGGGGGTGAGGGGCCCCTGGGGGTTTTTTGGGGGGGGGGGGTTCCCCCCGGGGGGAGGTGGGGGGGGGGTGGGGGGGAGGGGGGTTTGGCCTGGGGGTGGGGGGAGGGGGGGGTGGGGGGGGGGGGTTTGGGGGGGGGGGGTTGGGGTGGGGGGGGGAAGGGGGAGGGGGGGGGCGGGATGGGGGGAGGGGGGGGGGGTTTGGGGAGGGGTTGGGGTGGGGTGGAGGGGTTGGGGGGGGTTTTTTGGGGGGGGGGGTGGGGGGGGTTTTTGGGGGGCCGGGGGGAGGGGGGGGGGGGTTTGGGGGGGGGGTTTTGGGGCCGGGGGGGGGGGGAAAGGGGGGTGGGGGGGGGGGGGGGGATGGGGGGGTGGGGGGGGGAGTGGGGGGCCTTTGGGGGGGGGGTTAAAAATTTTTAAAAAAAGGGGGGGGGTTTTTTTTTAAAAAAAATTTTTCCCCCAAAATTTTGGGGCCCCGGGGGTTGGGGGGGGGGGGGGGGTTGGGTTTTTGGGGGTGTTTTTGGGGGGGATTTTTCCCCCCCGGGGGGGGGCAAAAAAACCCCCCCCAAAATTTTTTTCCCCTTTTCCCAAAAACCCCCCAAAAAGGGGAAAAAAATTTTTTTTCCGGGGGGTTTTTTGAAGGGGGGGGGAAAAAAACCCCTTTTTGGTTTAAAACCTGGGGGGGGGCCCGGGGGGGGGAAAAGGGGGGGGTGGGGGTTTTTTTAAAACCCCCGGGGGTTTTTTAAAAAAGGGGGTTTTTTAAAATTTTTTTTGGGGGGGTTTTAAAGGGGGAAAAAGGGGTTTTTTTTGGGGGGAAAAATTGGGGGGGGAAAAAAAAAATTTTGGGTTTCCCCTTTCCCCTTTTTTGGGCCCGGGGGGCCCCCCCCCCCGGGGGGGGGGGGGGGGGGAAAAAAAAAAGGGGCCTTTTTTTAAAAATTTTTTTTCCCTTTCCCCCAAAATTGGTTTTTTTGGGGTTTTGGGGGGGGTTTTTTTTAAAAAAAAGGGGGGGTTTTAAAAAACTTTTTTCCCCCCCCTTTTTCTTTTCCCCCCCCCCCCCTTTTCCCCCCCCCCCCCCCTTTTCTTTTCCCCCTTTGGGAAAAAAACCCCTTTGGGGGTTTTTTTTTTTTTTTCCCGATTTTTTTTTTTAAAAAAAAATTTTTTGGGTTTTTTTAAACCGGGCCCCCCTTCCCCCCCCCTTTTCCCCCCCCCCCCCCCCCTTCCCCCCTTTTTTTAAAAAAAAAAAATTTTTTAAAAAAAAATTTTTTTCCTTTATTTTTTTTTTTAAAAACGGGGGAAAAAAAAAACCCCCTTGGGGCCCCCCAAAAAAAAAAAAAAAATAAAAAAATTAAAAAATTTTTTTTTTTGGGTTCTTTTTCAAAAAACCCAAAAAAAAATTTTTTTAAAAAATTTTTGGTTTTTCATTTTTTTTTTAAAAAAAATTTTTTTTAAAAACCTTTTTTTCCCTTTTAAAAATTTTTCCAAAAAAAAAAAACCCCCTTTTTTGGGGTTTTTTTTTCCCAATTTCCCAAAAAACCTTTTAGTTTTAAAATTTTTTCCCCCCTTTTTTCATTTTTTTTTTATTTTTTTTTTTAAAAAAAATTTTTTAAAAAAGGGAAAAAAAGGGTTTTTCCCTTTTTTAAATTTTTTTTTTTTCCCCCGGGTTCCCTTTTGAAGGGGTTTTTTTAAATTTTCCCAAAATTTTAAAAATTCAAAAAAATTTTTTTTTTTTTTTAACCCCCCCCCCCCCCCCCCCCTTTTAAAAAATTTTTT
>NC_069474.1:28608042-28619326 GCF_026875155.1 Cherax quadricarinatus | reverse complement strand
AAAATTTTATTTACAGTTTTTGTGAATTATACGTGGTATTGTACAGTTATTTGTATTAACAATGTTATTGTACATTTTATTGTGTATTATACAATGTGTATTGTACAGTGTATTGTGTATTATACAGTGTGTATTGTACAGTGTATTGTGTATTATACAGTGTATTGTGTGTATTATACAGTGTGTATTGTACAGTGTATTGTGTGTGTTATACAGTGTATTGTGTGTATTATACAGTGTGTATTGTACAGTGTATTGTGTATTATACAGTGTATTGTGTGTATTATACAGTGTACTGTGTGTATTATAGTGTATTGTGTGTATTATACAGTGTGTATTGTACAGTGTATTGTGTGTGTTATACAGTGTGTATTGTACAGTGTATTGTGTGTGTTATACAGTGTATTGTGTGTATTATACAGTGTGTATTGTACAGTGTATTGTGTGTTATACAATGTATTGTGTGTATTATATAGTGTACTGTGTGTATTATACAGTGTACTGTGTGTATTATACAGTGTACTGTGTGTATTATACAGTGTACTGCGTGTATTATACAGTGTAGTGTGTGTATTATACAGTGTACTGTGTGTATTATACAGTGTACTGCGTGTATTATACAGTGTAGTGTGTGTATTATACAGTGTACTGTGTGTATTAAACAGTATTTGTGATTATACAGTGTACTGTGTGTATTATACAGTGTACTGCGTGTATTATACAGTGTACTGCGTGTATTATACAGTGTATTGTGTGTATTATGTAGTATAATGAAAGTCACTGACTTAATAATCCCAAGATGTTCTCCTCGTTGAGTTTAAGTGAAGGAAGTTAATTAGAGATCCTTACCGCCTCCCAGGAGAAGGTAACGTGTGGTCGCTGTATCCTGAAGTAGTGGAGGAACTCTGACCCCAGCAGGTCCATCCCCAGCAGGTGTAGCAGCTGCTCTCCTGCGAACCTCACTCTCAGCTCCGGGTCCAAGGCGATACCGAACGGCACGAATTCAAACTGTGGGAAAAAATGATGGAGAATAAGAGAGAGAGAGAGAGAGAGAGAGAGAGAGAGAGAGAGAGAGAGAGAGAGAGAGAGAGAGAGAGAGAGAGAGAGAGAGAGAGAGAGAGAGAGAAAGTCTTACCAGCTTACTGATGTTGAAGCTTGGGAAATTAGGCTTGGTGAAGCCAACTCTTCTCTTCTGCATCTCTTCAACGAAGCCTCTGTTGTTGAACTCCAGCCTGGGGGGGGGGGGGGGGGAGGGGTTAGTACTGGCTTCAGTAGTAATGTTGATGTTACAGACTAGTTGATGATTAAGACACATGTGTAACACCTAGGTGTCTTTACTGATGAATAAGATACATGTGTAACACCTAGGTGTCTTTACTGATGAATAAGACACATGTGTAACACCTAGGTGTCTTTACTGATGAATAAGATACATGTGTAACACCTAGGTGTCTTTACTGATGAATAAGACACATGTACAACACCTAGGTGTCTTTACTGATGAATAAGACACATGTACAACACCTAGGTGTCTTTACTGATGAATAAGACACATGTGTAACACCTAGGTGTCTTTACTGATGAATAAGACACATGTACAACACCTAGGTGTCTTTACTGATGAATAAGACACATGTGTAACACCTAGGTGTCTTTACTGATGAATAAGACACATGTATAACACCTAGGTGTCTTTACTGATGAATAAGACACATGTGTAACACCTAGGTGTCTTTACTGATGAATAAGACACATGTGTAACACCTAGGTGTCTTTACTGATGAATAAGAAAACATGTGTAACACCTAGGTGTCTTTACTGATGAATAAGACACATGTGTAACACCTAGGTGTCTTTACTGATGAATAAGACACATGTACAACACCTAGGTGTCTTTACTGATGAATAAGACACATGTACAACACCTAGGTGTCTTTACTGATGAATAAGACACATGTACAACACCTAGGTGTCTTTACTGATGAATAAGACACATGTACAACACCTAGGTGTCTTTACTGATGAATAAGACACATGTACAATAGTTTTATTCGGTCCAATAAAGGAGATTATATTACTGGAGACAGGAAGAAGCAATTCTGAGGTGGTCAGTCCCTCAGCCTCAGCCTGAGGGACTGACAACCTGCTATCATCACTGAGGGACTGACCACCTGCTATCATCACTGAAGGACTGACCACCTGCTATCATGGCTGAGGGACTGACCACCTGCTATCATGGCTGAGGGACTGACCACCTGCTATCATGGCTGAGGGACTGACCACCTGCTCTCATGGCTGAGGGACTGACCACCTGCTCTCATGGCTGAGGGACTGACGAAAGGAAGCACAGAAAGTGAACTTGAAGGCAACGCAAAAAAAACTTACAAACCTCACGTAACACAAACCAAGCTCAAGTTCTTGGTCCAGGCGAGGTATCATTTAGTGTCGAGAAAATCGTAATTTTAGGCTATGTTGCCGCAGGTTCGTGTCCCAGGCGTCCTATGGTAAGCCAAATATTAATAACGTGATAGGTAATGCCCTGTTATCTATAGGTCCGTCCCACTGCGGCTTCCAGAGAGGCAACGAACACTAACGATCAGGACAAGAGCTGCACTCTTCCTATCAGAGAGCCCAAGAGCTCTACTCTTTCTATCAGAGAAACCAAGAGCTCTACTCTTTCTATCAGAGAACCCAAGAGCTCTATTCTTTCTATCAGAGAACCCAAGAGCTCCACTCTTTCTATCAGAGAGTCCAAGAGCCCCACTCTCCCTATCAGAGAGGCCAAGAGCTCTACTCTTTCTATCAGACAGCCCAAGACCTCTACTCTCCCTATCAGAGAGCCCAAGAGCCCCACTCTCCCTATCAGAGAGCCCTATCAGAGAGCCCAAGAGCTCCACTCTCCCTATCAGAGAGCCCAAGAGCCCCACTCTCCCTATCAGAGAGCCCAAGAGCCCCACTCTCCCTATCAGAGAGCCCAAGAGCCCCACTCTCCCTATCAGAGAGCCCAAGAGCTCCACTCTCCCTATCAAAGAGCTCAAGAGCCCCACTCTCCCTATCAGAGAGCTCAAGAGCTCCACTCTCCCTATCAGAGAGCCCAAGAGCTCCACTCTCCCTATCAGAGAGCCCAAGATCTCCACTCTCCCTATCAGAGAGCTCAAGAGCTCCACTCTCCCTATCAGAGAGCCCAAGAGCTCTACTCTCCCTATCAGAGAGCCCAAGAGCTCCACTCTCCCTATCAGAGAGCCCAAGAGCTCCACTCTCCCTATCAGAGAGCCCAAGAGCTCCACTCTCCCCTTATCAGAGAGCCCAAGACTCCACTCTCCCTATCAGGACCCAAGAGCTCCACTCTACCCATCAAGAGCCCAAGAGCTCCACTCTACCTATCAGAGAGCCCAAGAGCTCCACTCTCCCTATCAGAGAGCCCAAGAGCTCCACTCTCCCTATCAGAGAGCCCAAGAGCTCCACTCTCCCTATCTGAGAGCCCAAGAGCTCTACTCTTTCTATCAGAGAGCCCAAGAGCTCCACTCTCCCTATCAGAGAGCCCAAGAGCTCCACTCTCCCTATCAGAGAGCCCAAGAGCTCCACTCTCCCTATAAGAGAGCCCAAGAGCTCTACTCTTTCTATCAGAGAGCCCAAGAGCTCCACTCTCCCTATCAGAGAGCCCAGAGCTCCACTCCCGCCTATCAGAGAGCCAAGAGCTCCTCTCTCCCTATCAGAGAGCCCAAGAGCTCTACTCTTTCTATCAGAGAGCCCAAGAGCTCCACTCTCCCTATCAGAGAGCCCAAGAGCTCCACTCTCCCTATCAGAGAGCCCAAGAGTGCACTCTTCCCAAACTAGCAGTCAACCTTGCACTGTACTACCGAGAATAAAGTCATTACCTCTGTGTAACGACAGCCAGTTAAATGATTGCTGGCGTTATTTAAAGGGTGTAATTGGGTAGTTAGCAAGGAGGGTCGTTAGTATTATATGTTATTACACAGTAAACAAGGCGGGGCACTGCCTCGCCCTCTTGCTAAAATATACACGAGGTGAGAGAGAGAGAGAGAGAGAGAGAGAGAGAGAGAGAGAGAGAGAGAGAGAGAGGAGTACCTGAAGGTGGTGCAGTAAGCGTTGGCTTCCGTGTCCTCGCGAAGGATCTCCACGTTAAGGGTCATATTAAAGAAATCCCTGGCGATCTGCAGGAGCTGGCCTGATGGATCAGCAGCACCAATAACAGCAGCGACAGCAACAGCAGCAGTAGCAGCAACAGCAGCAGTAGCAGCAGTAGCAGCAACAGCAGCAGTAGCAGCAACAGCAGCAGTAGCAGCAACAGCAGCAGTAGCAGCAGTAGCAGCAACAGCAGCAGTAGCAGCAGCAGTAGTACAGACATCACCATAACAATAACAAGGTGTTAGCTTGAGAACCTGACTTCTCAAGGGTAAAAATTATGATTCTCAAGGTAGAAGTTGGATCATCAAGGAAATATGAAGGTGAAAATACAGCTGTTGTACCTGGGTATACCTGGGAGTACCTGGGTGTACCTGGGTGTACATGGGAGTACCGGTGTGTACTTGGGTGTACCTGGGTATATCTGGGTGTACCTAGGTGTACCTGAGTGTTCCTGGGTGTACCTTCAGTACCTGGGAGTATCTGTGTGTACCTGGGAGTATCTGGGTGTACCTGGGAGTATCTGGGTGTACCTAGGTGTACCTGAGTGTTCCTGGGTGTACCTTCAGTACCTGGGAGTATCTGTGTGTACCTGGGAGTATCTGGGTGTACCTGGGTGTACATGGGAGTACATGAGAGTATCTGGGTGTACCTGGGTGTACATGGGAGTACCTGGGAGTACCTGGGTGTACCTGGGTGTACATGGGAGTATCTGGGTGTACCTGGGTGTACATGGGAGTACCTGGGAGTACCTGGGTGTACCTGGGTGTACCTGGGAGTATCTGGGTGTACCTGGGTGTACATGGGAGTATCTGGGTGTACCTGGGTGTACATGGGAGTACCTGGGAGTACCTGGGTGTACCTGGGTGTACCTGGGAGTATCTGGGTGTACCTGGGTGTACATGGGAGTACCTGGGAGTACCTGGGTGTACCTGGGTGTACCTGGGAGTATCTGGGTGTACCTGGGTGTACATGGAGTACATGAGAGTACCTGGGTGTACCTGGGTGTACATGGGAGTACCTGGGAGTACCTGGGTGTACCTGGGTGTACATGGGAGTATCTGGGTGTACCTGGGTGTACATGGGAGTACATGAGAGTACCTGGGTGTACCTGGGTGTACATGGGAGTACCTGGGAGTATCTGGGTGTACCTGGGTGTACATGGGAGTACCTGGGAGTACCTGGGTGTACATGGGAGTACATGGGAGTATCTGGATGTACCTGGGTGTGCATGGGAGTATCTGGGTGTACCTGGGTATCTCATTCAGGTAAACATGTGTCACAGTCCAGTTAAGATGTGTCACATTCCAGTTAAAATGTGTAACATTCCAGTTAAGATGTGTCACATTCCAGTTAAGATGTGCCACATTCCAGTTAAGATGTGTCACATTCCAGTTAAGATGTGTCACATTCCAGTTAAGATGTGTCACATTCCAGTTAAGATGTGCCACATTCCAGTTAAGATTGTCACATTCCAGTTAAGATGTGCCACATTCCAGTTAAGATGTGTCACATTCCAGTTAAGATGTGTCACATTCCCAGTTAAGATGTGTCACATTCCAGTAACATGTGTCACATTCCAGTTAACAAGTGTCACTTTCCAGTTAAGATGTGTCACATTCCAGTTAAGATGTGTCACATTCCAGTTAAGATGTGTCACAGTCCAGTTAAGATGTGTCACATTCCAGTTAACATGTGTCACATTCCAGTTAAGATGTGTCACATTCCAGTTAACATGTGTCACATTCCAGTTAAGATGTGTCACATTCCAGTTAAGATGTGTCACATTCCAGTTGTGTCACATTCCAGTTAACATGTGTCACATTCCAGTTAAGATGTGTCACATTCCAGTTAAGATGTGTCACATTCCAGTTAACATGTGTCACATTCCAGTTAACATGTGTCACACTCCAGTTAACATGTGTCACACTCCAGTTAAGATGATAAACATTGTCTCTCACCAACTAGGTAATGGGAGAGTCCTGGTCGACATGATCGGTAGAGCAGCAAGGCACCTTCACTGTCATATTCACTCACTACCATTGAAGGTGACTTCATCTTCGGAAATCTGAGGGATACGGATATAAATACAATATTATTATACCACAAGACGGGCAGCCAGCCTTCAGTAACACACTGCCACAGTAACACACTGCCACAGTAACACACTGTCTCAGTAACACAGTCATAGTAACACATTGCCTCAGTAACACACTGTCACAGCAACATACTGCCCCAGTAACACACTGCCCCAGTAACACACTGCCTCAGTAACACACTACCTCAGTAACACACTGCCTCAGTAAACACACTGCCCCCAGTAACACACTGCCACAGTAACACACTGCCACAGTAACACACTGCCTCAGTAACACACTGCCTCAGTAACACACTGCCCCAGTAACACACTGCCACAGTAACACACTGCCTCAGTAACACACTGCCTCAGTAACACACTGCCTCAGTAACACACTGCCTCAGTAACACACGGGCCACAGAACACACTGCCTCAGTAACACACTGCCTCAGTAACACACTGCCCCAGTAACACACTGCCAAAGTAAACACCACTGCCTCATAACACACACTGCCTCAGTAACACACTGCCATAGTAACACACTGCCACAGTAACACACTGCCCCAGTAACACACTGCCCCAGTAACACACTGCCCCAGTAACACAGTCACAGTAACACATTGCCTCAGTAACACACTGTCTCAGTAACACACTGCCACAGTAACACATTGCCTCAGTAACACGCTGCCTCAGTAACACACTGCCTCAGTAACACACTGCCACAGTAACACACTGCCTCAGTAACACACTGCCTCAGTAACACACTGCCTCAGTAACACACTGCCTCAGTAACACACTGCCACAGTAACACACTGCCTCAGTAACACACTGCCTCAGTAACACACTGCCTCAGTAACACACTGCCTCAGTAACACACTGCCTCAGTAACAACACTGCCTCATAAAAACACTGCCACAGAAACAACACTACCACAGTAACACACTGCCTCAGTAACACACTGCCTCAGTAACACACTGCCTCAGTAACACACTGCCTCAGTAACACACTGTCACAGTAACACACTACCACAGTAACACACTGCCTCAGTAAAAACACTGTCTCACTAACCCCACTGCCCCTGTAAAACCACACTTCCTCAGTAACACACTGTCTCAGTAACACACTTTCCTCAGTAACACACTGTCTCAGTAACACACTGCCACAGTAACACCTGCCAAAAGTAACACACTGCCACAGTAAACACATTGCCTCAGTAACACACTGCCTCAGTAACCCCCACTGTCTCAGTAACACACTGCCTCAGTAACACACTGTCTCAGTAACACACTGCCACAGTAACACACTGCCACAGTAACACACTGCCACAGTAACACACTTGCCTCAGTAACACACTGCCTCAGTAACACACTGTCTCATAACACACTGCCCCAGTAACACACTGCCACAGTAACAAAACTGCCTCAGTAAACAACTGCCACAGTAACACACTGCCACAGTAACACATTGCCTCAGTAACACACTGTCTCATAAAAACACTGTCACAGCAACATACTGCCCCAGTAACACACTGTC
The DNA here is from genome assembly GCF_026875155.1 of Cherax quadricarinatus. Lineage (NCBI taxonomy): Eukaryota > Metazoa > Arthropoda > Malacostraca > Decapoda > Parastacidae > Cherax > Cherax quadricarinatus. The sequence goes on along the minus strand of NC_069474.1, from coordinate 28,611,570 downwards.
TCAGTAACACACTGCCACAGTAACACACTGCGACAGTAACACACTTCCTCAGTAACACACTGCCACAGTAACACACTGCCACAGTAACACACTGCCTCAGTAACACACTGCCATAGTAACACTGCCACAGTAACACACTGCCTCAGTAACACACTGCCATAGTAACACTGCCACAGTAACACATTGCCTCAGTAACACACTGTCTCAGTAACACACTGTCACAGCAACATACTGCCCCAGTAACACACTGTCTCAGTAACACACTGCCACAGTAACACACTGCCACAGTAACACACTGCCTCAGTAACACACTGCCACAGTAACACACTGCCTCAGTAACACACTGCCATAGTAACACTGCCCCAGTAACACACTGCCTCAATAACACACTGTCTCAGTAACACACTGCCTCAGTAACACACTGTCTCAGTAACACACTGCCACAGTAACACACTGCCACAGTAACACACTGCCACAGTAACACATTGCCTCAGTAACACACTGCCTCAGTAACACACTGTCTCAGTAACACACTGCCTCAGTAACACACTGTCTCAGTAACACACTGCCTCAGTAACACACTGCCTCAGTAACACACTGCCACAGTAACACACTGCCATAGTAACACACTGCCACAGTAACACACTGCCCCAGTAACACACTGCCCCAGTAACACACTGCCCCAGTAACACAGTCACAGTAACACATTGCCTCAGTAACACACTGTCTCAGTAACACACTGCCACAGTAACACATTGCCTCAGTAACACACTGCCCACAGTAAAAACACTGTCTCAGTAACACCACTGTCTCAGTAACACAAATGTCTCAGTAACACACTGCCACAGTAACACACTGCCACAGTAACACACTGCCACAGTAACACACTGCCTCAGTAACGCACTGCCTCAGTAACACACTGTCTCAGTAACACACTGCCACAGTAACACACTGCCACAGTAACACACTGCCCAGTAACACACTGCCACAGTAACACACTGCCACAGTAACACATTGCCTCAGTAACACACTGTCTCAGTAACACGCTGTCACAGCAACATACTGCCCCAGTAACACACTGTCTCAGTAACACACTGCCACAGTAACACACTGCCACAGTAACACACTGCCTCAGTAACACACTGCCACAGTAACACACTGCCACAGTAACACACTGCCTCAGTAACACACTGCCATAGTAACACTGCCACAGTAACACACTGCCTCAGTAACACAATGCCATAGTAACACTGCCACAGTAACACATTGCCTCAGTAACACACTGTCTCAGTAACACACTGTCACAGCAACATACTGCCCCAGTAACACACTGTCTCAGTAACACACTGCCACAGTAACACAGTGCCACAGTAACACGCTGCCTCAGTAACACACTGCCACAGTAACACACTGCCTCAGTAACACACTGCCATAGTAACACTGCCCCAGTAACACACTGCCTCAGTAACACACTGTCTCAGTAACACACTGCCTCAGTAACACACTGTCTCAGTAACACACTGCCACAGTAACACACTGCCACAGTAACACACTGTCTCAGTAACACACTGTCACAGCAACATACTGCCCCAGTAACACACTGTCTCAGTAACACACTGCCACAGTAACACACTGCCACAGTAACACGCTGCCTCAGTAACACACTGCCACAGTAACACACTGCCTCAGTAACAAAAACTGCCCTAGTAACACTGCCCCAGTAACACACTGCCTCAGTAACACACTGTCTCAGTAACACACTGCCTCAGTAACACACTGTCTCAGTAACACACTGCCACAGTAACACACTGCCACAGTAACACACTGCCACAGTAACACATTGCCTCAGTAACACACTGCCTCAGTAACACACTGTCTCAGTAACACACTGCCTCAGTAACACACTGTTTTCCGTAAACACACTGCCACAGTAACACACTGCCACAGTAACACACTGCCACAGTAACACCCCTGCCTCAGTAACACACTGCCACAGTAAAAACACTGTCTCATTTAAAACACTGCCACAGTAACACACTGCCACAGTAACACACTGCCTCAGTAACACACTGCCACAGTAACACACTGCCACAGTAACACATTGCCTCAGTAACACACTGTCTCAGTAACACACTGTCACAGCAACATACTGCCCCAGTAACACACTGTCTCAGTAACACACTGCCACAGTAACACACTGCCACAGTAACACACTGCCTCAGTAACACACTGCCACAGTAACACACTGCCACAGTAACACACTGCCTCAGTAACACACTGCCATAGTAACACTGCCACAGTAACACACTGCCTCAGTAACACACTGCCATAGTAACACTGCCACAGTAACACATTGCCTCAGTAACACACTGTCTCAGTAACACAGTCACAGCAACATACTGCCCCAGTAACACACTGTCTCAGTAACACACTGCCACAGTAACACACTGCCACAGTAACACGCGCCTCAGTAACACACTGCCACAAATAACACACGCCTCAGTAACACCCGCCCTAGTAACACTGCCACAGTAAAAACACTGCTCAGTAACCACTGCCTAAGTAACACACTGCCATAGTAACACTGCCACAGTAACACACTGCCTCAGTAACACACTGCCTCAGTAACACACTGCCATAGTAACACTGCCACAGTAACACACTGCCTCAGTAACACACTGCCTCAGTAACACACTGCCTCAGTAACACACTGCCTTAGTAACACACTGCCACAGTAACACACTGCCTCAGTAACACACTGCCTCAGTAACACACTGCCTCAGTAACACACTGCCTCAGTAACACACTGCCTCAGTAACACACTGCCTCAGTAACACACTGCCATAGTAACACTGCCACCCGTAACACACTGCCCTCAGTAAACCCCACTTTCCACAGTAACAAAACTGCCTCAGTAACACACTGCCTCAGTAACACACTGCCTCAGTAAACCTGCCTCAGTAAACACACGCCTCAGTAACACACTGCATAGTAACACTGCCACAGTAACACACGCCTCAGTAACACACTGCCACGTAACACACTGCCTCAGTAAAACACTGCCTCAGTAAAAACACTGTCTCTAAAACCAACTGCCACGTAACACACGGGTCATAACACCTGCCATAGTAAAACGCCCCATAACACACTGCCTCAGTAAAAACACTGCCCCCATAACCACCCTCCCAGTAACCATGCCACAAACACATGCCACAGTAAAAACACTGCCCAGTAACACACTGCCTCAGTAAAACATGCCTCAGTAACACACGCCTCAGTAAAACACTGCCCAGTAACACCCTGCCCCATAACACACTGCCTCAGTAACAACTGCCTAACACACTGCCAAGTAAAAACCACTGCCACAGTAACACACTGCCACAGTAACCAACCCCGCCTCATAACACACTGCCTCAGTAACACACTGCCTCAGTAACACACTGCCTCAGTAACACACTGCCTCAGTAACACACTGCCTCAGTAACACACTGCCTCAGTAACACACTGCCTCAGTAACACAAATGCCTA
>NC_069474.1:28595542-28603042 GCF_026875155.1 Cherax quadricarinatus | reverse complement strand
GGGGGTTGGGGGGGGGTGGGGTGGTGGGGGGGGTGGGGGGGGGGGGGGGGGGGGGGGGGGAAAAGGGGGTGGGGGGGAAAAAAAGGGGGGGGGGGGGGGTGGGGGGAAAAAAAGGGGGGGGGGGGGGGGGGGGGAAAGGGGGGAAAAAGGGGGAAAAAAAGGGGAAAAAAAAAAGGGGGGGGAGAAGGGGGAGGGAGAAAATAAAAAAACCAAAAACCCCTTTTAAAAAAAAAAAAAAGGGGGGGAAAAGGGAAAGGGGGGGGGGAAAAGGGGGGGGGGGGAAAAAAAAAAAAGGGGGTTTTGGGGGGGGGGGGAATTTTGGGGGGGGGGGGGGGGGAAAAAAAAGGGGGGGGGGGGGGGGGGGGGGGGGGGGGGGGGTTGGGGGGGGGGGGGGGGGGGGGGGGGGGGGGGGGGGGGGGGGGGGGGGGGGGCGGGGGGAAGGGGGGGGGGGGGGGGGGGGGGGGGGGCCCCCCCCCCCCGGGGGGGGCTGGGTTTTTTAAAACCCCAAAAGGGGGGTTTGGGGGGTTTTTTTTTTTTGGGGGGGGGGGGGGAGGGGGGGGGGGACCCCGGGGGGAAAAAAAACCCCGGGGGGGGGGTTTTTTTTTTTTGGTTTTTTAAGGGGGGGGGCCCCTTGGGGGGAAAAAAAATTTTGGGGGGGGGGGGGGGGGAAAAAAGGGGGGAAAAGGGGGGCCCCCCCCCCCTTTTTTTTGGGGGAAACCCAAAAAAAAAAAAATTATTGGGAAATTTTTAAAAAAAACCCCAAAAAAAGAAAAAAAAACCCAAAAATTTTCTTGGGGGTTTGGGGGGGGGGGGTTTTTTAAAAAAAACCGAGAGGGAGAGAAGGGAGGGGGGGAAGGGGAGAGGAGCCTCAACACCACGAGAGCTATATCATTTGGGGAAATAGATGGCAATAACATTTCACCTGAGAAAACGCAAAGATGATCGTCTCTGGGCACCATGATGGTAATGCTTGCATTAAGGATGAATGGGGATTTGGGCACCGGAGAAGAATTTGAACCCTTTGGGGGAAAATTTTTGACTCCAAACAACCATAAAGAACCATGTTGTTATTTTAAAACAAGGCAGCCAGAAGCTTACAGCACTTCGCCGTACTCGCATCTGCTTGCAGTGGGGGTTGCAAGACCGTACGAGCCAATACGCCACACCTTGAGTACTCCACTTTTTCCTTGGGTTTGCCTGCCCCCCCTCCATCTGCGACTGCTTGACAAGTAGAGAACAGAGCAAGACGCCCTCATCTCCGCCGGGCCCCCAACCTGGATAGATCGGGTCATTTCACCCAGAGCCTTCAACAAGGAGGATGTGGGGGGCCTTACGTTATGTACAAGGCCAATATTGTCCAAAATACCACACTTGATCCACTTCGGGGACAGCATGAAAAAAGGTTTTATGCCACAAGACGGGCAGAAAGCAGCAACTTCACTCTGGCTGTACCCTTCTCCAGAACATCACTCCATCTGAGATCATACATACCCAGGATGACTCGAGTATGGAACACATTCGTACAGCATAATGATGTCAACGAGATAAAGTCAGTTGATCAAATGAAAATGCTGGCCCACAGATGGCTCCAACTTCATCCTGTTCCCTACTTGTATGTCTCATAACAATAAAAAGGCTTACAAATGAGCTGATGTAGGTAACAGCTCTTAGCTTGTCAACAGACTTTGCAAAAGCATTTGACAAATGCGATCATGGCGTAATAGCCCATAAAATACGTGCTAAAGGAATAACTGGGAATGTGGGGAGATGGATCTTCAACTTCCTAACAAATCGAACACAAAGAGTAGTGGTCAACAGAGTTAAATCGGAGGCTGCCATAGTGAAGAGCTCTGTTCCACAAGGCACAGTACTCGCCCCCATCTTATTCCTTATCCTCATATCAGACATAAACAGAGATATACGCCACAGCACCGTATCATCCTTTGGGGATGATACTGGATCTGCAGAGGCGTCATCTGCTAGGACGCGGAAACCCTCCAAGAAAATAAACAAAGTTTTCCAGTGGGCAAGGGAAACCCATATATGTTCAATGAGGACAAATTCCAACACCCCCGATGGAAAACTGGGGGAGAAAAAACTAAACAGAGTATACTACGACTCCGGCCAAAAAATAGAGGGGGAAAAAAAAAATGAAGGGACCTGGGAGTAAAAGCGAGGATCTCACTTTAAAAGGATCACAACAGTGGGCCACGATCCACTGCAAAAAAAATGATAGGATGGATAATGAGAACTTTCAAAAAAAAGATGCCAAGCCCATGAGATCCTTTTCAAATCACTTGTTCTCTCTGGGCTGGAATACTGCTGACATTAACATCTCCATTCAAAGCAGGTGAAATTGCAGATCTAGAGAGTGTACAGAGATCCTTTACTGCACAAATAAGTTCTGTCCAGCACCTTAACTACGGGGAACGCTTGGAACACTTGACTTGTACTCGTTGGAACCCCAGGAGGGAGAGATAATATCATAATCTACACTTGGAAAATCTGGAAGGAATGGTCCCAAATCTGCACCCCAGAAATCACTCCCTACGAAAGTAAAAGACTGGGCAGGCGATGCAAAATGCCCCCAAAAAAAAAGTAGGGGCGCCTTTGGGTACACAAAGGGGAAAACACCATAAGTGTCCGGGGCCCAAAACTGTTTAACAGCTTCCCATCAAGCATTAGGAGAATTGCCAATAAACCCCTGGCTGCCTTCAAGAGAGAGCTGGACAGATACCTAAAGTCAGTGCCGGATCAGCCGGGCTGTGGCTCGTACGTTGGACTGCATGCGGCCAGCAGTAACAGCCTAGTTGATCAGGCCCTGATCCATCGGGAGGCCTGGTCATGGACCGGGCCGCGGGGGCGTTGATCCCCGGAATAACCTCCAGGTAACCTCCAGGTTGTCAATAAAGTTAGGAATCCTTAACCTGTAAATAGCTTGTCAATAAAGCTAGGGATCCTTAACCTTGTCAAACCCTGTGACTACTACCACACATTAGTTACAGCTACCATGACTGGCCTTCCCTACCGTGACTACTACCACACATTAGTTACAGCTACCATGACTGGCCTTCCCTACCATGACTACTACCACACATTAGTTACAGCTACCATGACTGGCCTTCCCTACCATGGCTAATCTGTAAGTATATTTATGTGTACCTGTACCTAAATAAACTCTCTAAACCCTTCGAAGACTCTCAGCTCTACGTCTAAGACTCTACAACACTCTATAGAGCTTGCAGAGGAAGCTATGTTACCACAATATAATATTAAAAACCCCGTAGCTGGGTTGGTGGCGCACTCACCTTACACACTGAGGTCCGGGGTTCGATCCCCGTTACGGGATATCCATGTTTACCCAGTAGTAGGTACCTGGGTGTTAGTGGACTGGTCTGGGTCGCATCCTGGGGACAAAATTAACCTAATTTGCCCATAACAAGAGACTTTCTATATAACAGTATGTCGTTGATGCCAGCTATGGTCTGTATAAGTTGTATCATATACTGGTAGAAAGATTATTATTATTATTATTATTATTATTATTATTATTATTATTATTATTATTATTATTATTATTATTATTATTATTATTATTATTGTTATTATTATTATTTTTATTTATTTATTTTCACACTGGCCGTCCCCCACCAAGGCAGGGTGGCCCCCAAAAAGAAAAACTTTCACCATCATTCACTCCATCACTGTCTTGCCAGAAGGGGGCTTTACACTACAGTTTTTTTAACTGCAACATTAACACCCCCTCCTTCAGAGTGCAGACACTGTACTTCCATCTCCAGGACTCAAGTCCGGCCTGCCGGTTTCCCTGAACCCCTTCAAAATGTTACTTTGCTCACACTCCAACAGCACTCAAGTATTAAAAACCCTTTGTCTCCATTCCCTCCTATCAAACACGCTCACACATGCCTGCGGAGTCCAAACCCCCCGCACACAAAACCTCCCTTTACCCCCTCCCTCCAACCTTTCCTAGGCCGACCCCTACCCCGCCTTCCTTCCACTACAGACTGATACACTCTTGAAGTCATTTCTGTTTCGCTCCATTCTCTCTACATGTCCGAACCACCTCAACAACCCTTCCTCAGCCCTCTGGACAACAGTTTTGGTAATCCCGCACCTCCTCCTAACTTCCAAACTACGAATTCTCTGCATTAATTCACACCACACATTGCCCTCAGACATGACATCTCCACGCCTCCAGCCTTCTCCTCGCTGCAACATTCATCACCCACGCTTCACACCCATATAAGAGCGTTGGTAAAACTATACTCTCTACATTCCCCTCTTTGCCTCCAAGGGACAAAGTTTTTTGTCCCCATAACTCCTATGCAACCGCCAAAAACCTTTTTTCCCCCTCATCAATTCAATGATTCACCTCATCTTTCATAGACCCATCCGCTGACACTCCACTCCAAATATTAAAATACATTCACCTCCTCCATACCCCCTCTCCTCCAATCGAATCCAATCTTTCACCCCCCCAATCTTTTTGTTATCCTCTTTACCTTACTCTTATTATTATTATTTTTATTATTTTTATTATTATTATATTATTATTTTTTATTATTATTATTATTATTTTATTATTATTATTATTATTATTAAGAAGTGACGGGGGACTAAAACCGTGCGGAGAGACAAAGACAGTGACGAATTTTGTTTTGTCTGTTTAGAGTAAAGGGAAAGCAACCCTCAGCTGTAGCAACACTATCACCCCTCACCCTCTCTCTCCCCTCCCCCCCTTTTCCCCCTCCTCTCCCCCCCCCTCCATCCTTCCCCCCCCCACGCCTGTCACTCTCCACGGAAGCTCTAGACACTCGGGGAAGAGCAGATAAGCCCACGTCTCTCCCTCCTTCCTTCCTCCTTAATGAAATACAAAAGCAAATATACAATGATTTTCTTTGACTCTCTCTCTTCTCTCTCTCCTCCTCTCCTCCCCTTCTCCCCTCCTCCTCTCCCCCTCTCTCTCCCCCTTCTCTCCCTTTTCTCCCTCTTTTCCTCTCTTCCTCTCTCTCTCTCTCTCTCTCCTAGGGGCCGTTGCAGCCCGTGTCAGTCGTAGGGGCCTTGTAGTCCGTGTCAGTCTATGGGCCTTTGTATCGTGTCAGTCTTACCCCCGTTGTAGTCCGGTCAGTCTAGGGGGCCGTTGTACCCGTGTCAGTCGTATGGCCGTTGTAGCCGTGTCAGTCGTAGGGCCGTTGTAGTCCGTGTCATCGAGGGGCCCGTTGTAGTCCTTCAGTCGTAGGGGCCGTTGTAGCCGTTCAGTCGTAGGGGCCGTTGTAGTCCGTGTCATCGTTTTGGGCGTTTAGTCCGTGTCATGGGAGGGGCCGTTCCCCTGTCAGTCCAGGGGGCCGTGTACCCCCGTGTCAGTCCTAGGGGCCGTTTTCCCCGTGTCATCCTATGGGCCGTGTAGCCCGTGTCACCTATGGGCCATGTACCCGTGTCAGCCTAGGGCCGTGTAGCCCGTGTCACCCTATGGGCCGTTAGCCCGTGTCAGTCCTAGGGGCCGTGTGCCCGTGTCGTCCTAGGGGCCGTTACCCCGTTCAGTCCAGGGGCCCGTGACCCGTGTCAGCCTATGGCCATGTAGCCCGTGCAGTCCTATGGCCATGTGCCCGTTCATCCATGGGCCGGTACCCCGTTCAGCCATGGCCAGGTAAGAAAAAACACGGCTGTCAGTACACTCACCGGAATCTACCTGTGGGTATTCCGGGATCAAACCCCCCGGGGCCCGGGGGGTCCACGACCGGGCCTCCCGTTATCGGGGCCTGATCAACCAGGCTTTTTACGCTGGCCGCACTTAGCATAGCTCTACACTGCAGTGTTTATTTTCCAAACTGACTTAAGTTTTTTTATAACTCCCCTTTTGACACACACAAACACTCAATAAACCCCAAATAAAAAAGCCTTCAAATCCTTTAGCAAGGTAAGGCGGCGTAATTTTGGGCATAAAATCTGTTCAAAAAAGACTACTGGGGAAAGGGGGGCAGATTTGATATGCAAATAAGCCACTTTGAGTTTTTTTTGGGTTTTCCTTGGGGGTAATCTACACATACGCTATTAAGATAATTAAAGTAACTGTATTTGTGTGTACTTACTAAATAAAACCCCTAATTTTTTTATAACTTTCCCCAGTGAAAAATTGGTGAACAAGAGTAAAGTTAGGGGCTGACAGGGGGACAAGTGGTGTTTTCCCCAAGGCACAGTATTTTCCCCCCCCTCAGGTGACAAGGGTGTTTTCCCCAAAAGGGACATATTCTCCCCACCTAGGGGGACAATGGGGTTTTCCCCAAGGGACAGTATTTTCCCCACCCAGGGTGACAATGGTTTTCCACAAGGCACAGATTTTTCCCCACCTCAGGGGGACAATGGTTTCCACAAGGGGACAGTATTCTCCCCCCCTCGGTGACAAGTGGTGTTTTCCCCAAGGGACATATTCCCCCACCTCAGGGGGACAAGTGGTGTTCCCCCAAGCACGTATTCTCCCCACCTCGGGGGACAAAGGGGGTTTCCCCAAGGCACAGTATTCCCCCCACCCAGGGGGACAAGGTGTTCCCAAGGCACAGTATTCCCCCACCTGGGTGACAAGTGGGTTTTCCCCAAGGGACAGTATTCTCCCCCCCTCAGGGGGACAATGGGGTTCCACAAGGCACAGTATTTTCCCCACCTCAGGGACAAGTGGTTTCCCCCAAGCACAGTATTCCCCCCCTCAGGTGACAAAGGGGTTCCCAAAGGGACGTATTCTCCCCCCCAGGGGGACAAGTGGTGTTCCACGGCACGTATTCTCCCCCCTCAGGGGGACAAGTGGGGTTCCCAAGGGACAGTATTCTCCCCACCTCTCTTTTATGCTGACTGATCATATTTCCCAAGTTAACCCTTATTTTTAAAGAGGGAGAGGGTAACCAGGGGAAGCCCGGTCAATGTCAAAAGCTCCAGTTGGGCATCATATAATAAGACAAAAAAGACCTACCACGTGTCGATTTTAAAAGATGTAAAAGGACCACGACTCTTCACAAGAGGGAAATTACCAACAGACCCCGGCTGTCTTGACAGGGCCCTCAAGAGCTCCTAACAGCCGGGGTTTTGGTGCATATTTGGGCTGCGGGCAACCGGCACCTACAGCTTGATTGAAAGGCCAAAAACCATGAGGCCTGTCTGGGGCCTCCAGGGGCCGAGACCGACCATCCTTCCCCCCCCAACCAAGAGAGTGAGTACCACAGACATACAGACGACAGATAAGCAACAGACAAACAACAGGGAGACAGTAACAGGGAGACAACAACCAAAAACAGCAGTCATCAGGAGGCAGGATAGAAAGTAACAACAGAGTACTGTACCACCCTGCCAAAATACATTACACTCTCCAGTAACATCCCCTAAGGGGCTGCTGCTCCTTTGCGCTGTTGCGCTCCTGTTGTTTTTGCTGTTTTCATTGCAGCTACTGCTGCTACTTTTCTACTTTTCCCCTGTTGTACTGCTGTTTTCTGT
>NC_069474.1:28553042-28593042 GCF_026875155.1 Cherax quadricarinatus | reverse complement strand
ACCTAACCTAACCAACCTAACCTAACCTAACCTAACCTAACCTAACCGACCTAACCTAAACCCAACCTAACCTAACCTAACCAACCTAACCTAACCTAACCTACCTAACCTAACCTAACCTAACCAACCTTCCTAACCTAACCAACCTAACCTAACCCAACCTAACCTAACCTAACCTATCCTAACCTAACCTAACCAACCTAACCTAACCTAACCTAACCAACCTAACCTAACCAACCTATCCTAACCTAACCTAACCAACCTAACCTAACCTATCCTAACCCAACCAACCAACCTAACCCCAACCTAACCCATCCTAACCAACCAACCCAACCAACCTAACCCAACCAACCTATCCAAAACCCAACTAAAACCTAACCAACCTAACCAACCTAACCCCAACCCAACCCCATCCTAACCTAACCTAAACCAACCCAACCTAACCTAACCTATCCTAACCAACCTAACCAACCTAACCTAACCCAACCTAACCTAACCTAACCTAACCTAACCCAACCAACCTACCCAAAACCCAACCTAACCTAACCTAACCTAACCTAACCTAACCGACCCAAAATAACCTAACCCAACCTAACCATCCTACCTAACCTAAACCCAACCTAACCTAACCCAACCTAACCTATCCTAACCACCTAACCTAACCTAACCTAACCCAACCTAACCAACCAACCTAACCTAACCTAACCAAAAACCTAACCTATCCTAACCTGACCAACTAACCTAACCTAACCTAACCAAACCCAAACCTAACCTATCCAAAACCAAACCCTAACCAAACCCTAACCAAAACCTAACCTAACCTATCCTATCCAACCTCCCTAACCAAACCCTAACCTAACCAAACCCTATCCAAACCAAACCAACCTAACCTATCCTAACCAAACCAAACCAACCTAACCAAACCTAACCTACCAAAACCTAACCAAACTCCCCAAACCTAATAACCTAACCTAACCTAACCTAACCTAACCTAACCTAACCAAACCAACCTAACCATCCAAACCTCCCCTAAATGAAGAAAGAATGCGCAGCTTCATCAGATGGTAGCCCAATTTAGGGAAATTTACCAAAACGAAATAAACGTAGGAATGAAATGGAAATGTGGGTGTTAAGGCGGTTTTAACCATTAAAAACCCCCACTTCCTGCCCATCTACCAGCTTGTGCCGCCTCTTCCCCTCCCCGGGGTTTTTAAAATTTTGGGGATGAATGTGTTTTCATGCTGCATTAAAAAAAGTTCATATCACCCCAGACACTTTTACATGATCCCCTCGAAATTTTGACTTCTTGCGCCCATTATTCACTTATATTTACTCCTGACGGGTACGTTGACTCACGAAAGGCCTTGAGCCCCATGTTTCCCATGTGGCTATTTTGTATATATATATTTAATTAATTTTTAATATATATATAATTTTTTTTTTTTTTTTATCACCCGGCCGATTCCCAAAGGCGGGGGCCCCAAAAAAGAAAAATTTCACCATCTTTCACCCCATCACTGCTTGCCAAAAGGGTGTTTTCACTACGTTTTTTTAAACTGCAACATTAACACCCCCTTTCGATGCAGGACTTACTTCCCATCCCCGGGACTCAAGTCCCCCCCCGGTTTCCCAACCCCTTCAAATTGTTACTTTCTCACACTCCAACACACGTCAAGTATTAAAAACCATTTGTCTCCATTCACCCTATCAAACCGCTAACGCATCCCTGCGGGAAGTAAAAGCCCCTCGACACAAAACCTCCTTTACCCCCTCCTCCCCCCCTTCCTAGGCCGACCCCCTACCCCCCCCTTTCCCTTCCACTACAGACTATACACCTTGAAGTCATTCTGTTTCGCTCCTTCTCCTTTCATGTCCAACCACCTAACCCCCTTTCCCGCCCCCCTTTGGGCAACATTTGGTAATCCCGCACCTCCTCCCAACTTCCAAAATACGAAAATTTTCCCCGCTTATATTCACAAAACCACACATTGCCCCCCAGACATGACATCTCCACTGCCCCCACCTTCTCCCGCTGCAACTTATCACCCCCCTTACACCCATAAAAGCTTGGGAAAAATATACTCTCATACATTCCCCTCTTTTTCCCCAAAGGGCAAATTTTTTTGTCTCCACAGACTCCTAAATCACCACTCCTTTTTTCCCCCATCAATTTTTTGATTCCCCCATTTTTATAGACCCTTGCTACACGTCCCTCCCAATATCGAAAACGTTCACCTCCTCCATACTCTCTCCCCCCAAACTATATTCAATCTTCATCACCCAACTTTTTGTTTTCCTCATAACCTTACCTTTCCCGATTCACCTTTTAATTTTTTTCTTTGCACACCCCACCAAATTCATCCCCAACCTGCAACTTCTCTTCAATCTCCCCAAAAGCACAGTGTTCAGCAAAAGCAGCTGTGACAAATCCCACTTTTTTTTGATTTTATCTTTTAATCCCCCCTCTTGCCAAGACCCCGCATTTTTTCTCTTACAACCCCCTCATAAATAATTAAACAACCACGGGGACATCACACATCCTTTTCTAAGCCTACTTTTTTGGGAAAAAAATTCCCCCTTTCCTAAACCTAACTTGAGCCCCATATCCTCGTAAAAACCTTTACGCTTTCATAACCTACCTCCTCACCCTACACTTGCAACATTGCCACATTGCCCCCCTATCCACCCTGTCATACGCCTTTTCCAAATCCATAAATGCCACAAAGACCTCTTTAGCCTTATCTAAATACGGGTTTCACTTATATGTTTCACTGTAAACACCTGGTCCACACACCCCCTAACCTTCCTAAAGCCTCCTTGTTCATCTGCTATCCTATTCTCCGTCTTACTCTAATTCTTTCAATTATAACTCTACCATACACTTTACCAGGTACACTCAACGACTTATCCCCCTATAATTTCTGCACTCCTTTTAAATCCCCTTGGCCTTTATACAAAGGAACTATGCATGCCCTCTGCCAATCCCTGGGTACCTTACCTTCTTCCATACATTTATTAAATAATTGGCACCAACCCCCCCCAAAACTATATCCCCACCTGCTTTTAACATTTCTATCTTTATCCCATCAATCCCGGCTGCCTTACCCCCCTTTCATTTTACCTACTGCCTCACGAACTTCCCCCACACTCACAACTGGCTCTTCCTCACTCCTACAAGATGTTATTCCTCCTTGCCCTATACACGAAATCACAGCTTCCCTATTTTCCCATCAACATTTAACAATTCCTCAAAATATTCCTTCCATCTTCCCAATACCTCTAACTCTCCATTTAATAACTCTCCTTCTCCTATTTTTAACTGACAAAAATCCATTTGTTTCTTAGGCTTTTCTTAACTTGTTAATTTCTAAACCAAACTTTTTTTTTTATTTTCACAAATTTTTGATAACATCTCACCCACTCTCTCATTTGCTCTCTTTTTACATTGCTTCACCACTCTCTTAACTTCTCTCTTTTTCCCATATACTCTTCCCTCCTTGCATCACTTCTACTTTGTAAAAACTTCTCATATGCTAACTTTTTCTCCCTTACTACTCTCTTTACATCATCATTCCACCAATCGCTCCTCTTCCTCCTGCACCCACTTTCCTGTAACCACAAACTTCTGCTGAACACTCTAACACTACATTTTTAACCTACCCCATACCTCTTCGACCCCATTGCCTATGCTCTCATTAGCCCATCTATCCTCCAATAGCTGTTTATATCTTACCCAACTGCCTCCTCTTTTAGTTTATAAACCTTCACCTCTCTCTTCCCTGATGCTTCTATTCTCCTTGTATCCCATCTACCTTTTCTCTCGTGTAGCTACAACTAAAAAGTGATCTGATATTCTGTGGCCCCTCTAAAACTGTACTCCTGAAGTCTACTCAAAAGTCTTTTATCTACCAATACATAATCCAACAAACTACTGTCATTTCGCCCTACATCATATCGTGTATACTTATTTATCCTCTTTTCTTAAAATATGTTTTTACCTATAACTAAACCCCTTTCTTATTCAAAGTTCAATCAAAGGGGTCCCATTATCATTTACACCTGGGACCCCAAACTTAAACCCACCACACCCTCTCTAAAAGTTTCTCCTACTTTAGCGTTCAAATCCCCTACCACAATTACTCTCTCACTTGGTTCAAAGGCTCCTATACATTCACTTAACATCTCCCAAAATCCCTTCTCCTCTGCATCCTTTTTTCCCAGGTGCATAACGTTATTATGACCCACTTCTCGCATCCCCCTTTACTTTAATCCACATAATTCTTAAAAATTTACCATTCATATTCTCTTTTCTCCTTCCTAACTGATCTTTTTAACTTACTGTAACCCTTTTTTGCTCTAACTCTCT
This sequence comes from Cherax quadricarinatus, assembly GCF_026875155.1. Taxonomy (NCBI): domain Eukaryota; kingdom Metazoa; phylum Arthropoda; class Malacostraca; order Decapoda; family Parastacidae; genus Cherax; species Cherax quadricarinatus. The sequence continues at coordinate 28,588,676 of NC_069474.1, read as the reverse complement.
CAGATACCCAGATTTAACCCCATTTTTTTCCCCCCCACTAAACCTCCTACCCCCTTCATTTTTGTTTCGCTTAGGGCCAGGAACCCAACTTTTTTCATTCATAAACCCAGCAATATCTGTTTTTTTGCTCCGCCTACACCCAGCACATTAAGCAACCCATTTTTATAAATTTTTCTTTTTCTTTTTTTAGTAATTGTATACAGGAAAAGGGGGTTACCCCCTTTGCTCCCGCATTTATGCTCATACGCACGCATGGCTTCGGGGGAAAGATTCTTTTCCACTTCCCCAGGGCAATAGAAGAAAAAAAAAAGAACAAGGCTATTTAGAAAAAGGAAAAAAAACTAATGATGTAATATATATATGCATTGGGTGTCTGTGAGTGTGACCAAAGTGTAAGTAATAGCAAGATATCCTGTTATCTTTGGTGTTTATGAGACGAAAAAAAAACCAGCAATCCTACCATCATGCAAAACAGTTAAGGTTTTTTTTTTCCAGTCATCTGGCAGGCGTAGTAAAATTTCCCCGGGTGGTTGCTGTTACCAACCACTACCCATATATATATATATATAATATATTTTATATATAAAATATATATATTATATATATTAATTTTATGGTGGGGTGTGTGTGGTGTGGTTTTGGGGGTGTGTGTGTGGTGGGGTGTGTGTGTGTGTGTGTGGGGTGTGGTGTGTGTGTGGTGTGTGGTGTGTTGTGTGTGTGTGTGTGTTGTGTGTTGGGGTTGTGTGTGTGTGTGTAAAAACTATCTATTTTACTAGATTAAGGGCTCTCGATATTAACTAGGGAAGGGGGAAAAAACCCAAAATCCGGTTGTATGCAGCCAGCAAAAACCAACCTGATTGACAGGTGTCAAGCTGGGCTGAAGCATGGAGGGCAGGGGGCGGTAACCCCCTTGATACAATACATGAGGGGGGGGGGGAGCAAAGGGAAAAAGCCCCTTGGTCATGGTCATTCGGTTTGCATTAAGGGAAGAGAAACCCTTTGTGGGCCTTGGGGCCCGGACCCAAACCGTGGCCAAACCCCGGGGCCGGCCAGGGGGGAGCTGCGCAGTTATGGGATGATCATGGATAAGTGGTCAGACCAATTATTTTTGTTGTTGGTGAGAGTGATTTGCCCCGATACCCTAGTCTGTCTGTACCCCTTCCCGCCTTTTTCCTGCCCTTTCCCTTCCCCCTTCCTTCCTGCCTCCCTTCCGCCTTTCCTTCCGCCTTCCTTCCTGCCTTCCTTCCTGCCTTCCTTCCTGCCTTCCCTTCCTGCCTTCCTTCCTGCCTTCCTTCCTGCCTTCCTTCCTGCCTTCCTTCCGCCTTCCTTCCTGCCTTCCTTCCTGCCTTCCTTCCTGCCTTCCTCCTGCCTCTCTGCCTTCCCTTCCTGCCTTCCTTCCTGCCTTCCTTCCTGCTTCCTTCCTGCCTTCCTTCCTGCCTTCCTTCCTGCCTTCCTTCCTGCCTTCCTTCCTGCCTTCCTTCCTGCCTTCCTTCCTGCCTTCCTTCCTGCCTTCCTTCCTGCCTTCCTTCCTGCCTTCCTTCCTACCTTCCTTCCTGCCTTCCTTCCTGCCCTTCCCTTCCTTCTGCCTTCCTTCCTGCCTTCCTTCCTGCCTTCCTTCCTCCTTCCTTCCTGCCTTCCTTCCTGCCTTCCTTCCTGCCTTCCTTCCTGCTTCCTTCCTGCCTTCCTTCCCCTCCTTCCTGCCTTTCCTTCCTCCCGTTCTTCCTTCCTTTCTTCTGTTTTCCTTCCTTTCCACTCTCCTCTTTCTGTTCCTTCTACCCCTATCTATCCTTTCTCCCTTCCCTCTTCTCTAACTCCATTCCTCCCTGTGTCCCTCATTCCTTTAACAGCCTCATCTCTCTCTCTCTCTCTCTCTCTCTCTCTCTCTCTCTCTCTTCTCTCTCTCTCTCTCCCTCTCTGTCTGACTGTCTGTCGTCTGTCTGTCTCTCTCTCTCTCTCTTCTCTCTCTCTCTCTCTCTCTCTCTCTCTCTCTCTCCTCTCTCTCTCTCTCTCTCTCTCTCCTCTCTCACTCTCACTCTCCGTCTGTCTGTCTGTCTGTCTGTCCGTCTGTCTGTCTGTCTGTCTCTCTCTCTCTCTCGAAGTTAAAAATTCAGGTGTTTTCGTCCAGGCAGACTGTTTGGTCTCCTGGGATTGAGAAAGATATATCTGAGAGAGCGGCCGTGAGAGACTTTTATCTCGCTAAGGAAGATCTCTCTCTCTCTCTCTCTCTCTCTCTCTCTCTCTCTCTCCCAGCCTCCTTCCCACGGCACTAGCAGTTTCTGGCATCCTCTGGCATCCCCTGGCATCCTCAGGCACCCTCAAGGAGCTAACAGGCATCTAGTTCACACCAGGTGTCGAATTCTGACACCGGCCCTTTCGGTCTTGGGTCTAATGGTGAAATATTGGTGATGCTGGTGGTGGTTGTAGTGGTGGTAGTTGAAATGGTGGTGGTTGTAGTGGTGGTGGTTGTAATGGTGGTGGTTGCAGTGGTGGTGGTTGTAGTGGTGATGGTTGTAGTGGTGGTGGTTGTAGTGGTAGTAGTGGAAATGGTGGTGGTTGTAGTGGTGGTGGTTGTAGTGGTGGTGGTTGTAGTGGTGGTGGTTGTAGTGGTGGTGGTTGTAGTGGTGGTGGTTGTAGTGGTGGTGGTTGTAGTGGTGGTGGTTGTAGTGGTAGTAGTGGAAATGGTGGTGGTTGTAGTGGTAGTAGTGGAAATGGTGGTGGTTGTAGTGGTGGTGGTGGTGGCTATGGTTAAGTGGGGGGAGGGTTGTAAAGTTGTTTGAGAGTGTTGTAGCAGGTGTAGGAGTATACAATAATAATCTGGGATAAGGGGTACAGGAAGCACCAGCAACCTCACATATATACCCATTAAACAATTAACCTAACTTAGTGACATCAAATGCAATTCATCAATTAAATTTTCTGGACGTGGAATTTTAGTCAGGAGAGCATGATGGTACATGGTAGCCAGTAGTACATGGTAGTATATGGTATTATACGGTAGTTTATGACTGTACAGAGTATTTAGGAGCATCTGTGAGTACACAGTGGTACATAGGTGTATACAAGAGTACAAGGTAATGCAGGGGAGTACAGTGTACGTGGGAGTAGTTTACATGGGTGACCCCAGGAAGATATGAACAACATTCTGAGGATATCTCTTCAGAGGAACAACTCGAAATGGTTTTGAGATGGACCTGATTTGTATGGGCCAGTAGGCCTGCTGCAGTGCTCCTCCGTTCTTAAAATGGGAGAGTACCAGTGTCACGGTGTGAAGCTGACACCGTGACACCAGGTTAGATGTCAGGGTGCCACCAGGAAGCGGTGCCATCACCAGACGCTCCATGAAGCATAACCCAGGATGAACTAAATATGGAACATTGATCCATGGAACATATTTGTGTCACACACACACACACACACACACACACACACACACACACACACACACACACACACACACACACACACACACACACAAAGGTGTAGGGAGGCAAAAACTAGGTGTACTAGAGAATGGAAAAGGTACAGAAGACAGAGAACTCAGGAAAATAAAGAGATTAGCCGAAGAGCCAGAAACGAATATGCACAGGTAAGAAGGGAGGCTCAGAGACAATATGAAAATGACATAGCATCAAAAGTAAAGACTGACCCGAAGCTGTTGTACAGCCACATCAGGAGGAAAACAACAGTCAAGGACCAGGTAATCAGACTGAGGAAGGGTGATGGGGAATTCAAAAGAAACGACCGAAAGGTATGTCAGGAGATCAACACAAGATTTAAAGAAGTATATACAGTGGAAACCAGTAGGACTCCAGGAAATCAGAACAGGGGGGCACACCAGCAAGTGCTGGATGAGGTACATATAACCAAGGAGGAGGTGAAGAAGCTGCTATGCGAACTTGACACCTCAAAGGCGGTGGGACCAGACAACATCTCTCCATGGGTTCTTAAAAAGGGAGCAGAGATATTGTGTGAGCCATTAACAAAGATCTTCAACACATCATTTGAAACTGGGCAACTCCCTGAGGTATGGAAAATGGCAAATGTAGTCCCAATTTTTAAAAAGGGAGACAGACATGAGGCACTAAACTACAGACCTGTATCACTAACGTGTATAGTATGCAAAGTCATGGAGAAGATCATCAGGAGGAGAGTGGTGGGGCACCTGGAGAGAAACAAGTGTATAATTAACAACCAGCACGGTTTCAGGGAAGGAAAATCCTGTGTCACAAACCTACTAGAGTTTTATGACAAGGTGACAGAAGTAAGACAAGAGAGAGAGGGGTGGATCGACTGCATATTTTTGGACTGCAAGAAGGCCTTCGACACAGTTCCTCACAAGAGGTTACTGCAAAAGCTAGAGGATTAGGCACACATAACAGGAAAGGCACTGCAATGGATCAGAGAATACCTGACAGGGAGGCAACAACGAGTCTTGGTACGCGACGAGGTGTCAGAGTGGGCGCCTGTGACAAGCGGGGTTCCACAGGGGTCACTCCTAGGACCTGTGCTGTTCTTGGTATATGTGAACGACATAACGGAAGGGATAGACTCAGAAGTGTCCTTGTTTACAGATGATGCGAAGTTAATGAGAAGAATCAAATCGGATGAGGATCAGGCAGGACTACAAAGAGACCTGGACAGGCTACAAGCCTGGTCCAGCAACTGGCTCCTTGAATTTAACCCTGCCAAATGCAAAGTCATGAAGATTGGGGAAGGGCAAAGAAGACCGCAGACACAATATAGTTTAGATGGCCAAAGACTGCAAACCTCACTCAAGGAAAAAGATCTGGGGGTGAGTATAACACCGAGCATATCTCCTGAGGCGCACATCAATCAGATAACTGCTGCAGCATACGGGCGCCTGGCAAACCTACGGATAGCGTTCCGATACCTCAGTAAGGATTCGTTTAAGACTCTGTATACCATTTACGTCAGGCCCATACTGGAGTATGCAGCACCAGTTTGGAACCCACACCTAGTCAAACACGTCAAGAAATTAGAGAAAGTGCAAAGGTTTGCAACATGACTAGTCCCAGAGCTACTGGGATTGTCCTACGAAGAAAGGTTGAGGGAAATCGGGCTGACGACACTGGAGGACAGGAGGGTCAGGGGAGACATGATAACGACATGTAAAATACTGCGCGGAATAGACAAGGTGGACAAAGAGAAGGGACACAGACACAAGAGGTCACAATTGGAAGTTGAAGACTCAGATGAATCAAAGGGATGTTAGGAAGTATTTCTTCAGTCATAGAGCAGTCAAGCCGTGGAATAGCCTAGAAAGTGACGTAGTGGAGGCAGGAACCATACATAGTTTTAAGGCGAGGTATGATAGAGCTCATGGAGCAGGGAGAGAGAGGACCTAGTAGCAATCAGCGAAGAGGCGGGGTCAGGAGCTGTGAATCGACCCCTGCAACCACAAATAGGTGAGTACACACAGATCATAAACAGATGGGCAGACTGCCTTTACCTTGAGTGCAACAAAGTCATTGACAGAGTCGTGCTGGGAAGACGTGACAAGTGGGGTGCCACAAGGATCTGTACTTGGCCCCAATAATCCTTATAATTTACGTAAGTGATTTACAAGATGGAATTTGATAATAACCAAATGAACGTATTTACAAAACAACGAAGAAATTTTGTGTCAATATAGAGTGACTGTAGATATTTAACAAGTTGATCTGCATAAATGGACCACATTGAGTGATAGACGGATAATAGAGAGAGAGAGAGAGAGAGACCTAGGAGTTATTATTAACAAAATAATGCCATAGGAATATCATATCAATAAACTACTAAACTGACAAGCTATAAATTCCCAAATATAACTTACAATTAACCAGAACTGAAATATACTGTTGTGTGTTGCCAACACTTGTGAAAATACTAAGTGACTGTCTGAGTTAAACAGCATAAACTATGCTGAAAGACTGACAGCCTTAAGGTTACCATCCAGGCTGGCTGATAGCAGGGAGAGGAGACACGATCACAACATACAAGGTCATAAGAGGTCACGAGAGAGTGGATAATGAAGGGTAAGTGGCAGCCACTCTGATAATTGAAGGAAAAGTGGAGCTGATTAATAAACTGAAAGAGGTAAGTGGTAGAGCAATTAGTGGCTGGGTTGGTAGCGCACTCACCTCACACACTGAGGTCCGTGGTTCGATCCCCGGTACGGGTCGTAACATTAGGATGTGTTACCTTAAGACACCTGCTGTCCATGTTCACCTAGCAGTAAAATAGGTACCTGGGCGTTAGCAGACTGGTGTGGGTCGCATCCTGGGCACAAAATTAACCTAATTTGCCCAATACAAGCGGCTTTCTATATAGTAGTATGTCACTGATGTCAGCTATGGTATGTTTAAGTTGCATCATATAATGGTAGAAAGATTATTATTATTATTATTATTATTATTATTATTATTATTATTATTATTATTATTATTATTATTATTATTACTACAGAGTGCTGGGGACACTAGGTTTTAAGTGCAGTTTGAGGTCTGGGACCTGAGACAGACGGTCTTGATGACCGCTGGATAAAGGTTTAACGACCAGCCAAATTGCAGAGATAACGAGAATCTTCACCACTATCACCACTATCACCACTATCACCACCACTACCACCACTATAACCACTATCACCACCACTATCACACTATCACCACTATCACCACCACTACCACCACTATAACCACTATAACCACTATTAAACTACATTTTCGCTCAAGACACCTGCATTAAAACCTTAGCAGAGAGAGAGAGAGAGAGAGAGAGAGAGAAGAGAGAGAGAGAGAGAGAGAGAGAGAGAGAGAGAGAGAGAGAGAGAGAGAGAGAGAGAGAGAGAGAGAGAGAGAGAGAGAGAGAGAGAGAGAGAGAGAGAGAGAGAGAGTTCCTTCATTAACTTCCTTACTACCTTCCAGGTAGACTGTTGTGTCTACGTCTAGATAACTTCCTCCCACGAGTGCACCAGCAAGCGCTGGTCACACTGCACACAGCAGAAAAGCGGTGAAATAACGAACAATGGGAACTAGATACCTCGAAGGCAATGAAAGAAGATAACAGAACTCAACCTCACGTTAGCAAACTGAAGAATCAGGGGTGATATGATTACGACGTACAAAATACTCAGATGAATTGACAGTGTGTTTGAGAGGCGGACATCAGGTACACAAGGTCACTCTCTTCTTTTCACTGATAACTATACCACCATCTACTTATCACCATCTACCATCTATCTACCACCATCCAACTACGTACAACCACCTACTACCACCATCCACCCACCACAATTATCGACCGTTCAGGTTTACCACCAACCTTCCTTTCAGAAAAACAATACACTGCTATTGATCGCTGAAAAAAGATCAGAAATGAAGAGTACATGTGAGTACATGAGAGTGCATGGGAGTATATGAGAGTACATATGAGTACATAGAGTACATGAGAGTACATGGGAGTACATGAGAGTACATATGAGTACATAGAGTACATGAGAGTACATGGGAGTACATGAGAGTACATATGAGTACATAGAGTACATGAGAGTACATGGGAGTACATGAGAGTACATATGAGTACATAGAGTACATGAGAGTACATGGGAGTACATGAGAGTACATAAGAGTACATAGAGTACATGAGAGTACATGGGAGTACATGGAAGTACATGAGAGTACATGGGAGTACATGAGAGTACATAAGAGTACATAGGAGTACATGAGAGTACATGAGAGTACATGGAAGTACATGGAAGTACATGAGAGTACATGGGAGTACATGGAAGTACATGAGAGTACATGAGAGTACATGAGAGTACATGAGAGTACATGGAAGTACATGAGAGTACATGAGAGTACATAAGAGTACATGAGAGTACATGAGAGTACATGGAAGTACATGAGAGTACATGAGAGTACATGAGAGTACATGGAAGTACATGAGAGTACATGAGAGTACATGGGAGTACATGAGAGTACATGAGAGTACATGAGAGTACATGGGAGTACATGGAAGTACATGAGAGTACATGAGAGTACATGGGAGTACATGGAAGTACATGAAGTACATGAGAGTACATGGGAGTACATGGAAGTACATGAGAGTACATGGGGATACCTAGGCACACTTGGGAGTACATAAGGGAGGGAGATATTAGAAGACTTCAGAGTACATAGTACCAGTACATGATACAACTTATACAGACCATAACTCACATCAGTACATAAGTGTAGAGCAGGCGTCATGGGAGTAATAGGTTAAGTTATGTCACCTGGATATGCGACCCAGCCAGTACTAACATGCAGTACATAGATACATGGGGAAACATGGAACAGTAGGTGTATTAAAAAGGAAACACATCCTTATGTTTACACCCTACACTATGACATGGAACCTCAGTGTGTGAGGTGAGAATTAGCTTCAACCCAGGCAAACGGGACACAGTGAACATAGGTTGGTACTGTTAAACAGATAGGTACTGTAAAAGGGAACTAACCTAGGTATGTTTAACCAGACACGGTACTGAGCCAGACCCAGGTTACTGTTAAACCACTACAGGAACAGTGAACAGACGAGGTACTGTTAAACCAGACTACAGGTACTGTTAAACCAGACCAGGTACTGTTAACCAGTAGGTACTGTTAAACCAGCTACCAGGTACTGTTAAACCAGACCAGGTACTGTTTAAACCAGACCAGGTACTGTTAAGCCAGACCAGGTACTGTTAACCAGACCAGGTACTGTTAACACAGACCAGGTACTGTTAAACCATACCAGGTACTGTTAAACCAGACCAGGTACTGTTAAACCAGACCAGGTACTGTTAAACCAGACCAGGTACTGTTAAACCAGACCAGGTACTGTTACACAAGACCAGGTACTGTTAAACCATACCAGGAACTGTTAAACCAGACCAGGTACTGTTAAATCAGATCAGGTACTGTTAAACCAGACCAGGTACTGTTAAACCAGACTAACCAGGTACTGTTAAGCCAGACCAGGTACTGTTAAACCAGACCAGGTACTGTTAAACCAGACCAGGTACTGTTAAACCAGACCAGGTACTGTTAAATCAGATCAGGTACTGTTAAACCAGACCAGGTACTGTTACACCAGACCAGGTACTGTTAAACCATACCAGGAACTGTTAAACCAGACCAGGTACTGTTAAACCAGACCAGGTACTGTTAAACCAGACCAGGTACTGTAAACCAGACAGTACTGTTAAACCATGACCAGGTACTGTTAAACCAGACAGGTACTGTTAAACCAGACCAGGTACTGTTAACCAGACCAGGTACTGTAAACCAACCAGGTACTGTTAAACCAGACCAGGTACTGTTTAAACCAGACAGGTACTGTTAAACCAGACCAGGTACTGTTAAAACCAGACCAGGTACTGTTAACCAGACCAGGTACTGTTAAACCAGACCAGGTACTGTTAAACCAGACCAGGTACTGTTAAACCAGACCAGGTACTGTTAAACCAGACCAGGTACTGTTAAACCAGACCAGGTACTGTTAAACCATACCAGGTACTGTTAAACCAGACCAGGTACTGTTAAACCAGACCAGGTACTGTTAAACCAGACCAGGTACTGTTAAACCATACCAGGTACTGTTAAACCATACCAGGTACTGTTAAACCATACCAGGTACTGTTAAACCAGACCAGGTACTGTTAAACCATACCTAGGTACTGTTAAACCAGACCAGGTACTGTTAAACCAGACCAGGTACTGTTAAACCAGACCAGGTACTGTTAAACCAGACCAGGTACTGTTAAACCAGACCAGGTACTGTTAAACCAGACCAGGTACTGTTAAACCAGACCAGGTACTGTTAAACCAGACCAGGTACTGTTTAAACCAGACCAGGTACTGTAACCACCAGGTACTGTTAAACAACCATTTACAGTTAAACCACCAGTACTGTTAAACCAACCAGGTACTTTTAAACCAGAGCAGTACTGTTAAACCAGACCAGGTACGTTAAACAGACCAGAGTAAGGGAATAGCAGGGTAAGCAAAGTGTGAGAAGTAAGGTTAGCAGAGATTAGAAGGTATGAGATGAGGAGAGGAGGGGTAGAGTGAGAGGGGAGAGTGAGAGGGAGAGTGAGAGGGGAGAGTGAGAGGGTAGAGTGAGAGGGGAGAGTGAGAGGGGAGATGAGAGGGGAGAGTGAGAGGGTAAGAGGAGTGTAGAGGAAGGTGAGTGAGAGGGAGAGTGACAGGGTAAGTGAGATAGAGTACAGGGTAATGAGAGTGGAGAGTGAGAGGGAGAGTGAGAGGTGAGAGTGAGAGGTAGAGTGAGAGGGAGAGTGAGTAGGGAGAAGGAGAGGGAGAGTGAGAGGGTAGATGAGAGGGGAGAGTGAAGGGTAGAGTGAGAGGGTGAGAGTGAGAGGGTAGAGTGAGAGGGAGAGTGAGAGGGTAGAGTGAGAGGCGGATAGTGTCAGAGGGGAGAGTGAGTAGGGGAATGAGAGGGTAGAGTAGTGAGCTGAGGTAGTACTGAGTAGGGAGGTTTGAGTAGGTAGGCTGATGAGCGGAGGGAGCTGAATAGGTGAGACGTGTAGGTATATGACAGGGATGTGTAACTTACCAGGTGTTGCTGAGTACCCAGCGTCCAGGCCCCTGCTGCTCCTGGCCCAGAGCTCAGTGACCCTTGCCTTACCGCGCAGCTGTCCTGCTGACGCTCCTGTGCCCCTTGCATGCACTTCCCTAGTGCCCTCCATGCTGCCTCCTGCTGAACCCTTGTGCCTTCCCTGCTGCCCTCCCTGTGCCCTCCTTGCTGCCTCCTGCTGCGCCTCCCTGCTGCCTCTGCTGCTTGCGCCTGCTGCCCCCCTGCTGCCCTCCGTGCTGCCTCCTTGCTGCCTCCTGCTGCCCTCCCTGCTGCCCTCCTGCTGCCTTCCCTGCTGCCCTCCCTGCTGCCCTCCTGTGCCTTGTGCCTCCCTGCTGCCTCCCTGCTGCCTCCCTGCTGCCCTCCCTGCTGCCTCCTGCGCCTCCTGCTGCCTCCCTGCTGCCCTCCTGCTGCTTCCCTGCTGCCCTCCCTGCTGCCCTCCTGTGCCTTCCCTGCTGCCTCCCTGCTGCCTCCTGCTGCCCTCCTTGCTGCCTCCCTGCTGCCCTCCCTGCTGCCTCCCTGCTGCCTTCCCTGCTGCCTCCCTGCTGCCCTGCTCCTGCTGCCTCTCCCTGCTGCCCTTCCCTGCTGCCCTCCCTGCTGCCTCCCTGCTGCCCTTCCCTGCTGCCCTCCCTGCTGCCCTCCTGCTGCCTTTCCTGCTGCCCTCCCTGCTGCCTCCCTGCTGCCTTCCCTGCTGCCTCCCTGCTGACCCTGCCTCGCTGCCCTCCCTGCTGCCCTCCTGCTGCCTTCCCTGCTGCCCTCCCTGCTGCCCTCCCTGCTGCCTTCCCTGCTGCCCTCCCTGCTGCCTCCTGCTGCCTTCCCTGCTGCCCTCCCTGCTGCCCTCCTTGCTGCCTTCCCTGCTGCCCTCCCTGCTGCCCTCCTTGCTGCCTTCCTCTCCCTGCCTGTGCCCTCCTGCTGCCTTCCTGCTGCCCTCCTGCTGCCCTCCTGCTGCCCCTGCTCCTCCTGCTGCCCCTCCCTGCTGCCCTCCCTGCTGCCTCCCTGCTGCCTTCCCTGCTGCCTTCCCTGCTGCCCTCCCTGCTGCCCTCCCTGCTGCCCCCCTGTGCCTCCCTGCTGCCTTCCTGCTGCCCTCTCTGCTGCCTTCCCTGCTGCCTTCCTGCTGTCCCCCCTGCTGCCTTCCCTGTTTTTACCTCCTGCTGCCCTCCTGCTGCCCTCCCAGCTGCCCTCCCTGCTGCCCCCCCTGCCTCTCTGGTGCCCTCCCTGCTGCCCTCCTGCTGCCCTCCCTGCCCTCTTGGTGCCCTCCCTGCTGCCCTCCCTGTGCCCTCCTGCCTCTCTGGTGCCCTCCTGCTGCCTCCCTGCCCTCTCTGGTGCCCTCTCTGGTGCCCTCCTACTGCCCTCCCTGCTGCCCTCCCTGCTGCCCTCCCTGCTGCCCTCCCTGCTGCCCTCCCTGCTGCCCTCCTGCTGCCCTCACTGCCCTTTCTGGTGCCCCTCCCACCTGCTGCCCTCCCTGCTGCCCTCCCTGCCCTCTCTGGTGCCCTCCCTGCTGCCCTCCCTGCTGCCCTCCCTGCCCTTTCTGGTGCCCTCCCACCCTGCTGCCTTCCCTCTTGCTTTCCCTACCCTCCTCCCTCCTGTCCTCCCTCTTGTTGTCTTGTCTCGTGTTGTTTGTCTCGTGTTGTTTGTTTGTGTTGCCATGTCTCGTGTTGTTTGTCTCGTGTTGTTTGTCTTGTGTTGCCATGTCTCGTGTTGTTTGTCTTGTGTTGCCATGTCTCGTGTTGTTTGTCTTGTGTTGCCATGTCTCGTGTTGTTTGTCTTGTGTTGCTTGTCTCGTGTTGTTTGTCTTGTGTTGCCATGTTTCGTGTTGTTTGTCTTGTGTTGCCATGTTCTGTGTTGTTTGTCTTGTGTTGCTTGTCTCGTGTTGTTTGTCTTGTGTTGCCTTGTCTCGTGTTGTTTGTCTTGTGTTGCCTTGTCTCGTGTTGTTTGTCTTGTGTTGCTTGTCTCGTGTTGTTTGTCTTGTGTTGCCATGTCTGTGTTGTTTGTTTGTGTTGCCTTGTCTCGTGTTGTTTGTCTTGTGTTGCATTGGTCTGTGTTGTTTTGTCTTGTGTTGCCATGTCTCGTGTTGTTTGTCTTGTGTTGCCTTGTCTCGTGTTGTTTGTCTTGTGTTGCCTTGTCTCGTGTTGTTTGTCTTGTGTTGCCTTGTCTCGTGTTGTTTGTCTTGTGTTGCCTTGTCTCGTGTTGTTTGTCTTGTGTTGCCTTGTCTCGTGTTGTTTGTGTTACTGTGTCTCGTGTTGTTTGTCTTGTGTTGCCTTGTCTCGTGTTGTTTGTGTTACCGTGTCTCGTGTTGTTTGTCTTGTGTTACCTTGTCTCGTGTTGTTTGTCTTGTGTTACCTTGTCTCGTGTTGTTTGTCTTGTGTTGCCTTGTCTCGTGCTGTTTGTCTTGTGTTGCCTTGTCTCGTGTTGTTTGTGTTACCGTGTCTCGTGTTGTTTGTCTTGTGTTACCTTGTCTCGTGTTGTTTGTCTTGTGTTGCCTTGTCTCGTGTTGTTTGTCTTGTGTTGCCTTGTCTCGTGTTGTTTGTCTTGTGTTGCCTTGTCTCGTGTTGTTTGTCTTGTGTTGCCTTGTCTCGTTTTGTTTGTCTTGTGTTGCCTTGTCTCGTGTTGTTTGTCTTGTGTTGCCTTGTCTCGTGTTGTTTGTGTTACCGTGTCTCGTGTTGTTTGTCTTATGTTGCCTTGTCTCGTGTTGTTTGTGTTACCGTGTCTCGTGTTGTTTGTCTTGTGTTGCCTTGTCTCGTGTTGTTTGTGTTGTGTTGTGTTGTGTTGTGTTGTGTTGTGTTGTGTTGTGTTGTGTTGCCTCGTGCTAGTCACCAGGACAACACTGCCTCCTAACACATCTCTTAGAACTGCATTAAGAGGCAGCTAGGTACCACAGTCTCCTAACAACATGTTCATTTCCCCCTATAATCTACCTTGTCCATAATTACTATCCCATTCGTTCTGTCTGTGTCGTAAGGTGAAGTCCAGGACCTTTACTTAATTCCTGGTATAACTTAACAATAGTGTTGCAGAGGTCTGAGCTTCGTACAGACCTCTGCAACACAACTGCTAAATTATACCAGGAATTAAGTAAAGGTCCTGAACTTCACCTTACGACACAGACAGAACGAATGGGATAGTAATTATGGACAATAATAATAATAATAATAATAATAATAATAATAATAATAATAATAATAATAATAATAATAATATTATTATTATTATTATTATTATTATCTTTATTTACTTCAAGTACATGTACAAGGTATACAGACCATAGCTGACATCAGTGACATACTACTATATAGAAAGTCCCTTGTTATGCTGAGCATTTCCCTCAGATTACGTCAGTTTTGTCCCAGGATGCGACCCACACCAGTCCACTAACACCCAGGTACCCATTTTACTGCTGGGTGAACATGGGCAGCAGGTGTCTTAAGGTAATAAGTTCTAATGTTTCCCAGCCGTGACGGAGATTCCAGCTCCGGACTTGAGCGTGTGGCTCAGGAAATCGTAATGACACGATTGCAAACAAACCATACCACGGGCGGGGATAGAAACCGCGGGTTCTATCCCCGCCCCTGGTATGGTTTGAGCGTGTGAGCTGAGAGAGCTACCGATCCAGCTAGAATATAGTGGAAAAATAACCCTTATCAAGTCATAACCTCTTAAGTAAGACAGTAAGTGGGTATCACAGTGTGTAAGTTGATTCAGGTATACATAAATGCACTTAAATTAATTATCATACATAGCAGTATATGTGTAGAGAACCTGGGATGACCCAGAAAAGTCTAAGTGACTTATTTCCATTGGAGTTCTTTTAGTACCTTAGTTTTATATAATAAAGGAGGTAATATATAATTATTATACTGTATACTAGGATAAGGTTATATAAGTTAATTATATTTACGTGTGTGTTAGCTAAAAAATGAAGAGGGATAAAATCATTCTCCCCCCTTTGTGTGCGGTGGTAGTTGAGGGCTGGCCAGGTCCTCCTCAGAGGGCTGGCCAGGTCCTCCTCAGAGGGCTGACCAGGTCCTCCTCAGAGGGCTGACCAGGTCCTCCTCAGAGGGCTGACCAGGTCCTCCTCAGAGGGCTACTAGGTCCTCCTCAGAGGGCTACTAGGTCCTCCTCAGAGGGCTGACCAGGTCCTCCTCAGAGGGCTGACCAGGTCCTCCTCAGAGGGCTGACCAGGTCCTCCTCAGAGGGCTGACCAGGTCCTCCTCAGAGGGCTGACCAGGTCCTCTCAGAGGGCTGACCAGGTCCTCCTCAGAGGGCTGACCAGGTCCTCCTCAGAGGGCTGACCAGGTCCTCCTCAGAGGGCTGACCAGGTCCTCCTCAGAGGGCTGACCAGGTCCTCCTCAGAGGGCTACTAGGTCCTCCTCAGAGGGCTACTAGGTCCTCCTCAGAGGGCTGACCAGGTCCTCCTCAGAGGGCTGACCAGGTCCTCCTCAGAGGGCTGACCAGGTCCTCCTCAGAGGGCTGACCAGGTCCTCCTCAGAGGGCTACTAGGTCCTCCTCAGAGGGCTGACCAGGTCCTCCTCAGAGGGCTGACCAGGTCCTCCTCAGAGGGCTGACCAGGTCCTCCTCAGAGGGCTGACCAGGTCCTCCTCAGAGGGCTACTAGGTCCTCCTCAGAGGGCTGACCAGGTCCTCCTCAGACTTGAACTTTATCATGTCGTGTGACCAGTGACGACTGTGGGACTTTTACGGTAGTGGAAGTATTATCAGTGCTGGTGTTTCACCTCTTGCGATGGAGGGAAGGTGGAGAGAGGGAGGGTAATGTAGACCACTAGTTTGTAATATTTCTTCTAGTGTCGCATCTCTCACCACACCTCCGTAACTTTAACACTGACATTCCCTGTCTCCCCTCTCCTCTCCCCTCTCCTCTCCCCTCTCCTCTCCCCTCTCCTCTCCCCTCCCCTCACACACACACACGGGGCAGTAAAGACGACGTGTTGGCCAAACACCTTCCCTCAACACACACACACACACACACACACATGATAAAGCTCATGGGGTAGGGAGAGAGAGTAAACGTAGTAGCAATCAGCTAAGAGGCGGGGCCAGGAGCTGTGAATCGACCCTTGCAACCACAAATGAGTACAACTGGGATGTAGCCCTGGGGGTCCCATCAAAGGGGGAGCAGAAGAACTGTGTGAACCACTAACAACAATGTTCAACAAGTCAATAAACACAGGACAACTGCCAGAAATGTGGAAGTCAGCGATTATGGTGCTAATATTTAAGAAAAAGAGGTCAGACAGGTGGTGATAAATTACAGACCAGTGTTACTGATGTGTACAGTATGCAAGGTTAAGATTACCAGGAGAGGAGTGGTGGAGCACCTGGAGAAGAGTGGTGGAGCACCTGGAGAGGAGTGGTGGAGCACCTGGAGAAAAGTGGTGGAGCACCTGGAGAAGAGTGGGATCATAATCAACCGGAATCCTAACCTACTACAATTCTACGACAAGGTAACATAAGTGAGGCAGGGGAGAGAGAGAGAGAGAGAGAGAGAGAGAGAGAGAGAGAGAGAGGAGAGAGAGGGAGAGAGAGAGGAGAGAGAGAGAGAGAGAGGAGAGAGGAGGAGAGGAGAGAGAGAGAGAGAGAGAGAGCAAGATGAGGAGGCAAGAATAACAGGGAAGGTACTACAATGGATCAAGAAACACTAAACAGGAAGGTAACAATGAGAGACTGTCCGAGAAGGGACGTCGGAACGGGTACATGTGACGAATGGGGTACCACAGGTATCAGTACTGGGACTGACACTCTTTGTTGTGTATATAGACGACATAATGGAAGTGATAGTCAAAGGCGCTCGTGTTCACAGCTGATGAGAACCTACTGAGGAGAATACGAACGAGTGAGAGCCAGGGGAGACTATAATGGACCTGAACAAGCTGCAGGTCTGGACTGTCAAGTGGCTACTGGAACTTAACCCTAGTAAAGGCAAAGTTGTGAAGATTAGACAAGGGCAAAGAAGACCGCAAACGGGGTGAGCACTGCACAGAGCATATCACTTGAGGCGCACATTAACCAAATAACAGGTTTATCAAATTTGAGCCTGACAAATCTATGATTATCTTTTATTCATGACACTGTGTACAGCATGTCAGGCCTATAGTGGAGTACGCAGCACCAGTGTGGAACCTACACTTTGTCAAGCACGTAAGGAAACTGAAGAAAGTACAATAGTCTGCAAACAAGACGAGTCCTGGAGGAAAGATGTGTGTCCTGTTAGGAGAGGTTAAGGGAACTCAACCTGATGATAGTGGAGAACAGAAAGACTGGGGGGATATGATAATAACGTACGAAATACTGAGAGGACTTGATAGGGGTGGACAGTGATAGATGGTTCAAAAGGCGGGAAACAAGTGCACAAGGGCCTAGGTGGAAGTTGAAAACACAGATGAACCATAGGGATGATAGGAAGTATTTCTTCAGTCATAGAGCAGTGAGGAAGTGTAAGCAACTGGACAGTAGAGTAGTAGAGGCAGGATCCATACATAGCTTTAAGAAGAGGCACGATGAGGCCCCCGAAGCCAGGAGAGAGTGAACCCACACGCACACACACACATACACGCACACACACACACACACACACACACACACACACACACACACACACACACACACACACCACACTACACACACACACCACACACACATCACATCAGCACACACTACACCACACACACACACACACATCACCACACACACCACACACACACATCACACACACATCACACACACACCAACATTAAGACATAAACAACTTTTACTGTGACAGAGGGAACACGTAGAGACACATTGATTGGCAAGGTTGTTAGGAAGAACTTCTTTAGACCGCAGAAAACGACTAAAATGTCAATAACATCTCATAATATTATATATATATATATATATATATATAATATATATATATATAATATATATATATATATATATATATGACAGGAAGTAAAGAAAGAATCAACAATAAACCAATATAAATAATAATAATAATAATAATAATAATAATAGTGTTAAAGCGGTAATATCTACTCACCTTATTAGACGAGATTCACATGTCGAGAGTGTGTGAGGGAGAGTGTGTGAGGGAGAGTGTGTGAGGGAGAGTGTGTGAGGGAGAGTGTGTGAGGGAGAGTGTGTGAGGGAGAGTGTGTGAGGGAGAGTGTGTGAGGGAGAGTGTGTGAGGGAGAGTGTGTGAGGGAGAGTGTGTGAGGGAGAAGTGTGTGAGGGAAGTGTGTGAGGGAGAGTGTGTGGAGGGAGAGTGTGTGTGGAAGAGTGTGTGAGGGGGAGTGTGTGAGGGAGAGTGTGTGTGGAAGAGTGTGTGAGGGAGAGTGTGTGAGGGAGAGTGTGTGGGGGAAGGTGTTGTGAGGGAGGTGTGAGGGAGAGTGTGTGAGGGAGTGTGTGGGGAGAGTGTGAGGGAGAGTGTGTGAGGGAGGTGTGTGAGGAGAGTGTGTGAGGGAGAGTGTGAGGGAGGAGTGTGTGAGGGAGAGTGGTGTGAGGGAGAGTGTGTGTGGGAGGTGGTGTGAGGGAGAGTGTGTGAGGGAGAGTGTGTGAGGGAGAGTGTGGGAGGTGTGGGAGGAGAGTGTGTGAGGGAGATGTGTGTGTTGGAAGAGTGTGTGAGGGAGAGTGTGTGAGGGAGAGTGTGTGGGAGAGTGTGTGAGGGAGAGTGTGTGAGGGAGAGTATGATTCGGTTTACGTGTAAGGAATAGAGTGAAAAGATTAGGATGTGAAAGGCAGCGTGGTTAGAATAGAATCTAAAGGATAGGGTGACAAAGTTAAGGGAGAGAGACAGGATGATAAAGTTAAGGGAGAGAGATAGGGTGATAAAGTCAGAGAGAGAGGAATAGGGTGATAAGCGTAGGATGTAAGGGATGAATGAGAGATAACAGAGGTGAGATTTGAGGGGAGAAGTAGACAGAGAGACAGGTAGGCAGACAGGCAGACAGACAGACAGGTAGCCAGGCAGGTAGCCAGGCAGGCAGACAGGCAGGTAGACAGGCAGGTAGACAGGCAGGCAGACAGGCAGGTCAGCCTGGACGCACACAGATGCAACATCCACCTTCCGTGCTGGATGTTATCACACTGAGAC
Organism: Cherax quadricarinatus; assembly: GCF_026875155.1. Lineage (NCBI taxonomy): Eukaryota > Metazoa > Arthropoda > Malacostraca > Decapoda > Parastacidae > Cherax > Cherax quadricarinatus. The sequence goes on along the minus strand of NC_069474.1, from coordinate 28,569,977 downwards.
CTCTCTCTCTCTCTTTCTCTCTCCCCTCACTCCTTTCTCCCCTCTCGTTCCCCTCCCTCCCACTCCCCTACCCCTCAACGCCCTCCCCTACCCCCGGAGGAGAGGCTAGAGACGAGCACGGAGAGAGAATCAGAGGTGAGAGAATGAGAGAGAATCAGTGAGAGAATGAGAGAGAGAGGCATTAAATACAATGGAAATGAAAATTAAAAATGGCTTACTATCTCTATGTGAGTAATATACTGAGAACTAACTTACATTTCCATTTATTTACGCAACAATTATCTCAAAATACCTTTCGGCATATCCACTGTGTATAAATTCCCGCATCCATCGCTTATATGTACCTCTGGTATTATGTGCAGCTAAAGTATAATTAACACATGTCAGAGGGAAACTCAGATATACACAATCTAGGTATACATAGCCCGGGCATATACAGTCCAGGTATACATAGTCCAGGTATACATAATCCATGAATACACAATCCAGGTATACACAGTCCAGGTATCTGTATATTTTAACCCTCTTCTGGGATCCTCTTCAGCACATGAAGAGGCTCCAATTTGGGATCAGTCCCTCTTGGATTTTCCAAGTGTAAATTATGATGTATCTTTCTCTCTCTCGTTCCAAGGAGTACAGGTCAAGACTCTTCAAATGTTCGCAGTAAATTAGGTGCCTGACTTAGCATCTACTTTTGAGTGTCAATGTATGTGTACTCACCTATTTCGCCTATTTGTGGTTGCAGGGGCCGATTCACAGCTCTTGGCCCCGCCTTTTCCCTGGCAGCCGTCAGGGATGTGAGTATTATGTCACTTAGTAAGTGTATAGTAAGTATATTCACCCTTGTCGGCCATCCCACTGACACACACACTGTCAATAACCTATTATATTAGCAGGGATCTTATTTAAAAAATTACTAGTTACCTCTCACGCCACATATACTAAGCAATAGTAACTACATTGATTGTCTTAATGGGATTTCTTCGCGATACCTGTCTAACTTCCAGCGTTATAGAGGCTCTACTGAGGCTCCCCGTCACCGTAACTGTTGTAGGGACCTTCGAGTTAAAGTAGATATACCCTTAATCTTTTCTACACCGTCACTGCCCTCTAGTACTCACTTTTAACCTCACCGTCAGCGTCACTGTCGTAGGGAGCCATTGAGGTACACTCCACGCCTCCTTCAGCAACCACAGAGGTACACTCCACGCCTCCTTCAGGGACCACAGAGGTACACCTCACGCCTCCTTCAGGGACCACAGAGGTACACCTCACGCCTCCTTCAGGAACCACAGAGGTACACCTCACGCCTCCTTCAGGGACCACAGAGGTACACCTCACGCCTCCTTCAGGAACCACAGAGGTACACCTCACGCCTCCTTCAGGAGCTACTACGAAAGTCTTGAAAGAAAACGAGGTAATACTTAATTACTCTGAGGCACACCACAGGTTATGTCAAGGTTCCAACACTGATCAATACTTCGTGAGTCGGATAACCCACTTAGCCTGTGTCATTCACACATATATACACAAGCACAACCACACACACACAAGCACAACCCCCACACCACAACACAAACCCCCACACCAACACAACCCCACCTATTTCTTCAGTTATAGAGTCGTCAGGAAGTGGAATAGCCTAGCAAGTTTGGTAATGGAGGCAGTAACCATACATAGCTTTAAGACAAGGTATGACAAAGTTCAGGAAGCAAAGAGGGGACCATACGACAGTGAAGAGGCGGGGCCAGGAGCGGTCTCGACCCCCCGCAACCCCAATTTGGTGAGTACATAAAGTCAGCACAACAAAACATCACACACACAAACACAGTAAAACACACAAGTCAGCACACCACACAAGCCAGTCACACACCAAACAGTCACAACCACAAACAGTCACACACAAAATCAGTCACACACACAATACAGTCCACACACACAAGCACAGTCACACACACAAGTACAGTCACACACACACAAGCACAGTCACACACACAAGTACAGTCACACACACAAGTACAGTCACACACAAGTACAGTCACACACACAAGTACAGTCACACACACACAAGCACAGTCACACACACAAGTACAGTCACACACACACAAGCACAGTCACACCACACAATTACAGTCACACACACAAGTACAGTCACACACACAAGTACAGTCACACACACACAAGCACAGTCACACACACAAGTACAGTCACACACACAAGTACAGTCACACACAAGTACAGTCACACACACAAGCACAGTCACACACACAAGTACAGTCACACACACAAGCACAGTCACACACAAGTACAGTCACACACAGGCACAGTCACACACACAAGCACAGTCACACACACAAGCACAGTCACACACACAAGTACAGTCACACACACAAGCACAGTCACACACACAAGCACAGTCACACACACAAGTACAGTCACACACACAAGCACAGTCACACACAAGTACAGTCCACACACAGGCACAGTCACACACACAAGTACAGTCACACACACAAGCACAGTCACACACACAAGCACAGTCCACACACAAGTACAGTCACACACACAAGCACAGTCACACACACAAGCACAGTTACACACACAAGTACAGTCACACACACAAGCACAGTCACACACACAAGTACAGTCACACACACACAAGCACAGTCACACACACAAGCACAGTGACACACACAAGTACAGTCACACACACAAGTACAGTCACACACACAAGCACAGTCACACACACAAGTACAGTCACACACACAAGCACAGTCACACACACAAGTACAGTCACACACAAGCACAGTCACACACACAAGCACAGTCACACACACAAGTACAGTCACACACACAAGCACAGTCCTAATAAAAGACTGTAAGTGAATGTCATCCACAACGTTTTGCCCTCAGTAGAACCCAGACAGCAAAGACTAATAAGTCTACAGCGTAATCAAGACTTGTCAAGCTCTACACAGAGTGAACATGTTATAAAGCCTAAGCACAAGTGAATCAGACTTGTACTGTTCTACACATATGCCTAGTTACTGGGCTAGATTACTTGCTTTAGTACAGTTTACAGTAAGCTGTCTAGAGCCACTTTTAATTAGCCTCTGTCCTGGACAGACACAGAAAGCACAGACACCGAAGTGCACAGACCAGCGGTATAACCACGTACACAACATATAACCTGTTTCTCATTGAACCTCAGCTGAATAAGACCAGTCCTCGAGGACAGAACACCAGTGTAGAGCCCTACCATGGCAGAACACGAAACAAATCCGAGATTCTTAGAGAGTGGTGCTGAGCTCTTCTCCAGGCTGAGGGACTGACCACCTCAAATATTTCGTCTCTAAGGTTACGTCATCTATATTTTATTACTACTGAAGATGCCTAATGTGTAGAATACTTGTTGGACCTGCCTCGCATGGGCCAGTAGGCCTTCTGCAGTGTTCCTTCGTTCTTATGTTCTTATGTATTTTGTACCATATTCACTATCCTCTCTACGGTCTGACTCAGGTGGGTCTTCCATAAACAACCCCAGTGGAAATAAGTAACTTTGTCTGACTTTTTTGGGGTTATCCTAAGTTCTCAATACACATGATGCTGGCTTGTATATTACTTAATTAATTTAGTTTAGTCTCTATTATCCTATATGATATTGGAGTATAAATTATATTAGATTTAGTGATGTATTATGTATTTGAATATATTCATTATTAAGATATACTATTCGCCGTTATTTCATCCCAGGCCCGGGCCTTCTATTCCACGATTGTATAGTGGCCCGGCCTTGGCTCCCTCTTTAGGGAGTGTCTGAGACCTAAGTCTCCCATGGGAGGAGGCACAAGTACCTCCTCATCTTTGGGACCAACTGTCCCCAGGCCTAGCCACAAGCTAGGCCTCTCTGGTCTGCCATCCCCGCCCCAAGGGGGCTAATGGGAATGACAGTCTTATGAGCTAAAGGCTCGGGCTCAGGCACCTACCCTACCCTAGAAGGGTTAGGCATGGTGTCGATGCTATGTATGATAATCTATGTAATTGAATTTGTGTATACTTGAATAACCTTTATTTCCACAAGTACATGTACAAGGTGAACAACCATAGCTGATATCAGTGACATACTATTATATAGTAAGACTATCAACTACACGATGACTGTTATCACTACAACAAAAAAATCATATTCTTATATTACATAAGAACATAAGAACATAAGAATGGAGGAGCACTGCAGAAGGCCTACTGGCCCATACAAGGCAAGTCCTTATCTAAACGACCTCTACCCAAAGCTACCCAAGAATTAACTCCCGTATCCAGTGACACTAACCAAACCCAGCCCCTCCCACTCATAACAACATAAGATGAACATCAAAATGGTATAAAATACCGACAGGTTGGTAGGTAAGACACAAAGGCAACAGTTAGGCAACTTTATTCCGAAACGTTTCGCCTACACAGTAGGCTTCTTCAGTCGAATACAGAAAGTGGGCAGGAACAGTAGAGATGTGAAGACGATGTAATCAGTCCATCACCCTTGAAGTCGTAGAATTTGAGGTTGTCAGTCCCTCAGCCTGGAGAGTTCAGTTCCATAGTCAGGAGCTATCTGAAGATCAAGCGACAGTGCGGAGACTTAAATACTGTCGGAAGGAGAGGTGCATAGTAGTAGTAGTAGTAGTAGTAGTAGTGAGAATGTAGCCACTGATAGGTCAGGTCCCTCTCAGATCCAACAGTTCTCACTTGAAAGGGTTGTCCAAGGTGTTTTCTGTACCAAGATGCCATGTGTCGCAGTGTCTGACAAGATGAACATCAAAATGGTATATGGTAAATGGTCGCTTGATCTTCAGATAGTTCCTGACTATGGAACTGAACTTCTCCAGGCTGAGGGACTGACAACCTCAAATTCTACGACTTCAAGGGTGATGGACTGATTACATCGTCTTCACATCTCTACTGTTCCTGCCTACTTTCTGTATTCGACTGAAGAAGCCTACTGTGTAGGCGAAACGTTTCGGAATAAAGTTGCCTAACTGTTGCCTTTGTGTCTTACCTACCAAGAACATAAGAACATAAGAATGGTAATAAGAACATAAGAATGGTAATAAGAACATAAGAATGGTATTTGGTATTATTATCTAAAGTGGCAAGAACCGAACTATGGCGGACCTTGAAGTCCCCGTTTATTAGGTACACGTATACATATGTACCATCAGCATACATAGTAACTTATGTGTATGTTACCAAGGATAACTAAAAAAAATCAAAGTGATTTACTTCCAATGGGGTTCTTGATATATCTTGATGCTGGGGGAAGGGGTCTTGATATGAGGAATTGGGGCTGGCCTTACCCATCCTCTGATCAAACCTAATTCCCTCTCATTTCCTTGATGCTGTACGACTCCTACGGATTTAGTGCTAGTTTCCCAGCCTGTCTCATTATTATTATTATTATTATTATTATTATTATTATTATTACCATTATTATTTTTATTATTGCTGTTATAATAATAATAATAATAATAATAATAATAATAATAATAATAATAATAATAATAATAATATTATTATTATTATTATTATTTTATTATTATATTATTATTATTATTTATTATTATTATTATTATTATTATTATTATTATTATTATTATTATTATTATTTATTATGACATTTAGGGTTTTTTCCAAGAAAAAGTAACTCCAGTTCATTGAATCAAGAGCCCTACACCAGCATCAAGGTCCAATCTGGAGCAGCTACAAACACATCATCTTTTACATTAGTTACTGCCAACATCATACAATTTTCTTTGATGAAAAAATCAAAGAAAATGGTTTCATGTCCGGACTAAAATTAAAGGAGACTAAAATATTTTTTTATCCCAAAATTCAAATCATTAGTAATTTTAATTTAGCAGACGAAACAACACGAACGAGTGGTATTGAATCAATAACAACACTGCGACTAGCTGAGGATTCGAACCCATGTCGTTTTGGCCCTGCCTCGTGGTGATTATTATTATTATTATTATTATAATCAAGGGGAAGCGCTAAACCCATAGGATTATACAGCGCCTGGGGGGGGGAGATGTGGAAGACATTCAGGCTTAATTCGGGGAACTGGAGGGCAGATCCAATTCCCTAAATCAAGAGCCCCTCACCAACATCAAGGAACCTTCCCTGAGGGGCCTCGTGGTGAGCGATAATCACATGACGCTTTAATCCACTGGACCACACAATCCTACAAGAATCAAGCACCTAGCAGAGCAAGGTGTTTTACCTTGATCCGAGGACATACGGTGATGTGGGTGCTTCTGAGATAATTTCATTCTACTCACTGTTTGGTGTATTAGCGTCCACAAGCAGAATATATCGCGGTATATATTCGCATGAGATAGGCTAAAACAACATGGGCTCGATCCCTCGGATAGTCGCAATGTTGCTATTGTTTAAATACCACTCGTACGTTGTTACAATACGATATATTCTGCTTGTGGAGGCTAGTACACCAAACGGGGAGTAGAATGAAATTATCTCAGAGGCACCCACACCACCGTATGTCCTCGGATCAAGGTAAAACACCTTGCTCTGCTGGGTGCTTGTATGGTCCAGTGGGTTAGAGCGTCGTGGATTTTCGCTCACCATGAGGCGGGCTAAAACAACACAAGTTCGATCCCTGTCTAGTCGCAGTGTTGTTATATATATATTATATATATTTAATATATATATTATATATTATATATATATATATATATATTTATATATATATATAATAGTGAGAGGTAAGGAGGGGTGAAGGAGGGTGAAGGAGGGATGAAGGAGGGTGAAGGAGAGATGAAGGAGGGTGAAAAAGGGATTGAAAAAGGGTGAAGGAGGGTGAAGGAGGGATGAAGGAGGGTGAAGGAGGGTAAAAGGGATGAAGGAGGGTGAAGGAGGGATGAAGGAGGGTGAAGGAGGGTGAAGGAGGGTGAAGGAGGGATGAAGGAGGGATGAAGGAGGGTGAAAAAGAGTGAAGAAGGGTGAAGAAGGTGGAGGGATGAAGGAGGGTGAAGGAGGGATGAAGGAGGGTGAAGGAAGGATGAAGGAGGATGAAGGAGGGTGAAGGAGGGATGAAGGAGGGTGAAGGAGGGTGAAGAAGGGTGAAGGAGGTGTGAAGGAGGGATGAAGGAGGGTGAAGGAGGGAATGAAGGAGGGTGAAAAAAGGATGAAGAAGGGTGAAGGAGGGTGAAGGAGGGTGAAGGAGGGTGAAGGAGGTTGTAGGAGGGTGAAGGAGGGATGAAGGAGGGTGAAGGAGAGTGAAGGAGGGATGAAGGAGAGTGAAGGAGGGTGAAGGAGGGTGAAGGAGAGTGAAGGAGAGTGAAGGAAGGTGAAGGAATGTGAAGGAGGGTGAAGGAAGTGAAGGATTGGGGGGTGAAGGAGGGTGAAGGAGGGTGAAAAAGGTGTGAAGGAGGGTGAAAGAGGGTGAAGGAGGGTGAAGGAGGGTGAAGGAGGATGAAGGAGGGGTGAAGGAAGGTGAAGGAGGGATGAAGGAGGGTGAAGGAGGGATAAGGAGGGTGAAGGAGGGTGAAGGAAGGTGAAGGAGGGTGAAGGAGGGTTGAAGGAGGTGAAGGAAGGATGAAGGAGGGTTGAAGAGGGATGAAGGAGGGTGGAGGAGGGTGAGTGAAGGAGGGTGAAGGGGATAAGGAGGGTGAAGAAGGGTGAAGGAGGGTGAAAGAGGGTGAAGGAGGGTGAAGGAGGGTAAAGGAGGGTGAAGGAGGGTGAAAGAGGGTGAAGGAGGGTGAAGGAGTGATGAAGGAGAGTGAAGGAGGTGTGAAGGAGGATGAAGGAGCATGAAGGAGAGTTGAAGGAAGGTGAAGGAGGGTGAAGGAGGGTGAAGGAGGGTGAAGGAGGTTAGTAGGAGGGTGAAGGGAGGGATGAAGGAGGGTGAAGGGAGAGGTGAAGGAGGGATGAAGGAGAGTGAAGGAGGAGTGAAGGAGGGTGAAGGTGAGTGAAGGAGGTGAAGTGAGAGTGAAGGAAGGTTGAAGGAATGTGAAGGAGGGTTAGAGTGAGAGTGAATGAGGGTGATAGTGAGGGTGAATGGAGGGTGAAGGAGGTGTGAAGGTGTGGTTGAAAGGAGGGGTGTGTAGGAGGGTGAAGGAGTGTGTGTCATGTAGGGGGTAATGAATTAGGGGGATATGGGAGTAAGAGGGTATGTATAGGCAGGGGATAGGCAGGCGAAGTGGTAGTAGAGATGATTAGAGGAGGTAGGTAGGTAATGTGAGGTCACTGGTGACTACAACTTCACCTCTCATTACTCTACCCACCTCTCCACACTACTCACCCTCTCACTACTTTAAGTAAACATAATAAAATATAAGAAATAGGAATAGCAAATAACGGGGACAGTGAATATTACTATTCTACTCAAACACAGTTTATTATTAAGTCCTTGTACAATAATATATTTGGGAACAGAACATTATTGTGGTTTAGATAAATGGGATGGTATGTATAAGCAGTGAGACAGGGAATACAATCAACTTGACCAAAATGAATATAACTTACAATATAGTTCAGAGGGCAGTTCATCACAGGAACTAAGCCACAGGTCCCAAGACCTACACAGCATGAGTACTGCGCCAAGCCAGTACTCTGCCCAATGCCTCCAACAGTCTCTCCTCCCGAGACTCTCCAGCTCAGCTCTGCTCCCAGGCTAGAGCTCTGCCCGAATCTCCTCTGCTCAGCTCTTCCATGGGTTTATATGGTGGTCCAAGCACACCCCACAACCACGTGTACGTTTGAGACACTTATGCAACATATGGGAATCTTTATTCAGGAAACGTTTCGCCACACAGTGGCTTCATCAGTCCAATACAAAGAGGAAGGCGTAAGGAGAGGAGGAGAATGAGGTAATCAGTCCCTCAACCTGGAGTCGATGTGTTCAGTCCATCAACTTGTAGAATGAAGCTTTGGGCCTTAGACTTTGGTTATATACTGTAGGGGTGCCCTTTACGGGGCCCACTTCGACGGGGTGGATGGGGGCCACTATGACCCCCCCTCCGCCTGCTTCCCCTCACCTCTCTTACAGTATTTAGCCACGTTAGGCCCTATGTTTGTCATTCTAAAGTTTGGATGGCCCCAAAACACATCGACCCCAGGTTGGGGGAAACTGATTACCTAAATTTCCTTCCCCTTTACCCCCTTCCCTTTGTATTGGAGGATAAAGCCCCTTTTTGGGCGAAATTTTTTTCCTAAATTTAAAGTTTCCCCTTTTTGTTCCCAAAAGTGTTCAATTTCAACTTGTCGGTTTTTAAAAACCATTCATCAAACCCGTGAAAGACCTGACGCCTAGGCTGACGCGTCAAAGAAAAAAAAGACCTCAGCGGGGGGCGTGGTGACAGGACCGTTTCCCAAAGGGAAAAGGGGTTTTGGCCCATAAAATTTGGGTTTTTAAATTGGGGTCCCCCCGAGATCTCAAAACCCCGTGGACTACTTTCCCCCAAAATTGAAAGGGTTTGTGGAGGGGAAGGGAGGGATAAAAGGGGGTTTAAAGGGGATTTTTGAAGGGGGTGAAGGGGGGGATGAAGGGGGGGTTTAAGGAGGTGAAGGGGGGGGGGGGGGGGGGGGGGGGGTAAAAGGAGGTTTAAAGGGGGTAAAGGGGGGGAAAAAGTAAGAGGGTGTGGTAAGGGTTGGGGGGGGGTTGGGAATAATAATGAAAAGGAAGGGGGGGAAAGGTGGGGAAAAAGGTAAAAATAAAAGGGATTTGAAGGGGTAAGGGAGATAAAGGGGGGTGAAGGATTTAAGGGGGGAAGGGGGGAAGGGGGTTTAAGGAGGTAAGGGGGGGGGGGGGGGGGGTGAAGAAGGGTGAAGGGGGAAGAGGTAAAGGGAAGTGAAGGGGGGTTTAAAGGAGAGTGAAGGGGTGAAGGAGAGTGAAGGAGAGGAAGGGGAACAACACGACTTATTACAATGTAAATAACTTATCATTAAACCTAAAAAATGATGTGTTGCGTCCAGTGTTGCCGCACTGGTTGGTCCATTTCCCAGCACTTTTTTTCGCCAGTGTTCCCGCACTGTTTTGCGGTCCATGTTGCGCACTGTGTTGCGTCCATGTTGCACACTGTGTTGCGTCCATTTTTCCAACCTGTTTTGCGTCCATTTTGCCAGCACTGTGTTGGCCCAGTTTTTGCCACACTGTTTTGCTCCGTTTTTAGGGCCAGGACTGTTTTGCATCCAGTGTTCCCAGGACTTGTTGGCCCAGTGTTGCCGGCTGGTTCTCGTGTTGAGGACTGTTTTGCTCCAGTGTTGCAGGATGGTTTTTCCCGTCCTTTCCCAGCACTGTGACCCAGTGTTGCCAGCACTTTTTGCTCCCAGTGTTGCCACACTGTGTTGCGTTCAGTGTTGCCAGGACTGTGTTGCATCCAGTGTTGCCAGGACTGTGTTGCGTCCAGTGTTGCCAGGACTGTGTTGCGTTCAGTGTTGCCAGGACTGTGTTGCGTTCAGTGTTGCCAGGACTGTGTTGCGTCCAGTGTTGCCAGCACTGTGTGCGTCCAGTGTTGCCAGGACTGTGTTGCGTTCAGTGTTGCCAGGACTGTGTTGCATCCAGTGTTGCAAGGACTGTGTTGCGTTCAGTGTTGCCAGCACTGTGTTGCGTCCAGTGTTGCCAGGACTGTGTTGCGTCCAGTGTTGATAGCACTGTGTTGCGTCCAGTGTTGCCAGCACTGTGTGCGTCCAGTGTTGCCAGGACTGTGTGTGTCCAGTGTTGCCAGGACTGTGTTGCGTCCAGTGTTGCCAGCACTGCGTGCGTCCAGTGTTGCCAGCACTGTGTTGCGTCCAGTGTTGCCAGGGCTGTGTTGCGTCCAGTGTTGCCAGCACTGTGTGTGTCCAGTGTTTCCAGGACTGTGTTGCGTCCAGTGTTGCCAGCACTGTGTGCGTCCAGTGTTGCCAGCACTGTGTGCGTCCAGTGTTGCCAGGACTGTGTGCGTCCAGTGTTGCCAGGACTGTGTTGCATCCAGGGTTGCCAGGACTGTGTTGCGTCCAGTGTTGCCAGCACTGTGTGCATCCAGTGTTGCCAGCACTGTGTGCATCCAGTGTTGCCAGCACTGTGTTGCGTCCAGTGTTGCCACCACTGTGTTGCGTCCAGTGTTGCCAGCACTGTGTGTCCAGTGTTGCAAGGACTGTGAGCGTCCAGTGTTGCCAGCACTGCCTCCAGTGTTGCCAGGACTGTGTGCATCCAGTGTTGCCAGCACTGTGTTGCGTCCAGTGTTGCCAGGACTGTGTGCGTCCTGTGTTGCCAGCACTGTGCTGCGTCCAGTGTTGCCAGGACTGTGTTGTGTCCAGTGTTGCCAGGACTGTGTTGCGTCCAGTGTTGCCAGGACTGTGTTGCTTCCAGTGTTGCCAGCACTGTGTTGCGTCCAGTGTTGCAGGACTGTGTTGCGTCCAGTGTTGCCAGGACTGTGTGCGTCCTGTGTTGCCAGCACTGTGTTGCGTCCAGTGTTGCCAGGACTGTGTTGTGTCCAGTATTGCCAGGACTGTGTTGCGTCCAGTGTTGCCAGGACTGTGTTGCTTCCAGTGTTGCCAGCACTGTGTTGCGTCCAGATGTTGCCATGGACGTGTTGCGTCCAGTGTTGCCAGGACTGTGTTGCGCCCAGTGTTGCCAGGACTGTGTTGCGTCCAGTGTTGGCCAGCATGTGTGTCCATGTTGCCAGACTGTGTGCGTCCAGTGTTGCAGACTGTTTTGCGTCCATTTGTTGCCAGGACTGTGTTGCGTCCAGTGTTGCCAGACTGTGTGGTCCAGTGTTGCCAGGACTGTGTGCGCCCAGTTTTTGCCGGGACTGTTTTGCGTAAAGTGTTCCCAGACCTGTTGCGTCCAGTGTTGCCAGACTGTGGCTTCCAGTGTTGCCAGGACTGTGTTGCGTCCAGTGTTCCCGGGACTGTGTTCCAGTGTTCCCGGGACTGTGTGCGTCCAGTGTTCCCAGCACGGGCCTCCAGTGTTCCCAGGCCTGGAGTGCGTATTTTGTGAGTGGGGGGAGGAGTGGGGCATGTTATGTGTTGGTGTGGTGAGTTGTGTGTGTGTGTGAGGTGTGTGTGTGTGTGTGTGTGTGTGTGTGATGTGTGTGGGTTGGTGTGTGTGTGTGTGTGTGTAAGTGTGTGTGTGTGTGTGTGTGTGTGTGTGTGTGTGTGGTGTGTGTGTGTGTGTGTGTGTGGTAAGTGTTGTGTGTGTGTGTGTGTGTGTGTGTGTGTGTGTGTGTGTGTGTGTGTGTGTGTGTGTGTGTGAGTGTGTGTGGTAAGTGTGTGTGTGTGTGTACTCACCTATTTGTGGTTGCAGGGTCGAGTCCTTGTGTGTGTGTGTGTGTGTGTGTTGGTGTGTGTGGTGTGTGTGTGGTGTGTGTGTGTGTGTGTGTGTTGGTGTGTTTGTGTGGTGTGTAGTGTGGGGTTGTAGTGTACTCACCTATTTGTGGTTGCAGGGGTCGAGTCATAGCTCCTGGCCCCGCCTCTTCACTGATTGCTACTAGGTTCTCTCATCTCCCTGCTCCATGAGCTTTATCATACCTCGCCTTAAAACTATGTATGGTTCCCGCCTCCACTACTTCACTTTCTAGGCTATTCCACGGCCTGAAATACTTCCTAACATCCCTTTGATTCATCTGAGTCTTCAACTTCCAATTGTGACCTCTCGTGTCTGTGTCCCATCTCTGGAACATCCATCTTTGTCCACCTCGTCTATTCCGCGCAGTATTTTATATGTCGTTATCATGTCTCCCCTGACCCTCCTGTCCTCCAGTGTCGTCAGGCCGATTTCCCTCAACCTTTCTTCGTAGGACAATCCCCGTAGCTCTGGGACTAGTCTTGTTGCAAACCTTTGCACTTTCTCTAATTTCTTGACGTGCTTGACTAGGTGTGGGTTCCAAACTGGTGCTGCATACTCCAGTATGGGCCTGACGTAAATGGTATACAGAGTCTTAAACGAATCCTTACTGAGGTATCGGAACGATATCCATAGGTTTGCCAGGCGCCCGTATGCTGCAGCAGTTATCTGATTGATGTGCGCCTCAGGAGATATGCTCGGTGTTATACTCACCCCCAGATCTTTTTCCTTGAGTTAGGTTTGCAGCCTTTGGCCATCTAAACTATATTGTGTCTGCGGTCTTCTTTGCCCTTCCACAATCTTCATGACTTTGCATTTGGCAGGGTTAAATTCAAGGAGCCAGTTGCTGGACCAGGCTTGTAGCCTGTCCAGGTCTCTTTGTAGTCCTGCCTGATCCTCATCCGATTTGATTCTTCTCATTAACTTCACATCGTCCGCAAACAAGAACACTTCTGAGTCTATCCCTTCCGTTATGTCGTCCACATATACCAAGAACAGCACAGGTCCTAGGACTGACCCCTGTGGAACCCCGCTTGTCACAGGCGCCCACTCTGACACCTCGTCGCGTACCAAGACTCGTTGTTGCCTCCCTGTCAGGTATTCTCTGATCCATTGCAGTGCCTTTCCTGTTATGTGTGCCTGATCCTCTAGCTTTTGCAGTAACCTCTTGTGAGGAACTGTGTTGAAGGCCTTCTTGCAGTCCAAAAATATGCAGTCGATCCACCCCTCTCTCTCTTGTCTTACTTCTGTCACCTTGTCATAAAACTCTAGTAAGTTTGTGACACAGGATTTTCCTTCCCTGAAACCGTGCTGGTTGTTAATTATACACTTGTTTCTTTCCAGGTGCTCCACCACTCTCCTCCTGATGATCTTCTCCATGATCTTGCATACTATACACGTTAGTGATACAGGTCTGTAGTTTATTGCCTCATGTCTGTCTCCCTTTTTTAAAAATTGGGTACTACATTTGCCATTTTCCATACCTCGGGGAGTTGCCCAGTTTCAAATGATGTGTTGAAGATCTTTGTTAATGGCTCACACAATATCTCTGCTCCCTCTTTAAGGACCCATGGAGAGATGTTGTCTGGTCCACCGCCTTTGAGGTGTCAAGTTCGCATAGCAGCTTCTTCACCTCCTCCTTGGTTATATGTACCTCATCCGCACTTGCTGGTGTGCCCCCCTGTTCTGATTTCTTGGAGTCCTACTGGTTTCCACTGTAAATGCCTCTTTAAATCTTGTGTTGATCTCCTGACATACCTCTCGGTCGTTTCTTGTGATTTCCCCATCACCCTTCCTCAGTCTGATTACCTGGTCCTTGACTGTTGTTTTCCTCCTGATGTGGGCTGTACAACAGCTTCGGGTCAGTCTTTACTTTTGATGCTATGTCATTTTCATATTGTCTCTGAGCCTCCCTTCTTATCTGTGCATATTCGTTTCTGGCTCTTCGGCTAATCTCTTTATTTTCCTGAGTTCTCTGTCTTCTGTACCTTTTCCATTCTCTAGTACACCTAGTTTTTGCCTCTCTACACCTTTGGGTGAACCAAGGACTCGTTCTGTTCTTCCCATTATATTCTGTTTCCCTTGGGAACAAACCTCTCCTCTGCCTCCTTGCATTTTGTTGCCACATAGTCCATCATTTCTTGTAATGGTTTTCCTGTCAGTTCCCTCTCCCACTGAATGTCTTGAAGGAAGTTCCTCATGCCTGAGTAGTTCCCCCTTTTGTAGTTTGGTTTTTCCCAGCCTATTCCTGCTACTCTCTCCACTTGGAGCTCAACTATGTAGTCGAAGCACAGAACCACATGATCACTAGCTCCCAAGGGCCTTTCATACATGATACCCTCGATGTCCGAACTACTCAAGGTGAATACAAGGTCCAGTCTTGCTGGTTCATCCTCTCCTCTCTCTCTGGTAATATCTCTAACATGTTGATGCATGATGTTTTCCAGTACCACATCCATCATCTTGGCTCTCCATGTTTCAGGACCCAGATGGGGCTCCAGGTTTTCCCAGTCAATCTCCTTGTGATTGAAATCACCCATAACTAGTAGCTTTGCTCCCCCCATGTGTGCTCTCCTGGCCACCTCGGCTAGTGTGTCGATCATTGCTCTGTTGCTCTCATCATATTCTTCTCTTGGCCTCCTGCAGTTCTGTGGTGGGTTGTACATTACTGCAAAATTATCACCTGATGTCCCTCAGACTGGATTGTTCCTACTAAGTAGTCCCTTTCGCCTTTGCCATCCATTCCTTCATTTTCTCAAAACCCACTGGTTTTTTAATGAGCAGTGCAACTCCTCCTCCCCCTCTCCTCCTCTGTCTTTCCTGAGGATTTGATATCCGGATGGAAAGATTGAATCTGTTATTATTTGGTGAGTTTTGTTTCTGTGAGTGCTATTATGTCTGGGGATGTCTCCTTGATTCTTTGTGCCACTCCTCATACTTGTTTGTTATTCCATCTGCATTTGTATACCACACCTTCACTTCTTTTCTAAGACTGTGGTCTGGGATGGTGTATTGGGGTTGGGGAAGTGGGAGACTGGTAAGGAACTATGGGTTGTTGCTGTGGGGGTGGAGTTTGTAATGTAGTGGGTGGGGGCATTGGATATGGCATGGGTGTTTTGATTTAGAGTGTTTGGTTGCACTTGGATTGACCTGGTTGGGAGGCTTCTATAGGAAGTTGTGAGGGAGGCTGTATTTGCTTCCTGGGTCTGGGATCTCCTGTCTTCTCCATCCCCTCTCTTTCCTCCTTTCGTCTTTGTACCATCTCTCTCAGTTTCTGCCTTTCTTCTTGTGTTCTGTCGTGGTCGAGATACATCTTCCTGTATGCCAGCGTGTCCCTTAATCGTGCTTTCTCCTGCAGGATCCTGTTCCGAGTTGCTTCTGCCTTGAAGGTCACTTTCACTGTCCGGTTTCTTTTTTTTACAAACCCCCCTATTCTCCGAAAATTTTCCAGCTGGGTCATGTAGTCTTCTCCTATTGCTTTCATGATGCTTTCAATTGCTTTTTTTCCCCTTGTTTTCTTGCTTCATATGTTTCCCCTTTAACTTCCTGGAGCCCATACACAAAGACTGACCTCACCCTTTCATTCTCCCACTGCATATCCCTGTGTATCCCCTCATTTAATTTGGTTTCCTCCACTGCAGCTTTCCTTTCTTCAGTTTCACTAGCTAATGTACTTAGGTTCAGTGACCTGTCATTTTCCCTTTTCGGCTTTCCTTGGGCTCTGTTGTTGTCTGTTAGGGCCTCCACATAAAGCTTAGCTCTTTCATTTACTACAGTCTCCTCTGATAGAGCTTCTCCATGCAGTTGTGCTCCTTCTTTCCCTACTGTCCCCTTATTTGTGGCTCAGGTAGCATTTCTCTGTTGTCAATCCCAAAATGTTCTTCAGTTCTTTAGGCTGTTTCAGATTTTTCAGTTCCTCTTCTAAACTCTGTATCCTAGCCTCTGCTGCTTTGACATGCACCTCCCACTTCCTGCTTTCCATATCTGTCCTCTCTTCCATTCTCATGTTAAGTTCTTCTAGTTTCTTTTCCCATTCATGATCCCTTTTTATGAGCTCTGCTGCCCAATTTTCCTTTGCAGCTTCCTCCTCCTGTCCCTTGGTTTTTCTTGTTGCTCTCTGACAACAAGGCTCCGGACGGTTGAGGGGAGAGGACGTGTGTGTTGAGGGAAGTCCTAGGCCTTCTATATCAGAACTGCTTATCTCACCCGACTGATAACTCATCATGCAACAAATATCGTTGGAGCACAGCTGAATTGCTGCTGGAACTCTTATGTGTGAACTGTGACTAGTGATATACCCAGTGAAACACAAACATGTTGATCTGAAGTGGCTGTAGGAGGCTACACCTTCACTCCACCTCGCCTGTCTCCCCTCCTTCCTCAATTTGGAACTCAGCCATTCGCCTCTATTTACTTATGGTCTAGAGGCTGTTTTTGCCAGACCACATAAATGCTTGAGTGCCCGTGTCAGTCCTCTGTGCTGCACTCCATTCATCTTACGAATATGTCTCCTGTGTGCCTACCTGCCTGCTACAAGCAAATATCCAAGTGGTTGACACGGGCTTAGCAAACACATTCAAGCAGGTTAAAGCCCCGGC
>NC_069474.1:28519348-28552542 GCF_026875155.1 Cherax quadricarinatus | reverse complement strand
TTCACAGGGTAAGTACATCTGAAAATGAATTGTCCGACATCGGGTGTGTACACGGTTAACAAGGGAAGTGTTTTTGGGAAAGTCCCTTTTGGAAAAGTGCCTTTTAAAAAGGGCCCTTTTGGGAAAAAGGCCCTTTTGGGAAAAAGGCCTTTGGGAAAAGGTTTTGGAAAGTCCCTTTGGGGAAAGTCCCCCAAAAAAAACCTCTGGAAAAGGGTTTGGAAGGGCCACTGGAAAGTGCGCTTGGAAAGTGCCGTTGTAGAACCTGGGTTCTAGGTCCCACCTGGGGCTGGGGGGCGGTGCCCCCTCCGGGGTGAGGGATACCGACTGCTGGCTCCTGGAGGGATACACAACTACACGTGAGTCTTACGAGGATACCCGAGCATCTTAGAGGTATACCTGACTATCTTAGGAGATGCCTGAATAACTCAAAGGGATACCTGACTATCTTAGGAGATGCCTGAATAACTCAGAGGGATACCTGACTATCTTAGGAGATGCCTGAATAACTCAAAGGGATACCTGACTATCTTAGAGGTTACCTGACTATATCAAAGGGATACCTGACCATCTTAAGGGGATACCTGACTATCTTAAGGGGATACATGACTGTCTTAGTGGATACATGACTATCTCAGGGGATACTTGACTATCTTAGAGGATACCTGACTATCTTAGGGGATTCATGACTGTCTTAGGAGGGATACCTATATATTAATGATCCTCATTTAAGATTACAGAGAAAATAAATATTTCAGTCTCAGATCCTCTTCAGTCGTTGATAAACAGGCAACAGATACAAGTAAACAGGCAACAGATACAAGTAAACAGGCAACAGATACAAGTAAACAGGCAACAGATACAAGTAAACAGGCAACAGATACAAGTAAACAGGCAACAGATAAAAGGGTAAACAGCAACAGTTTAAAAGGGAAAACAGGCAACATATACAAAACAACGGGCAACAGATACAAAGCAAACAGGCAACAAATACAAGTAAACGGGGCAATGGATACAAGTAAACAGACAAAAAATTTACAAAGTAAACAGGCAACAGATACAAGCAGACAATCAACAGGTACAGGAAACAATAAAACAGATACAGGAAAAACATCAACAGATACAAGTCAACAATTAACAGATACAAGTAAACAATTAACAGGTAAAAGTAAACAGGCAACAGATACAAGTAAACAATCAACAGGTACAGGCGAAACATCAACAGGTACAGGTAAACAATCAACAGGTACAGGTAAACAATCAACAGGTACAGGTAAACAATCAACAGACACAAATAAACAATCAACAGGTACAGGTAAACAATCAACAAACAGAAGTAAACAATAAACAGGTACAGGTAAACAATCAACAGGTACAAGTAAACAATCAACAGGTACAGGTAAACAATCAACAGGTACAGGTAAACAATAAACAGGTACAGGTAAACAGTCAAACAGACGAAGTAAACAATAACAGGAAACAGGTAAACATCAACAGGTACAGGTAAACAATAAACAGGTACAGGTAAACAGTCAACAGACAGAAGTAAACAATCAACAGGTACAAGTAAACAATCAACAGGTACAGGTAAACAGTCAACAGACAGAAGTAAACAATAAACAGGTACAGGTAAACAGTCAACAGACAGAAGTAAACAATAAAAAAAGGTACAGGTAAACAGTCAACAGACAGAAGTAAACAAAAAACGGGAAACAGGTAAACAGTCAACAGACGGGAAAGTAAAACAAAACAGGTACGGGGTAAACGTCAACAGACAGAAGTAAACAATAAAAGGTACAGGTAAACAGTCAACAGACAGAAGTAAACAATCAACAGGTACAGGTAAACAGTCAACAGACAGAAGTAAACAATCAACAGGTACAGGTAAACAGTCAACAGACAGAAGTAAACAATCAACAGGTACAGGTAAACAGTCAACAGACAGAAGTAAACAATCAACAGGTACACGTAAAAAAATTTCAACGGGTTTCAAGTAAAACAATCAACAGGTACAGGTAAACAGTCAACAGATAACGCTGATAAACAGTAATATTTAAACACTGAAACAACTTATAAAACACAACCATTTAAACCAATAAAACAACCATTTAAACCCATTAAACACAAACATTTAAACCAATAAAACACAAGCATTTAAACCCATTATACACAAACATTTAAACCAATAAAACAACCATTTAAACCCGTTAAACACAAACATTTAAACCAATAAAACACAACCATTTAAACCCATTAAACACAAACATTTAAACCAATAAAACAACAATTTAAACCCATTAAAACACAAACATTTAAACCAATAAAGCACAAACATTTAAACCCAAAAAAAACACAAACATTTAATTCCCACAAAAATATAAACCTAACAAGAGTATGTATACAAGAGTAGAGGTTTTATGCATATACATATATACATATATACATATATATATACATATATTTATGTATATATATATATATATTATATATATTATATATATATTTATATATATATATATTTTATATATATATATAAAATTTTAAAATATATATTTTATTTTATATTTACTGAGAATTTGTCTTTAATGTCAATAGAATAATATTAAATATAGAAGTTTTTTTTGAGTGGTGGTGACCAGGTAAACCTGCAGCCTTAATGACCCTCGTGTAGTAGATAGACTTTAAACCCCATTAACCAACGAGGAGGTCTCATGTTCACATTGTGACAGGTGGTTCGACCCCCTGTATGTCAACCATGGCCGGGAATCACATCAGATGTATTATTGCTATTTCTCCTCCTCATATTTCTCTTACCTCTTCTCCTCCTACTCCTTCTTCTCCTCCTCCTTCTCCTCTCTCTCTCTTCTTCTTAATGTAAGCATCACTACTCCCTGAAAGTTTAACAATATAATATTAAACATCTCACTCCCTTTATCTCCTCTAGCTACTGGCATCCTGCTGCTGCCATGGTGGCACTCTGCTGCTGCTGCTGCCATGGTGGCACTCTGCTGCTGCTGCTGCCATGGTGGCACTCTGCTGCTGCTGCTGCCATGGTGGCATCCTGCTGCTGCCATGGTGGCACTCTGCTGCTGCTGCTGCCATGGTGGCACTCTGCTGATGCTGCTGCCATGGTGGCACTCTGCTGATGCTGCTGCCATGGTGGCACTCCTGCTGCTGCTGCTGCCATGGTGGCACTCTGCTGCTGCTGCTGCCATGGTGGCATCCTGCTGCTGCCATGGTGGCATCCTGCTGCTGCCATGGTGGCACTCTGCTTTGGTGCTGCTGCCATGCTGGCACTCTGCTGATGCTGCTGCCATGGTGGCACTCTGCTGCTGCTGCTGCCATGGTGGCACTCTGCTGATGCTGCTGCCATGGTGGCACTCTGCTGATGCTGCTGCCATGGTGGCACTCTGCTGATGCTGCTGCCATGGTGGCACTCTGCTGATGCTGCTGCCATGGTGGCACTTGCTGATTTCTGCGGCCATGGTGGCATTTCCCGCTGATGCTGCTGCCATGGTGGCACTCTGCTGATGCTGCTGCCATGGTGGCACTCTGCTGATGCTGCTGCCATGGTGGCATCCTGTGATGGGTGCTGCCATGGTGGCACTCTGCTGGATGCTGCTGCTATGGTGGGATCTGCTGATGCTGCTGCCATGGTGGCACTCTGCTTGCTGCTGTGCCATGGTGGCACTTGCTGATGCTGCTGGGCCCTGGTGGCACTCTGCTGAAAGCTGCTGCCTGGTGGCATCCTGCTGCTGCCATGGTGGCTCTCTGCTGATTCGCTGCCATGGTGGCACTTGCCTGCTGCTGCTGCCATGGTGGCATCCTGCTGCTGCCATGGTGGCACTCTGCTGTTGCTGCTGCCATGGTGGCATCCTGCTGCTGCCATGGTGGCATCCTACTGCTGCCATGGTGGCACTCTGCTGATGCTGCTGCCATGGTGGCATCCTGCTGATGCTGCTGCCATGGTGGCACTCTGCTGCTGCTGCTGCCATGGTGGCACTCTGCTGATGCTGCTGCCATGGTGGCACTCTGCTGATGCTGCTGCCATGGTGGCATCCTGCTGCTGCCATGGTGGCATCCTGCTGCTGCCATGGTGGCACTCTGCTGATGCTGCTGCCATGGTGGCACTCTGCTGCTGCTGCTGCCATGGTGGCATCCTGCTGCTGCCATGGTGGCACTCTGCTGCTGCTGCTGCCATGGTGGCATCCTGCTGCTGCCATGGTGGCAATCTGCTGATGCTGCTGCCATGGTGGCACTCTGCTGCTGCTGCTGCCATGGTGGCATCCTGCTGCTGCCATGGTGGCATCCTGCTGCTGCCATGGTGGCACTCTGCTGATGCTGCTGCCATGGTGGCACTCTGCTGCTGCTGCTGCCATGGTGGCATCCTGCTGCTGCCATGGTGGCATCCTGCTGCTGCCATGGTGGCACTCTGCTGATGCTGCTGCCATGGTGGCACTCTGCTGATGCTGCTGCCATGGTGGCACTCTGCTGATGCTGCTGCCATGGTGGCACTCTGCTGATGCTGCTGCCATGGTGGCACTCTGCTGATGCTGCTGCCATGGTGGCACTCTGCTGATGCTGCTGCCATGGTGGCATCCTGCTGATGCTGCTGCCATGGTGGCATCCTGCTGCTGTTGCTGCCATGGTGGCATCCTGCTGATGCTGCTGCCATGGTGGCACTCTGCTGATGCTGCTGCCATGGTGGGGACTCTGCTGTGCTGCTGCCATGGTGGCCCCTCTGTATGCTGCTGCCATGGTGGCATCCTGCTGTTTCTGCTGCCATGGTGCATCCTGCTGCTGTTGCTGCCCTTGGTGGCATCTGCCCGATGCTGCTGCCATGGTGGCACTCTGCTGTTGCTGCTGCCATGGGGGCCCATCTGCTGTGTGCTCCCATGGTGGCATCCTGCGTGCCTGGTGGCTCTGTGCTCCCTGGGGGCCTCTGGTGGCTTTTTCCTGGGGCTTCCCCATGGTGGCATCGGGGCTGCTGCCTTTGGTGGCATCTGCTGATGCTGTGCCATGGGGGTGGACCAGGAACAGTGATGAGGTTGTGGTCCAGACAATGATGATTGTGGGCAGACAGTGATGGTTGTGGTCTCAGACAGTGATGGTTGTGTCCAGATACAATTGATGATTGAGGTCCACACAGTGATCATAGTGGTCTAGACAGCGATAGTTTGGTGGTCCAGTACAATGATTATTGTGTCCAGACCAGTATGGTTGTGGTCCAGACAATGATGATTGTGGTCCCGACAGTGATGGTTTGTGGTCCAACAGTGATGGTTGTGGTACCCAGACAATGGAGTGATTTGGTCCAGACAATGATACGGTTGAGGTCCAACGCAAAATGATGGTTGTGGTCCAACAATGATGATGTGGACCAGACAGTGGATGGTTGTGGTCCAGACAATATGATTGTGGGTCCAGACAGTGATGGAGTTGAGGTCCAGAACAATGATATGGTTGTGTCCAGAACAATGATGCTTGAGGTACCAGACAGTGATTGTTGGTTCCAGACCAATGATGATTGCGTGGTCCAGACAAATGATGATTGTGGTCCAGACAATATGTTGTATGGTCCAGACAATGATGATTGTGGTCCAGACCAATGATGATTAGTGGTGTCCAGACAGTGATGGTTGAGGAGGTCCCAGACAATGATGATTTGTGGTCCAGACGCAAGAGCATGTTATTGGTCCCAACAATGATGGTGGGTCCAGACAGTGATTGGTTGGAGTGATGGTTCAGACAATGATGATTGTGGTCAGATAATGATGGTTGTGGTCCAGACAATGATGTGGCATTGTGGTCCCAAGTCAGTGATGTGATGGTCCAGACAGATGATGGTTGTGGTCCCACAATGCATGAGATTGTGGGCCAGACAATGATGAATGAGGTCCCAGACCAATGGTTGATGTGGTCCAGACAAAAGAATGATGGTTTGTGGTCCAGCCGAATGAATGATTGTTGGTCCAACAGTGATGTTGTGGTCCCCGGACAGTGATGGTTGTGGTCCCAACAGTGGATGGTTTCAGTGGTCCAGACAGATGATGGTTGTGGTCCAGACAATGATGGATTGTGTCCAGACAATGATGGTTGTTGGACCAACAATGATGATTGGGTTCGCAGAAGATGAAGGTTGATGGTCCAGACAATGATGATTGTGGATCCAGACAATGATGGTTGAGTCCAGACGTGATGGTATTGAGGGTCCAGACTATGAGTATTGCGTGGAGTCCAGACAAATGATGATTGTGGTCCAAGACAATGATGACTGAAAGTCCAGACAGTGAGTGGTTGTGGTCCAGACATGATGGTTGTGGAGTCCAGACAATGATTGATTGTGGCCTCAGTCAGTTGAAGTTGTGGAGTCCAGACAGTGATGGTTGTGGTCCAAGACAATGAATGAATAGTAGGTCCATACAGATGATGGTTGTGAGACCAACAGTGAGAGATGGTTGAGGTCGCAGAGCAATGTATGATATTGTTGGTCCAGACAGTGATGGTTGTGGTCCCCCAGACAATGATTATTGTGGTCCAGACCATGATGAATGTGGGTCCAGACTGTGATGGTTGTGGTCCAGACATGATGGTAATAGTGTCCAGACAATGTATGGTTGTGTCCATGCACAGTGATGGTTTGTGGTCCAGACAATGATGATTGTGGCCCAGTCAGTGATGGTTTATGAGGTCGCAGGACATAGATGGATGAGGTCCAGACAATGATGATTGTGTGTCCAGCACAGTGATGGTTGTGGTCTCAGACATGTGATGTTTGGTCAACGACGCGATGATGATGTGGTCCAGACAGTGAACAGTTTGAGGTACCAGACAATGATTAATGTAGTCCAGACAATATGATTGTGGTCCAGACAGTTGATGGTTTGATGGTCCATTACAATGATGGTTAGAGGTTCCAGACAATGCTGGTTGTAGGTCCAGACAGTGATGGATTGGTCCAGACAATGATGTTGTGGTCCAGAC
This sequence comes from Cherax quadricarinatus, assembly GCF_026875155.1. Classification (NCBI taxonomy): domain Eukaryota; kingdom Metazoa; phylum Arthropoda; class Malacostraca; order Decapoda; family Parastacidae; genus Cherax; species Cherax quadricarinatus. Next base: position 28,545,561 of record NC_069474.1, on the reverse strand, counting down.
AATGATGATTGTGTCCAGCCAGTGATGGTTTTGTTCCAGACGAATGATGATTGTGGACCCAGTCAGTGATGGTTGTGTGTCAGACAGTGATGGTGTGTGGTCCAGACAAGTGAGGTTGTGGTCTCAGACATGGATGGTTCGTGGTCCAGACAGTGATTGGTTGTAGTGGTCCAGACAATGATGGTTGTGGTTCCAGCAACAATGATGATTGAGGCCCATCAGTGAATGGTTGTGGTCCAACAGTGATGTAGTGGTCCAGACAATGAGTTGTGGTCCAGACAAATGATGAGTTAAGTGGTAGCAAGAGCAATGATGGGTTTGTGGGTTCCGACAATGATGGTTGTGGTCCAGACAGTGATGACTGTGGTCTCATCCTGGAGAGATATTTTTTAAGCTGCCATGGAGGTGAACTCTTTCTCCAGGCTGTTGTGGCTCTGAGCCACCATCTGTATTTGACAGAAAAAAGTCTAACTGTTATAAGTGAAACGACTCAACAATAAAAAGACATCCAGGTGTTTGCTACATGTTCTCTTAGCATCTTCAACCGTGAACTTACTTATAACGTAAGAGATACGCGGTTCTAAGTACAGGAGAAGTGAAGGGCGGTGACATACGAGGACTTCCGCAATAAGAAAACCTCAGGGTGTGCTTCCTTTCATAGGTGCCAGTCGTATGTACAGACATACACAATGACATCTGTTGTAACGATAACGACAACGACAGTGCAGTCTGCAGCGTGGCCTAATTTTGCGTCCTCCGAAGAATTTGTACATCACAACGTAAAAGAAAAAACTCTGAGATAATTTCGTAATGGCGAGTGCTCGACACCTCCGTCTGCTACTCGGCGAGCCACCGAGTCTGCCATGGTGGCAATCCTGCGAGCTAGCTGCCATGGTGGCACTCTGCTGGCTGCTGCTGCTGGCTGCCAAGTGGTGGCACTGCAGCTGCGAGCTTGCTGCCATGTTGGCAGCCTGCTGATGCTGCTGGCCATGGTGGCACTCATGCTGATGCTGCTGCCATGGTGGCACTCTGCTGAAGCTGCTGCCATGGTGGCAGCAGCTGCTGATGCTGCTGGCCATGGTGACCACTCTGTTGATGCGTGCTGCCATGGTGAGCACTCTGCTGATGCAGCTGCATTGGTGGCACTTCTGCTGAATGCTGGCTGCCATGGTGGGCATCCTTCTGAGTGCAGCAGCCATGGTGTGGCACTCTGTCAGATGTCTGCTGCCAGGGTGGCACTCTGCTGATGCTGCTGCAGGCTGGTTGCACTCTTCTGATGCTGCTGCCGATGGTGCACGCTCTGCAGATGCAGCTGCCATGGTGGCACTCTGCTGATGCTGCGCCGCCATGTGGGCTACTGCTGCTGATGCCTGCAGCCATGGTGGACACTAACTGCGATGCTCCTGCCATGGTGGCAAACATCAGCTGTGCCTGCTGCCATTGTGGCACACTGCAGATGCTTGGCCGGCCAGTGGTGGCACTCGCTGATGCTGCGCCATGGTGGCAACCTGCTGATGCGCCTGCATGGTGTGCACTCTGCTGCTGGCCTGCTGCTGCTGCATGGTTGCCACTCGTGCGCTGCTGCTGCCATGGTGCCATCGCAGCCTGATGCTGCTGCATGGTGGCACTCATAGCACGCTGAGAGCTGCTGCCACTATGGTGGCATCCTGCAGATGCGTTGAGTCGTGCCAGACGGTGGCAATCCTGCCTGCTGTTGCGCCAACTGGTGGCACCTCTGCTTTATGGTGCCATAAAACATCATCTCCCTCCCATTCTCTGCTAATTACAGAGTGCACTACCTCTTCTCCCCTCCCACCTGCCTCATTTATTCTCCTCTCACTGGTCTCTCCCCTCCTTCCTTCTCTCTATACTTCTCATTACAATCGTCGTTTTTCCTCATTCACTCTCTCTCTCATCTCCTCTCGTTCGTCACTCTCTCTCTCTTCTCTCTCTCCGGCAAGATCCCAAATCTACTCACAACCGCGATCCGGGCGAAACTCTCTCTCTCTCTCTCTTCGCATTTTAATTAAAACCAGTAATACCTCCTAACAAGTATTAAAATGTCGGCGTGATACCTACTCCTGAGATCTTCTCACTTATTAAAACCTAGATTTCAAAATGGCCTGTTATCCCAGTGGTGTAATGGAGCAAAATAAACACAGTAGAGCAAAAAGTTTTAGACTTAATATTATCCTTCCACCAATTGAGAGAACATCAAATATGTACACTATGTACATGATAAATATAGTGCACTCAAGGTAACCAATGGCAGAAATAGAAGAGCCAACAAGAAAGCAGAGCCGTGCTCAAAAATCACCCAGCTCTAGGAATGGGAATGACAAGGGCAGACAGGAGAGCGGTATCCCCACATAACCCTGCGATTGTCCATCCCAACCTTCTATTGCTAAGAACCTGGTCACTATTTGAACGATGGGGCCCCATCATCAACTCTTAGCAACCTGTTCGCTGGTTGGGGAGATAGCCCTGGTAATTGGGGTGTGTCCATGCGCCGAAAAAAGGTTTACGTACTCCTTTGCATGCCACAAATCCCCAACCTCCGAGAAACTCAGATTAGGCTGCCACCTAGCCCAGATTGGTACCTGTGCCGCCATGGCGCGCATGAAATAATGGGAGCGCGAGCACTATCTCATCCACCATTCCAACTCTTAGATAGAGCTCAGCTTTCCGTAGTGACCAAAAAGCCAACCTAAACTTAGAGTGACTAGGACCGCATCAGATCAGGCTAGCATAAGGTCCAAGATACAGCTGACGGTACCCGCATCCCCTCACTAAACGAAAAACCGCCCAACATCAGGGGAATAAAAAAAGATCTTTGAGCGAGGGGGTTACCACAAATACATTCCTAACCTAAATAAAATAAGTAAACAAGACCCCTTAGGAGCGAAGCAGAAGTCTGCCAACGTCCATTTTCTTTGCCGGCAATAAACTGAATTCTGATATATGTAGCTGCAGCCTGAGCTCCAAACGCATAAGCCTTGTGTTGGAGATTCTTTCATGGCTTGGATATAGACTAGACTGGTTGTGATCACTGTAGAATGTGACCACACTGCGATGCGTCTGGCCCACATAAGCATCGAGAAATGTTCCAGAGCCAGTGACCGACGCGAGGGCTTCTTTTTCAATGTAGAGTAAGCTCTCTATGAGGCTGGAACAAGCTGAAAATAATGCTACAGGCCCTGCAACTCCTTGTTCCCGATTATTGTACATATTACTTGCCCTCAAACCCCAGACGCACAAGCAGCAAAGCCTGTAATGAAAAGTTTGGAGACGTCTCTGGAGACCGGGAGAATGGGGTGCAAGAGCAACAATAATCTTGAGATTTTGCTTTATTAAAAGCAGTGTTTACACTCTGACGACCAATTAAAGGACTTGATAAGACTGGAAAGAGAGGTACGAGGGGCATACAATATCTGAGAAAATTCCTTTCAGAAGCTTCTGTAAGAGCGTCCATCATGCCTAGGAACTAACGTGTTGAGGAGGATTTCTTCCGTATCATGAGGAACTGGTATAATCTTTAATCGAAAGGAACTTTAGCAAGTTAAGGTGCAACATTACCACTACCTACTTCTGAGGCCTCTGCAACGTGATAGTGGCCTGGCAAGGAAGATTTAGATTAAAGTTAACTGATGTGTAATTGGGAATTCATAAAGGTTCCAAACAGAGCATTAAGTCATAAGTATGTGTTGATCCCAAGTATCAGACACCACAGGACAATTCATCTAGGTATGCTGCCGTGCCTTCAAGTCCTTTAAAAGCCTGAGGATGAGTAGTCCTGGAGTGTGAGAGGGGGGGAATTTTTCATTCACCGAAGGGAGTAACTGTATACTGATAAAAGGACCTCCTGGGAATTACGAAGGAAGATTCCCTTCGCCTTATCTTTCAAAGGTCCTGATAGTAACCTTTAAGGAGAATTCTAATTTTTGGACACAAAAGTGTACCTTACCCACAAAGTCAATTACACTCATCCAGACGATTAAGAGTGGTTAAAGCTTCTGGTAAGTGTGACCTCGTTCACTTAGAAACGGAAGTCTGTTGCACAGTGCGCGAAACCCATCCATCAGCCTTCTAGTACTAGGATGCAGCGTGTGAAGCCCATGACTAAGATGACTTCATCCCTAAACCATGTTCTAAGCAAGAAGTCTACTGTCCTCTCGATGTAGCCTTCTTTTTTCAGGGCGATTAGCTCTGTATGGGAGAGTTTAATTGTTTAGATTTCCACATCTCACATCATGGGTAACCTAACGTACATTTTTCGGCACATCCGAAAAATATTAGGAATGACTTTAGAAGTGCTCAGTTAAATTGGTTGCATGTATTTCAGAAATCCACCATTAAATGGCTACGGATCCCGAGGAGGACAGACAAATATGAAAGTTTAGTATTAATTTCAGAGATAGAGTGCGAAAAGGTAGAAAGGTTGGTAGACAGCAACCACCCCAGGAAGTACTACCGTGCCTGCCAGATGGACTGGTGAAACAAAAACCTGTGAACAGTTTTGCATGATGGTAGAATTGCTAGTTATTCTTTTTCAAGTCTCAATATGCGCACGCTAAAGATAACAGGGATATCTTGCTACTCCACTTACAGCTTGGTCACATACTTTCAGCGAGACACGCACATGCATATATAGTATATACATACATCTAGGTTTTTTCCTCCTTTTTCTAAAAGAGCGGCTCTGTTTCTTTTTTATATTTCTCTATTGTCCATGGGGAAGGTGGAAAAGCGATCTTTCCTCCGTAAGCCATGCGTGTCGTATGAGGCGACTGAACGAATGCCGGAGCAATGGGCTAGTAACTCCGCTTTCTCCTGTGAATAGGCAATAACTAAAAAAGAGAAGAAGAAAAAACTTTATAAAACTGGTTTTGCATAAATGTGCGTGATGTAAAAAAAGTGCGGATGACAAGAAACAGATGATTGCTGATGTTATGAATGAAAAGAAGTTGTATGTCCTGGCCCTAACGAAACAAAGCTGAAGGGGGTAGGAAGTCTTTCAGTGGGGGAAATAAATGGGATAAAATCTGGAGATCTGAGAGATTAGAGCAAAGGAGAAGTGGTAGCATTAATGTTCAAATGATGCAGTTATGGAAGGAGAAAAGAAATATGAAATGTGTAAATTCCAAGAAAAATATGTGGATTAAAGTAAAGGTTGGATGCGAGAAGGTGGGTCATAATAAATCGTGTATTCACCTGGAGAAGAGAGGAATGCAGAGGAGATCAGAGAGATTGTTTGGAGGATAGTTTAAGTGATGTATAGGAGGCCTTTGAACCAAGTGAGGAGAGTAATTGTGGTAGGGGACTTGAATGCCTAAAGTAGGAGAAACTTTTAGAGGAGGGTGTGGGTAGTAAGTTTGGGTGCCAGGGTGAATGATAGAACTGGGAGTCGCGCTTTGATTGAACTTTTATAGAAAGGGGATTATTATAGGTAAGAGACATATTTTAAGAACAAAGAGGATAAATACGAGTATAGCACGAAATTGATGAGGAAGGCAAATGACAGTAGTTTGTTGGATTATGTATTGGTAGATAAAAGACTGTATGAGTAGACTTCAGATGTACATAGGTTTATAAAAGGAGGCCACAGATCTATTCAGATCACTTTCTAGTTGTAGCTACACTGAGAGTAAGTAGATGGGATAACAAGGAGAATAGAATCATCAGGGAAGAGAGAGTAAGGTTTTAAATATAACTAAAAGAGATGCCATTAGGGTAAGATATAAACAGCTATTGGAGATAGATGGCTAATGAGAGCATAGTCAAATGGGGACGAAGAAGGTATGGGTGTTTAAAATGTAGTGGTTTAGAGTGTTTCAGCAGAAGTTTGTGGTTACAAGAAAGTGTGTGCAGGAGGTGGAAGAGGAGCGATTGGTGAGGAATGGATGATGAAGAAGAGAGAAGCGTAAGGGAGGAAAAAGTAGCATATGCAGAAGTTTTTTAAAAAGTGTAGAAGTGATTCAAGGGAGGGAAAGAGAGAGTAATAATGGACTAAAAAGAGAGTCGAGTTAAGAGAGTGGTGAAGCAATGTAAAGCAGAGAGCAAATGATAGAGTGTGTGGATGTTATCACTCCAAATTTTGTTGAAAATAAGAAAAAGTTTTGGAAAAGATTAACAAGTTAGAAGCCTTAAGAATCAAAGTGGTTTGTGTTCATTAAGAAATAGGAGAGGAGAGTTATTAAATGGAGAGTTAAGGATATTGTAAGATGGAGGGAATATTTTGAGGAAATTGTTAAATGTTAGATGAAGATAGGGAAGCTGTGATTTCGTGTATGAGGGCAAGATGATAACATTCCATGTAGGAGTGAGGGAAGAGCCATTGTGATTGTGGGGGAAGTCGTGAATGCATTAGGTTAACTGAAAGGGGGTAGGCAGGCCAGGGATTATGGATAAAGATGAAATGTTAAAAGCAGGTGGGGATATAGTTTTGGAGTGGTTGGTGGCAATTATTTAAGTAAAATGAGTATGGGACAGGGTAAGGTACCTAGGTATTATGGCAGAGAGCATGCATAGTTCCACTTGTATAAAGCAAAAGGGGACAAAAGAGAGTGCAAAAATTATAGGGGGATAAGTCTGTGAGTGTACCTGGTAAAGTGTATGGTAGAGTTATAATTGTCAGAGAATTAAGAGTAAGACGGTGAGAATAGGATAGCAGATTAACAAGGAGGCTTTAGGAAAGGTAAGGGGTATTGAGGGACCAGGTGTTTACAGTGAAACATAAAAGTGAACAGTCATGATAAGATAAGGCTAAAGAGGTACTTTGTGGCATTCTTATGGATTTGGAAAAGGCGTATGACAGGGTGGATAGGGGGGCAATGTGGCAGTATGTTGCAAGTGTAAGGTGTAAGAGGTAGGTTACTGAAAGCAGTGAAGAGAGTTGTTTTTACGATGATAGTGAGGCTCCAATTTAGAGTATGAAGGAAGAGGAAATTATTTTCCCATAACAGTATGCCTTAGAGCAGCTGAGAGAGTGTGATGTCTCCGTGGTAGTTTAATATAAATTATAGATGGGGTTTGTGTAAGAGAAGTAAATTGCGAGGGTCTTGGCCGAGAGGCGGGTGGATTTAAAAGTACATAAAGAATCACACACAAAGTGGTGAGTTTGTCTCACAGCTGCTGCTTTGCTGATGACACTGAGCTCTTGGGAGATTCGGAGAGAAGTTGCAGATTGGTGGATGAATTTGGTAGGGTGTGCAAAAAGAAGAAAATTAAAAGGTGAATAACCGGAAAGAGTAAGGTTATAGATAACACAAAAGATTATGTGATGAAAGATAAATATCGAGATTGTATGGAGAGAGTATTGCGGAGGTGAACGTATTCAGATATTTGGGAGTGGAACGTGTCAGCGGATTGGTCATATGAAAGAGTGAGTGAATCTAGATTGATTGAGGGAAAAAGAGTGAGTAGGTGCACTAAGGAAGTCTGTGGAGACAAAGAAACTTTGTCCCTTGGAGCAAAAGAGGGGGAATGTATGAGAGTATAGTTTTAAACCAACGCTCCTTATATGGGATTGAAGCCGTGGTGAAGAAATGTTGCAGCGAGAAAAGGCTGAGCAGTGAGGAGATGTCGTGTCTGAGCAATGTGTGGTGTGAATATAATGGCAGAGAATCGTAGGTTTGGAAAGTATTAGGAGGAGGTGTGCGGTAGTGTACCAAAACTGTTGTAGCGCCAGAGGGGTGAGGAAGGGTTGTTGCGGTGTTCGGACATGTAGAGAGAATGGAGCGAAACAGAATGACTTCAAAGTGTATCAGTCATTAGTGAAGGAAGGCGGGTAGGTCGAGCCTAGGAAGGGTTGGAGGAGGGGGTGAAAGAGGTTTTGTGTGCGCGAGGGCTTAGGACTTCCAGCCAGGTCATGCGTGAGCGTTTTGATAGGCGTCTGAATGGAGAACAAATGTTTTTTAATACTTGACGTGCTGTTGGAGTGTGAGAAAGAAACATTTATGAAGGATTCAGGGAAACCGGCATAGGCCGGAACTTGAGACCTGGAGATGGGAGTACAGTGCCATTCACTCTGAAGGAGGGGTGTAATGTGCAAGTTTAAAAACTTGTAGTGTAAAGCACCCTTCTATCTGGCAAGACAGAGATGGAGTGAATGATGGTGAAAGTTTTTCTTTTTCGGGCCACCCTGCCTTGGTGGGAATCGCCAGTGTGATAATAAAATAAATATAGAATAAAATAGAGTGCAAAGAGTCAGAGGTCTGCCTCAGAGGTAGAGGACAGAGTCATTACTGGTACTTTATTCTGGTGTATGAAAGGCCTTGAATTGATTATGATGTGGTAAGTCTTTTGTTTTTGAGGTCTTATCAATGGAAAATCTACCACCACATAATTTACATCAGATAATCTACTTACAATCTGCATAGGTCCCGTTGATATCTATCTTTCAAGTTGTGGGCCAGTGTATAGGTTCCTGCGACCTAACACCTTTCTCCTGCTGGAAGGAGCGGAATTGTGTCACTCTGACAGAGAGCCTCAGTTTCATCTTACTTTGTGAGCTTTGTCTTTAGGTTAGCCGTGGGCCAAGCTCACGTGCCACCTGTGCAACCTTGAAGACGGTTGTAGAGAGTGCTGAGCTGAACGTCTACCTCCAACATGCCAATCCTTTCTTTGAGCACTCCGAAGTGAGGACCTCGTACAATGTGACCCAAAGATCAGCCAAACGGACGACAGACCCATGTATACTCTTGCAAACCGACTCTCCGTACTGAGAAGCAGCAAACAAAGGTCAGAGATGTCATCCCAATCTGTCGGAAAGTGCATGCAAAAACTTCTCATTCATTGGTTTTTAATGTTTGGTGAGCATCTTTTCCCAAGGAGCTATCCTTGGGACTGAGGTGATAGGCAGTGGGATAAGTTGTGAATTATCCCTAACCTAGTTAATACTCTCCCTAAATGCTATTGGCAGGTGATAGTTGTATGTAAACCTTGATCGACTTTGTATAGTTTTAGGAAGTGCCAAAACAAAGAAATGGAATTTTGTTAAAGCTTTGAGAAAAGCTTTTAGTATTGATACACTCATTGGGATCGCTTCATGCTATCAGGTTACTTTATACCAAAATTGAAAATAAATACTGATTTCCGACTTGACTAGGTAGTGGACCTACACATCTATAATTAAATCTGTCAAAAGGTTTCTACATCAGCAGGTTACATGGGTTGGAGAGTGCAGGTTTAATGTAATGTCCAGGTTTCCCAACTTGCTGACAATCTCGGCAACCACCACCCTAATATATTCATAGAGCACATCTTTTCTTAATTCATTGGTGCCAATAAAATTCGTTTTGTGGATTCTGACTAAGGTTTTTTAATTCCTAAGGACCTCCTACAATGACGTATGATATGAGCTATATTTTAAATATCTGAGGTCTATTCTTTGGTTTGAACCACTAACCTGACACTTTTCGTATAATTGCCGCCCGCTATCTTCCTTAACCAAGTCTCAGTGACATCTACCAAATAATCATTTTTAAACTTCATACTTGTGACTTGGAAGAACGGCTCCAAAGAGGATTTACACCATGGGCTGCAGCAAACAGCGAATTTTAAAGAAGGGTCCTTTCGTTGTTCCTCCGGAAGGACGTCCCCTCGGCAAGGAAACAGAGACATCTGGTAGCGGAACCTGCAACCATGGGAATAGAAGGCTAGATCGGGGTCTGTTTCACGAGAGATTTACGAGACTCCGGCCGTGAGCGTCAAGAAAACAACGTGGCTATTTCCCGAGATCGTGAAGTCGTCCAAGGATAGGTCAACATCTCCCCCAGACAACCCTTGGGATGTTGCCCGATTAGGCCATACACTGGAGGAAGACATTAATCATTATGAGGTTCAGGACACGACAAGTAACAGAGTAATGTTATTACCCAGTAATAACATGGGCATTTTTCTATGGGAAATCCTTATTGAGAACCTACAGTCAAGTACCGCAGTGGTAATGATTTGCACAGTACAAAAATTTGTATGCAAAGTGAACTGTAAGTATATAGTTCCTATCCATAAGCTTCCAATAAACGGGAATTACAAGGCAGTATTCTCTGAAAGGGTAATATTCCTTCTCTGACAAAGTGAGCATATGCTCCAGTATCTCTAAAGGTAATTTGAACTTTAGTTGGTTATCCGAGTTTTCCTGAAGGCAAATAAGACCTTTCGCAGATAATAAGGGCCAATACCTTTTTCCTACTTCTCTAGGGACATGTTACTAGGGATAATTAGAGATTTACCCCGATGGTTTAGAGGCTTGTGGGGCATTATGGAACTGATGGGACCTACCTTCTTTTTTACATCTGAAGCAGACGACAGGCTTGCCCTTTTATTTCTCTTGATACGTTGGCAAGTGTGTCCGATCTGGCTGGTGCCAGTCTCTGATATTGTTGTCGAGATGCTCCAAAGTAGTTTGCCTCTCCGCAAGGGGGACCATATGTTGAGAAGCGGTGGCTCACCAGGTGACTGCGTTTGGATGACGTAGACGCTCTCCCTCCGGGCTGGCACTTCCATTCTCCAATGTTTTTCGATCACTGCTCACGCCAGACTGTTGAAAGAGAACAGGACCGCTCGGACAGGAGCGGATCGTTTCGCAGAACAGCCCAACACTGGGCGCAGCCTCCAATGCAGTGGTTAATCACGATCCAGCAGAAAAGACACGAACCTCTGGTCCCACATGACTCCAGCATTTACAATCATGAATAAGGCTGCAACCAGCTCTCGAATTAGAGGACACCACCTCGTCTTATTATATCCAGCTGTAAAAGCCTTGGTTTGCTGTCTACAAAGTCCACCAGGATTACCAAGCTGCCGCTGTTCATTTGAAGGTCTGTACGATATATAGCTCGGGATTACATGTAGAGAATCTGCCAACACCGTGGTCTTGCACTACTTGATAATCAGAATCTGAATTCAGCGTCAGTTTAATACCGACGTAAATCCCAGGTGCCTTACCCAAAAATGCTGTATGAACCAAACGCTGGCCTGCCACAGTGCTGGTTCCGGCCACCTCAAGGCTCGAGCCTGATTTTCGACTTTCGAAAAATTTGCTCTGGTTTCGGCCTCATTGAAGCTGGGAACAAGCTGTACTCAGTTTGGTAACTGAAATCGTTTACAGAATGCGAAAACTGCCTCCTTTCTCTTCCCTACAAAATTCTTCCCCTTGCGTAATGCTCTCTGCGTTCCTAGTTTGCTCAAGGATTGATTTTTGCCAGCTCAAGTAGCCAGAACGACGCTGATTCACCTGAAGACAACCCCAGCTGCAACTATACAGACGCAATTTGCTCCGTAGGTAATAATATCATCTTCCTCATGCGATTGCGCCATGAGTAGTTTTAGGCCCTAGCATCCCTAGAGGTAGGAGTAGAATTATGTGTCCATCTCTTCTCAGCTAAGTAATGTCAGCAAAATAAGTTAACGCATGTTGCGCAGCCTGTAAGAGAGTGCGTTATTATAGGGAATTGCCAATGGAACGAGCAATTTGCCAACAACGCTGTAGAAGACAATATATGCAGGTATAACAGAAGTAATATGCCGGCCAGTAACCAGGCGTCCTGACATGCGTTAAGTGGCAAAGATTATTCGCTATGCCACAGTACGAAAACCGGCAACTAAACACGTAAAAATTTGCAGAACCCGCTTAGGCTATGAACAGTACGAATGGCAGAACAACGCATACAAGCATAAAGAAGCCGACTGCACACAGGCAAACTGATTGACCGTAGCGAAGCGAGCACACGTGTAACAAGCCGAGTAGCGAGCTGTTGCAGCGATCACACAATAGCAAGGCTGATCATAACGCAACTGACACGCAAAAATTGTAAAGCTAAGCGAAACAGCGCAAGCTACACAATGATACTTTGCTGACAAAAGCATCACACCCATCACCTAAGCCACCGTTTCTATCTCTAAGTCCAGCTCTCGGAGCATGCTACCCGCGAGATAACAGAGACCTAGGAATGTTCCAAAATGGCCTGTTATCACCAGGTGTAATGGGAGCAAATAACACAGTAGGAAAAAGTTTAGACTTATATATCCTTACACCAAATTACAACAGCAAAATGTACACTATGTAACAGTGATAAATAAAGTGCACTCCACGGTAGAGCAAGGCAGAAAAAAGAACAGCCAGAAATAGCAAGAAGCCGTGCTTCAACACAGCTCTAGAGTGGGATGACAAGGGCAAGACAGGAGAGCGGTATCCACATACCTAATCGATTGTCAAATCCACCTTCTTATTGGCTAGAACCTGGTCAACTAGTTGAAGGGGGGAGGGCGATGGGCCCCCCCCATCATCAACTCTTAGCAACCTGGTATCGCGGTTGGGGGAGATAGCACTGTAAAAATTAGGGGTGTCCATGCGCCGAATAAAAGGTTACGTACACTTTAGCATGCACACTCACTTACCAGCTCATTACCTGTGTGGTCCAGCAGCTGGACCACCCTGGACCGCTAAGGTGAGGACTTGGAGGTTGACGCGCTCTGATATTTTGGCTGTTTAGAGATCCTTACGCTTTACTATCCCTTGACCTCACATATCAGCATAATACAGGTATTTATTAATCTCATATCCAGCATGTTCCCTCGCCTATCTGTCTTTTCACCATTACACTCAGTACAAACCCAGGTACACCTAGTGTGCACCCACGACAGTCCTCCCACCATACACTCTGAAAAGCAACATGTATACCAAGTAAATTGTAAGTACTAATCACTGATAGTGTTCGTGGTCTGCACTTTAAGGCAACTGGGGGAACTGGCATAAGTACAATGTTCTAGGTATAGATCTCAAGCCATCGTATCCTCCAAGGACACCATCCAGTGAAGTCAGGTTCCACTAGTGTGAATTGGAACAAGTTCTATCCAGTTGTGAGTGTATCGCTTAGATACACCATGCCACATAGAAGTGGGTTTACCACGTTCTTCCAAAAGAATCTTCACTTCTTGCCTCCAGGAGTGATTGTGGCAGTTCTCTTAGAGAAAGGGTTCCACTAGCTCTGTCTTCCAGTATCATCGAAGCCTCTTGGCTCTGGAGTAAATGTATAAAGATGGTCTGTCCCGTGGATCCAGGGCTCATTTATACATTAGTAGTGCAAGGGAAAGTGGCCGATTCTTTTTGACAGAGCCTCATTGGTGCTCTACTACAGAGGTAATGTTTCTGTTGAGTTGATAGTTGAGGGCCCAGTCAGTGATGGTTGTGGACCAGGGACAATGATGGTTGTGGTCCAGACAATGATGTTTGTGGTCCAGAACGAATGATGGCTGTGGTCCATACAATGATGGTTGTGGTCAGAACAATGATGATTTGTTGGTCCCAGGACAGTGACAGTTGTGGTCCAGACAGATGATGATGTGTGGTCTAGACAGTGAAAGTTGGTGGTCCGACAATGATTATTTGGTCCCATACAGTGATAGGTATTGTGGTCCAGACAATGATGATTGCGTGGTCGCGACAGCGAGATGATTGTGGTCCAGACAAGATGAGTTTTGTGTCTAGACACGAGTGATAAAGTTGATGGTGCCAGACAATGATGATGAAAATGGCGACAGACAGTGAGGTTGTTGGTCGCAAGACAATATGATTGTGTCCAGACAATGATTGGTTGTGGTCCAGACAATGATGGTTTGTGGTCCTGACAATGATGACATTGTGGTCCCGAACCATGATGGAGTTGTAGTCCATACAATAAGATTTGTGGTCCAGACAAGTGATGGTTGGGACCAGACAATGATGATTGAGGCGTGCCAACAGTGATGGTTGTGGTCCAGACAATGATGATTGTGGCAGACAATAGATGGTTGTGGTCCAGACAATGATGTTGTGGTCCAGTGGACAATGATGATTTGGTCTCAGACAATTATGGTTTGGTAGTCCTACAGTGATGATTGGGTCCAAACAATGATATTGTGGTCAGACATGATGGTTAGTGGTCACAGACGTGATAGGACATGTGGTCTCAGACAATGAATGAATGATGGTCCAGACAATGATGGTATGGGTCCAGACAGTGATGTGATGTGGATCCAGACAATGATGGATGTTGGTGCCAGACAATGATGATTGTGGTTCCAGACGAAAAGGTTTGTTGTTTCACAGTCCAATGATGATTGTGTCCAGACCATGATAGGTTGTGGTCCAGACAATGATGGTTGTGGTCCAGACAATGATGATTTGTGGTCCAGACAGTGATGGTGTGGTCCAACAATGGATGGTTGTGGTCCCAGACAATGATGGTAGTGGTCCAGACATAGATGGTTGTGGTCCATACAATGATGGGTTGTGGTCCTGATCAATGATGATTGTGGTCCATACAGTGATGATTGGGTCCCAGACAGTGACATGGTTGTAGGTCCAGACAGGATGACTGTGGTCCAGACGCAGTATGGATGGGTCCAGACAATGATGGATGTGGTCCAGACAATCGATGATTGTATGGACCAGGAACAGTGATGAGGTTGTGGTCCAGACAATGATGATTGTGGGCAGACAGTGATGGTTGTGGTCTCAGACAGTGATGGTTGTGTCCAGATACAATTGATGATTGAGGTCCACACAGTGATCATAGTGGTCTAGACAGCGATAGTTTGGTGGTCCAGTACAATGATTATTGTGTCCAGACCAGTATGGTTGTGGTCCAGACAATGATGATTGTGGTCCCGACAGTGATGGTTTGTGGTCCAACAGTGATGGTTGTGGTACCCAGACAATGGAGTGATTTGGTCCAGACAATGATACGGTTGAGGTCCAACGCAAAATGATGGTTGTGGTCCAACAATGATGATGTGGACCAGACAGTGGATGGTTGTGGTCCAGACAATATGATTGTGGGTCCAGACAGTGATGGAGTTGAGGTCCAGAACAATGATATGGTTGTGTCCAGAACAATGATGCTTGAGGTACCAGACAGTGATTGTTGGTTCCAGACCAATGATGATTGCGTGGTCCAGACAAATGATGATTGTGGTCCAGACAATATGTTGTATGGTCCAGACAATGATGATTGTGGTCCAGACCAATGATGATTAGTGGTGTCCAGACAGTGATGGTTGAGGAGGTCCCAGACAATGATGATTTGTGGTCCAGACGCAAGAGCATGTTATTGGTCCCAACAATGATGGTGGGTCCAGACAGTGATTGGTTGGAGTGATGGTTCAGACAATGATGATTGTGGTCAGATAATGATGGTTGTGGTCCAGACAATGATGTGGCATTGTGGTCCCAAGTCAGTGATGTGATGGTCCAGACAGATGATGGTTGTGGTCCCACAATGCATGAGATTGTGGGCCAGACAATGATGAATGAGGTCCCAGACCAATGGTTGATGTGGTCCAGACAAAAGAATGATGGTTTGTGGTCCAGCCGAATGAATGATTGTTGGTCCAACAGTGATGTTGTGGTCCCCGGACAGTGATGGTTGTGGTCCCAACAGTGGATGGTTTCAGTGGTCCAGACAGATGATGGTTGTGGTCCAGACAATGATGGATTGTGTCCAGACAATGATGGTTGTTGGACCAACAATGATGATTGGGTTCGCAGAAGATGAAGGTTGATGGTCCAGACAATGATGATTGTGGATCCAGACAATGATGGTTGAGTCCAGACGTGATGGTATTGAGGGTCCAGACTATGAGTATTGCGTGGAGTCCAGACAAATGATGATTGTGGTCCAAGACAATGATGACTGAAAGTCCAGACAGTGAGTGGTTGTGGTCCAGACATGATGGTTGTGGAGTCCAGACAATGATTGATTGTGGCCTCAGTCAGTTGAAGTTGTGGAGTCCAGACAGTGATGGTTGTGGTCCAAGACAATGAATGAATAGTAGGTCCATACAGATGATGGTTGTGAGACCAACAGTGAGAGATGGTTGAGGTCGCAGAGCAATGTATGATATTGTTGGTCCAGACAGTGATGGTTGTGGTCCCCCAGACAATGATTATTGTGGTCCAGACCATGATGAATGTGGGTCCAGACTGTGATGGTTGTGGTCCAGACATGATGGTAATAGTGTCCAGACAATGTATGGTTGTGTCCATGCACAGTGATGGTTTGTGGTCCAGACAATGATGATTGTGGCCCAGTCAGTGATGGTTTATGAGGTCGCAGGACATAGATGGATGAGGTCCAGACAATGATGATTGTGTGTCCAGCACAGTGATGGTTGTGGTCTCAGACATGTGATGTTTGGTCAACGACGCGATGATGATGTGGTCCAGACAGTGAACAGTTTGAGGTACCAGACAATGATTAATGTAGTCCAGACAATATGATTGTGGTCCAGACAGTTGATGGTTTGATGGTCCATTACAATGATGGTTAGAGGTTCCAGACAATGCTGGTTGTAGGTCCAGACAGTGATGGATTGGTCCAGACAATGATGTTGTGGTCCAGACAATGATGATTGTGTCCAGCCAGTGATGGTTTTGTTCCAGACGAATGATGATTGTGGACCCAGTCAGTGATGGTTGTGTGTCAGACAGTGATGGTGTGTGGTCCAGACAAGTGAGGTTGTGGTCTCAGACATGGATGGTTCGTGGTCCAGACAGTGATTGGTTGTAGTGGTCCAGACAATGATGGTTGTGGTTCCAGCAACAATGATGATTGAGGCCCATCAGTGAATGGTTGTGGTCCAACAGTGATGTAGTGGTCCAGACAATGAGTTGTGGTCCAGACAAATGATGAGTTAAGTGGTAGCAAGAGCAATGATGGGTTTGTGGGTTCCGACAATGATGGTTGTGGTCCAGACAGTGATGACTGTGGTCTCATCCTGGAGAGATATTTTTTAAGCTGCCATGGAGGTGAACTCTTTCTCCAGGCTGTTGTGGCTCTGAGCCACCATCTGTATTTGACAGAAAAAAGTCTAACTGTTATAAGTGAAACGACTCAACAATAAAAAGACATCCAGGTGTTTGCTACATGTTCTCTTAGCATCTTCAACCGTGAACTTACTTATAACGTAAGAGATACGCGGTTCTAAGTACAGGAGAAGTGAAGGGCGGTGACATACGAGGACTTCCGCAATAAGAAAACCTCAGGGTGTGCTTCCTTTCATAGGTGCCAGTCGTATGTACAGACATACACAATGACATCTGTTGTAACGATAACGACAACGACAGTGCAGTCTGCAGCGTGGCCTAATTTTGCGTCCTCCGAAGAATTTGTACATCACAACGTAAAAGAAAAAACTCTGAGATAATTTCGTAATGGCGAGTGCTCGACACCTCCGTCTGCTACTCGGCGAGCCACCGAGTTGGTAAGTTTTTGTTTTTGGGGTCTTAAAAAAGGACTACCAATAATTAAAATCAATAATCTATTACAATCTCTAGTCCCCGTAATCACTTCAAGGTGGGGCCCAGATAGGTTCCTGCACCAACACTTGTCTCCGGGAGGGAAAGGAGCGGAATTGTGCACTTCTGTCTTACCCTGTTTCATCTTACTTTGAGCTTCTTTAGGTTAGCCGTGGCCTAACTCACGTGCCACCTGCAACCTTGAAGACGGGTTGTAGATTTGCTGACTTACGTTTTCCCTCCCATCCAAATCCTCTTTGAGCACCCGAAGAGGACCTCGACATTGTGCCCAAAGATCAGCTCAAACGACTATACCCTTTTAGACTCTTGCACCGCCCTCTCGTACTGAAACAGCAACAAAGGTAGAGATTCATCCCAAATCTGTCGGAAAGGCATGCAAAAACTTCTCATCATTGTTTTTAATGTTTGGTGGAATCTTTCCAAGGCGCCTTGGGACGAGGTGATAGGCAGTGGATAAGTTGTGAAATTATCCTAACCTATTTTAAAACTTCCCTAAATGCTTTGCAGTGAAGTTTAGACCTTGATCACTTGAAATAGTTTTAGGAATGCCAAAACAAGAAATGAATTTTGTTAAGTTTTGAGAATAGCTTTAAGTATTGATACTACGCATTGGGATCGCTTCAGGATATCTGGTTACTTTATCCCATAATTGAAAATAAATACGATTTCCAGACTTTGACTTGGGTAGTGGACCTACACAATCTATAATTAAATCTGCAAAAGGTTCTCCATCACAGGTATGGGTTGAGGGTGAGGTTAATGAATGTCCAGGTTTCCCAACTTGCTGACATTCCGGCAACACCTATATGATTTCTTCACATCTTTCTTTAATTTTGGCCAATAAAATTCTTTTGTGATTCTTACAAGGTTTTTGTAATTCCTAAGTGACCTCCTAATGACGAAATTATGAGCTTATTTAATATCGAGGTCTATACTTGGTTGGAACCACTAACCCCGTCGTATAATTGCCGGCCCTCTATCTCCTTACCAGTCTCAGTGCAACCAAATATCATTTTTAACTTCAAACTTGACTGGATGACCCAAAGAGGGTTTACCCATGGCTGCCTCAAAAGCGAATTTTAAAGAAGGGTCCTTTCTTTTTTCCTCCCGGAAGGACAGCCCTCGGCATGGAAACAGAGACATCTGGAATCCTGCAACCTGGGAATAGGAAGGCTTGACGGGTCTGTTCACTTATTTACGAGACTCCGGCCGGTGGGGTCTCATAAAACAACGTGGCTATTCCGAGATCGGAGGTCGTCCAAGGATAGGGCAACATTTCCCCCAGACAAACCCTTGGGATGTTGCCCGAGTTATGGCCAACACTGGAGAAGCATTAATCATTATAGGTTCAGGACACGAAGTAACAGTAGTAATGTTATTACCCATAATAACATTGCATTTTTCATGGGGAAAACCTTTTGAGATACCTACAGTCAAGTACCCAGTGAAAAATTTTTTGCACTTTTCCAAAAATTTTTATGCAAAGGAACTGAAATATAGTTCCCGAAAGCTTCCAATAAAACTGGGGAAATTAAAGGGAAATACTCAAAAAGGTAAAATTCCTTCTTTTTGACAATTTGAGAAAATATGTTTCCAAAAACTCTTATTTTTATTTAGTTGGTTCTGATTTTTTCCTAAAGGGGAAATAAGAAACTTTCGAAATAAAAAGGGGGCCCCATAACCTTTTTCTATTTCCCTAAGGGGAAAATTTTACGGGGGATTTTAAAGAGATTTTCCCGATGGGTTGGGGTTTTTGGGGGCAGTTGGAACTATGTGACCTACTTTTTTACCTTCTGAAGCAGACACAGTTTTCCCCCCTTTACTACCCTGAACGTTGCAAGTGGGTCTTTCCCTGGCGGGTGCCTCTCTGGTTTATTGTTTGCGAAAAGGGCTCCATAATATTTGCCTCTCCGAAAGGGGGAAACCAAATGTTGAAAAGGGCGGGCTACCCGGGTTGACTTTTTTTTATGACAAAGACGCCCCCTCCGGCTGGCACTTCTTTTTCCTCCAATGTTGTCGATCTCCTGCTCACGCCAGACCTGTTGAAAAAGAGACAGGACCGCCCCGGACAAGGAGGGGTTTGGGTTTTCAAAGGGTATAAACCAACCGGGGCCGCCTCCAATGCAGTGGTTAAATCCGACCTGAAAGAAAGACCCCGAACCCCTTTCCCAAAAGACTCCAGCAGGTTATAAAATCAAATAAGCTGAAACCACCCTTCCTCAAATTTGGAAAACAACCACTTTCGTTTTTATACCAGCGGTAAAAGTTTTTTTTTGGGCTGTCTAACAAAGTCCCACCAGGGATTGACCAAGCTGCCCCCCTGTTCAATTTGAAGGTTTTAAACAAAATTTAGCTGGGATACATGTAAAAGCCCCCAAACCCGGGCCCTTCACTACTTGATAATCAGAAAATTTCAGGTCAGTTTAAACCGACAAAAATTCCTGTGCCTTCCCAACCAATAATCCCGTATGCCCCAAACGTGCCCATTCCTTTTTCCCGGGCCACCCAAAGGGGGCTCGGGGCCTGTTTTTCGAAGCTTTCAAAAAAATTTTGTCTGGTTCGGCCTAAATGAAGCGGGGAAAAAAAGTTACTGCTTTTTGTAAATTTGAAATCGTTTACAGAATGCAAAACTGCCTCCTTTCTTTTTCCCTATCAAATTCCCCCTTGCAAAGCCTCTGTTCCCTATTTTGGGCCAAGTTTGATTTTGCCATTTTAAGTGCCAACGACGCTAAATTCACCCTGAGCCCAACCCAGTTTGCACAATCCCGCCCTTTTTGGCTCCGGGGATACCCAACTTCCTCTTTGGCGAAAAAATTTTAGTAGTTTTTGCCCAACTCCCGTAGAGGGAGGAGTTTAAATGCCCCCAAATCTCTTCTTCAATAAGAAATTCGCAAAAAAGTGAACGAAAGTTGCGAAAGCTGTGAGATTTGGCTTTATGGGGAAATTTTCCCAAAGGAACGAAAATTTTTGCCAAAAACGCTGTAGGACAATTTTGGGGTAGGTTATGCAAATTATATCCCGAAAACCGGGCGTCTGCCCTCGCTGGGTGGCAAAAATTTTTCGCAAGCACAGAAAACCAACCCCCCCCCAAACGTAACACAAAAATTTCCCGAACACGCAAAGCTATGCACAGTACGAATGCAGAATACGCATACAAGAAAAAGCCGCCCTGCACACAAGATTGAACCGAAAGCGAAGCGAGCACACTGAACAAGCAAAGTAGCGAAACAGTTAAAAGATCAAACAATTTGCAAGGGGTTTTATAAGCCAAATTTACAAAGCAAAATTTTTTAAAGCGAAGCGAAACAGCAAGCCTACCCAATGGGTTCCCCGCTACAAGCTTCACCCTAAGCTCAACCGTTTTCTCTAAGTTTTCCAGCTCTCGGGCAGGCCACCCAAATAAAATCCTAGGATTTTTAAAAGGCCCTTTAAATTCCCCGGTAAAAGGGGGGCAAAAAACACATTTTAAAAAAATTTAGGAAATTATATTATCCTTCAAACCCAAATTTTAACCCGCAATATGTACACTATGAAAAGTGATAAATATAGTGCACCCACGGTAAAACAAGGCAAAAAGAAGCCACAAGATAACCCGACCCCTGCTTCAACCAGCCTAGAATGGGGAAAGACAAAAGGGCCCCAAAAGGAGAGCGGAAACCCCCATAACCCTGCGTTTTTTCAACCCACCTTCTTTTTGGCTAGAAACCCTTTGGGCACTAGTTGAACGATGGGGGGGGCCCCCCATCAACTCTTTAGGGAACCTGTTCCTGGTTGGGGGGGATAGCCTGAAAAAAGAGGGGGTTTCCCCTTGGGGGCCCCAAAAGGTTACCCTACTCTTTGCAGCCCCAAATCAACCTTTTCCAGGCTCAATTTCCTGGTTTTTGGGGCCAGCAGCGGGCCCTGGAAACCCCAATTTAGGGCCGGGGAGGGTTTGGGCCACTTTTAAAATATTTGGCGGTTTTTTAAAAGGGGAGCCTTTCGCCTTTAAATATCCTTGACTCACAAATCAAATAATACACGGTAGTTTTTTAATCTTCATACACAGGGGCCCCTCCCACCAAACTGTCTTTTCCCCGGTACCTCAGGAACACCCAGGAAAACCAGTGGGGCACCCAGAAAAGGCCCCCCCCCAACACCTTTAGAAAGCCCAAAATTTACCAAGTAATTTGTAAGTACAAAACACGAGAGGTTTTGGGGACGTGCACTTTTAAAGGGAGACTGGGGGAAAATGGCCAAATTTCAATGTTTCAAGGGATAGTTCTCAAACCCCTTCGTTAAACCCCAGGACCCCCATCCAGTGAAGTCAGATCCATCTAGGTGGAAAAGGAACACTTTTTCTTCCAGTGTGGTGTATCGCTTAGATCACCATGCCCCCCCAGAGAAGTGGTTTTTTCCACTTTCTTTCCCAAAAGAATTTTAAACCCCAAACTTGCCTCCAGGAGTGATTTTTGGAAGTTCCCTTTGAGAATTGGGTTCCCCCTTTGGGGTCTTCTTCCAGTACCCTCGGGAAGCCCCTTTGGGTCCTGGAGTAAATGAGAAATTGGCTTCAGTGGGTTCCAAAGGGTCAATAAAACCATTTGAGTGCAAGGGAATTTGCCTTCCTTTTTAACAAGCCTCATTTTGGCTCCCACCCGAGGTAAAAGTTTCTGTTGAGTTAGATAGTTGTGGCCCCAGTCAGGGGGATGGTTTTTGGTCCCGACCCTTTAGGTTTGTGGTCCAACAAAGATGTTTTTTTGGTTCCCCGAAAAAATGATGGTTTTGGCCAGACAAAGATGGTTTGGCCAGACAAGATGATTGTGTCCAGACAGGGGCAGTTGTGGGCCAGACAATAAATTGTGGTCAAACAGTGAAAAGTTGTGGGCCAGACAATGAAAAATTGTGGCCAACAGTGATAGTTGTGGTCCCGACAAAGATGAAAGGGGGTCCCAAAACAATGATGATTGTTGGTCCCAACAATGATGATTGTGGCAACAGTGGGTAGTTTTGGGGCCAGACAAAAGATAATTTTGTCCCGACATGAAGGTTTTTGGTCCCAAAAATGAAGATTGTTTGGGCCCGACCAAATTTTGGGTGGGTCCCGGGCAATGAGGTTTGGGGCCAGACAATGAAGATTGTGGGGCCAGACAATGAAGGTTGTAGTCCCCGACAAAGATGATTGGGTCCAGACAAAAAATGGGTTTTGGGCCAGACAAATGATTGTGGTCCAGACAGTGATGGGGTTTTGGGCCAGACAAAGTGAATTTTTTCCCGACAAAGATGGTTTTTTGGTCCCGAAAAATGATGGTTTTGGTCCCAACAATGATGAATTTTGGGGCCAACCCAAAGATGGGGGTATCCAAACCCGTGAAGATTGGGGCCAGACAATGATGATTTTTTGGCCAGAAAAGTGATGGTTTTGGGGCCAGACAATGATGATTGTGGTCAGACAGTGATAAATTGTGGTCTAGACAGGGGATAGTTGTGGTCCAGACAATGATTATTGTGGTCCAGACAGTTGATGGTTGTGGTCCAGACAATGATGATTGTGGTCCAGACATGATGGTTGGGGTTCCAGACAGTGATGGTTTGGGTCCAGAAAAATGATGATTGTGGTCCAGACATGAGGTTGGGGGCCAGACAATGATGGGTTGGGTGGTCCGACAATGATATTGTGGTCCAGACAGTGATGGTTGTGGTCCAGACAATGATGATTGTGGTCCAGACAGTGATGGTTGTGGTCCAGACAATGATGGTTGTGGTCCAGACAATGATGATTGTGGTCCAGACAGTGATGGTTGTGGTCCAGACAATGATGGTTGTGGTCCAGACAATGATGATTGTGGTCCAGACAATGATGGTTGTGGTCCAGACAATGAGATTGTGGTCCAGACAATGATGATTGTGGTCCAGACAGTGAGGGTTTGTGGTCCAGACAATGATGATTGTGGGCCCAGACAATATGGTTGTGGTCCGGGACAATGATGGTTGTGGTCCAGACAGTGATGGTTTGAGGTCCAGACAATGATGTTTGTTTGGTCCAGAAAATGATGGTTGGGGTCCAACAATGATGATTGTGGTCCAGTCATGATGGTTGTGGTCCAGACATGATGGTTGTGGTCCAACAATGATGATTGTGGTCCAAAAATGATGATTGTGGTCCAGACAATGATGATTGTGGTCCAGACAATGATGGTTGTGGTCCAGACAATGATGATTGTGGTCCAGACAATGATGGTTGTGGTCCAGACAGTGAGGGTTTGTGGTCCAGACAGTGATGGTTGTGGTCCAGACAATGATGTTTGGTCCAAACAATGATGATTGTGGTCAGACAATGATGGTTGTGGGTCCAGACAATGATGATTGTGGTCCAGACAATGATGGTTGGGGTTCCAGACAATGATGATTGTGGTCCAGACAATGAGGGTTTGTGGTCCAAAACAGTGATGGTTGTGGTCCAGACAATGATGATTGTGGTCCAGACAATGATGATTGTGGTCCAGACAATGATGACTGTAGTCCAGACAGTGATGGTTGTGGTCCAGACAATGATGGTTGTGGTCCAGACAATGATGATTGTGGCCCAGTCAGTGATGGTTGTGGTCCAGACAGTGATGGTTGTGGTCCAACAATGATGATGTGGTCCAGACAGTGAGGGTTGTGGTCCCGACAGTGAATGGTTGGGGCCCCCAGACAATGATGATTGTGGTCCAGACAGTGATGGTTGTGGTCAGACAAATGTGATTGTGGTCCAGACAATGTGATTGTGGTCCGACAGTGATGGTTTTTGGCCCCAAAACAATGATGGTTGTGGTCCAGAAAATTTGATGGTTGTGGTCCAGACAGTGATGGTTGGGGTCCAGACAATGATGATTGGGGCCCAGTCAGTGATGGTTGTGGTCCGACAGTGAGGGTTTTGTGGTCCAGACAATGATGATTGTGGTCCAGACAGTGATGGTTGTGGTCCAGACAGTGATGGTTGTGGTCCAGACAATGATGATTGTGGTCCGACAGTGATGGTTTGGGTCCAGACAATGAGGATTGTGGTCCAGACAATGATGATTGTGGTCCAGACAGTGATGGTTGTGGTCCAGACAATAAATGGTTGTGTCCAGACAATGATGGTTGTGGTCCAGACAGTGATGGTTGTGGTCCAGACAATGATGGTTGTGGTCCAGACAATGATGATTGTGGTCCAGACAGTGATGGTTGTGGTCCAGACAATGTGATTGGGCCCAGTCAGTGATGGTTGTGGTCCAGACAGTGATGTGTCGGTCCAGACAAGATGGTTGTGGTCCAGACATTGATGGTTTGGTCCAGACAGTGATGGTTGTGGTCCAGACAATGAGGTTTGTGGTCCAGACAATGATGATTGGGGGCCCAGTCAGTGATGGTTGTGGTCCAGACAGTGATGGTTGTGCCAGACAATGATGGTTGTGGTCCAGACAATGATGATTGTGGTCCAGACAATGATGGTTGTGGTCCAGACAATGATGGTTGTGGTCCAGACAGTGATGACTGTGGTCTCAGCCTGGAGAATAGTTAAGCTCCATGGAGGTGAACTCTTCTCCAGGCTGAGGGACTGACCACCTCTGTATTTGACAGAAAAAGTCTACTGTGTAAGTGAAACGACTCAACAATAAAGACATCCAGGTGTTGTACATGTTTCTTCATCTTCATCGTGAACTTACTTATAACTAAGAGATCAGTTCTAAGTAGCAGAGAAGTGAGAGGCGGTGATAACAGACTTCCGCAAGAAGAAACCTCAGGGTGTCTTCCTTTATCAGAGGTGCCAGAGTTTGTACATCATTCACAATGACATCTGTTAACGATACGAACAACGACAGTGGCGCTGCAGCGGCTAATTTGCGCCTCCGGAAGAATTTGTACTTCACGGAACGTAAAAGAAAAACTCGAGTAATTTCGTAATGAAGGCTCGAACCTCCGTCTGCTACTCGCTCCCCAGTCTCTCTTGGTGATTCTCTGGCCATTATCTTAAAAGAAATTGATAATTTACTGTATAAATAATCGTGTCACCTGAGGCACACCTTTTTCAGTCGATTTTTCTCTCAATTTCTCCTTCTAAAACGCAATTTACATAGTAAATTTGATTTTTTTTTGCGGTTCAAGAAAAATTTGGCATAAATTGTGTCCTTTAAGCGAACGTTGTAGCTACAGTGGCTGCCACGTAAACAGGACACAAACTTCTGAAGATGACTGGTTTAAGAGATTTACTGTCTTGTACAAAAGATTTAAGAGTGGATCAAGGTGGGGAGATGAACGTAAATATTGCCCTGTGAGAGGGCGGGTGACAGTAACACTGCCTCGTGATAGGGCGGGTGACAGTAACACTGCCTCGTGATAGGGCGGGTGACAGTAACACTGCCTCGTGATAGGGCGGGTGACAGTAACACTGCCTCGTGATAGGGCGGGTGACAGTAACACTGCCTCGTGATAGGGCGGGTGACAGTAACACTGCCTCGTGATAGGGCGGGTGACAGTAACACTGCCTCGTGTATAGGGCGGGTGACAGTAACACTGCCTCGTGATAGGGCGGGTGACAGTAACACTGCCTCGTGATAGGGCGGGTGACAGTAACACTGCCTCGTGATAGGGCGGGTGACAGTAACACTGCCTCGTGATAGGGCGGGTGACAGTAACACTGCCTCGTGATAGGGCGGTGACAGTAACACTGCCTCGTGATAGGGCGGGTGACAGTAACACTGCCTCGTGATAGGGCGGGTGACAGTAACACTGCCTCGTGATAGGCGGGTGACGATAACACTGCCTCGTGATAGGGCGGGTGACAGTAACACTGCCTCGTGATAGGGCGGGTGACAGTAACACTGCCTCGTGATAGGGCGGGTGACAGTAACACTGCCTCGTGATAGGGCGGGTGACAGTAACACTGCCTCGTGATAGGGCTGGTGACAGTAAC
>NC_069474.1:28512560-28518848 GCF_026875155.1 Cherax quadricarinatus | reverse complement strand
AGGAAAAAAACAACCGGGTCGTATTTAAAAGGAAAGGAAAACATACACAGGTCGTACTTAAAGGTTTAAAGGAGAAACATACACAGGTCGTACTTAAAGGTAAAGGAGAAACATACACAGGTCGTACTTAAAGGTAAAGGAGATACATACACAGGTCGTAACTGAAGGTGAAGGTGATACATACACAGGTCGTAACTGAAGGTGAAGGAGATACATACACAGGTCGTACTTGAAGGTAAAGGAGAAACATACACAGGTCGTACTTAAAGGTAAAGGAGAAACATACACAGGTCGTACTTAAAGGTAAAGGAGAAACATACACAGGTCGTACTTAAAGGTAAAGGAGATACATACACAGGTCGTACTTAAAGGTAAAGGAGATACATACACAGGTCGTACTTAAAGGTAAAGGAGATACATACACAGGTCGTACTTAAAGGTAAAGGAGATACATACACAGGTCGTACTTAAAGGTAAAGGAGATACATACACAGGTCGTAACTGAAGGTGAAGGAGATACATACACAGGTCGTACTTAAAGGTAAAGGAGATACATACACAGGTCGTAACTGAAGGTGAAGGTGATACATACACAGGTCGTACTTAAAGGTAAAGGAGATACATACACAGGTCGTAACTGAAGGTGAAGGTGATACATACACAGGTCGTAACTGAAGGTGAAGGAGATACATACACAGGTCGTACTTAAAGGTAAAGGAGATACATACACAGGTCGTAACTGAAGGTGAAGGAGATACATACACAGGTCGTACTTGAAGGTAAAAGAGATACATACACAGGTCGTACTTGAAGGTAAAGGAGATACATACACAGGTCGTAACTGAAGGTAAAGGAGAAACATACACAGGTCGTACTTGAAGGTAAAGGAGAAACATACACAGGTCGTTACTGAAGGTGAAGGAGAAACATACACAGGTCGTACTTAAAGGTAAAGGAGAAACATACACAGGTCGTAACTGAAGGTGAAGGAGAAACATACACAGGTCGTTACTGAAGGTGAAGGAGATACATACACAGGTCGTACTTGAAGGTGAAGGTGGTCCTTGCAGTTCCCTGGAGAACCAAGGACATCTTGTGTTGCAGAGAAACGAAGTGTGGTGGAGTGTTGTGGTGGTACAGGTCGTACACCCTGGACGTAGGTGCCTCGTAGGTGCCTCCCCCTGCCTCGTTCACCACCAGGTAGGTGCTGTCCTCTTCCCCTTCCAGGTGAAGTGCCTCGACACTCACCTTGACGTGGCTTCCCCTGGGCGCCTGGCCAAACACAACACAAAACTGTATTCATGTGGAAGAGGAAGCGCTAGAACCGTAGGGGAGAGGGGGAGAAGGTGTAAGTGATCAGGTGGGATCCGAAGGAGGGTACCTCCAAGTCCTTGAATCAAGAACCCTTCACCAGCATCACGGCGCTGTGCCTTCATGGTTGAATAATATTCACTGTTACTCACCTTGTTTCTCCTTTACTCATGTAGACTCACCATTACTCACCTGACTCCTCCATTATTCACCTGACTCCTCCATTACTCACCTGACTCCTCCATTACTCACCTGACTACTTCATTACTCATGTAGACTCACCATTACTCACCTGACTCCTCCATTACTCACCTTACTCCTCCATTACTCACCTGAATCCTCCATTACTCACCTGACTCCTCCATTATTCACCTGACTCCTCCATTACTCACCTGATCCTCCATTATTCACCTGACTCCTCCATTACTCACCTGACTCCTCCATTATTCACCTGACTCCTCCATTACTCGCCTGACTAATCCATTATTCACCTGACTCCTCATTACTCACCTGACTCCTCCATTACTCACTAGACACCTCCATTACTCACCTAACTCCTCTATCACTCACCTGACTCCTCTATTACTCACCTTACTCCTCCATTACTCACCTAACTCCTCCATTACTCACCTGACTCCTCTATTACTCACCTTACTTCCCCATTACTCATGTAGACTCACCATTACTCACCTGGATCCACCATTCACATTGGAGCACCTTGGATAAGCTAGGACCCACACTGACCCATCCTCGTGGGTCTGAACGATTCACTATAAGAATCTGAAATATAATAATTAGTATATACATTCTGTTAATATATACAATATATATAAACATATATATATATATATATACACTGTGAATATATACAGTACAGTGACCTCTTTTATGAAGCTCTGCTACACGGTCCATTTTTTTTTTTTTTTGTATATGCTATTTTTTTGAGGGGGGGGAGGAGCACTAAACATGGGAGAGTCTGTAGGAGAAGTTGAGGGGTCCGTCCATTGGAGCAGTCAGCCAGCGGAAGGCCTCAGTCAGATGGTCAAAAGCTCCAGTAGTGGGTCATCAAATGACTTACACCCGCATCGAGAGGCCTATGTTCTGTCTCCTCACCAAATTTACCCAACCTAACCTAACCAGAGAGAGAGAGAGAGAGAGAGAGAGAGAGAGAGGGGGGGGGGGGGGAGAAGTCTTGTTAAACAATGACTGTGGATATTATAAGATCCAATTGCCAGTGACTCTGGTCGTTGTAGTTAATGGATTGCAAGATGACCAGTGACAGCAATAATGAACGTAAAATTACTGACAGAATGTTACATAAATGGACACAGATGTTACAGTCCTGGAGGTGGGAAGTACAGTGCCTGCACTCTGAAGGATGGGTGAGGATGTTACAGTGTTGGAGGTGGGGAGTACAGTGCCTGTACTCTGAAGGATGGGTGAGGATGTTACAGTTCTGGAGGTGAGAAGTACAGTGCCTGCACTCTGAAGGATGGGTGAGGATGTTACAGTGTTGGAGGTGGGGAGTACAGTGCCTGTACTCTGAAGGATGGGTGAGGATGTTACAGTTCTGGAGGTGAGAAGTACAGTGCCTGCACTCTGAAGGATGGGTGAGGATGTTACAGTGTTGGAGGTGGGGAGTACAGTGCCTGTACTCTGAAGGATGGGTGAGGATGTTACATTTTCTGAGGTGGGAAGTACAATGCCTGCACTCTGAAGGATGGGTGGAGGATGTTACAGTGTTGGAGGTGGGGAGTACAGTGCCTGGTACTCTGAAGGATGGGTGAGGATGTTACAGTTCTGGAGGTGAGAAGTACAGTGCCTGCACTCTGAAGGATGGGTGAGGATGTTACAGTTCTGGAGGTGGGGAGTACAGTGCCTGCACTCTGAAGGATGGGTGAGGATGTTACAGTTCTGGAGGTGAGAAGTACAGTGCCTGCACTCTGAAGGATGGGTGAGGATGTTACAGTTCTGGAGGTGGAAGTACAGTGCCTGCACTCTGAAGGATGGGTGAGGATTTTTACAGTTTGGAGGTGGGAAGTACAGTGCCTGTACTCTGAAGGATGGGTGAGGATGTTACAGTTCTGGAGGTGGGAAGTACAGTGCCTGCACTCTGAAGGATGGGTGAGGATGTTACAGTGTTGGAGGTGGGGAGTACAGTGCCTGCACTCTGAAGGATGGGTGAGGATGTTACAGTTCTGGAGGTGGGAAGTACAGTGCCTGTACTCTGAAGGATGGGTGAGGATGTTACAGTCCTGGAGGTGGGAAGTACAGTGCCTGCACTCTGAAGGATGGGTGAGGATGTTACAGTTCTGGAGGTGGGAAGTACAGTGCCTGTACTCTGAAGGATGGGTGAGGATGTTACAGTTCTGGAGGTGGGAAGTACAGTGCCTGCACTCTGAAGGATGGGTGAGGATGTTACAGTTCTGGAGGTGGGAAGTACAGTGCCTGCACTCTGAAGGATGGGTGAGGATGTTACAGTCCTGGAGGTGGGAAGTACAGTGCCTGTACTCTGAAGGATGGGTGAGGATGTTACAGTTCTGGAGGTGGGAAGTACAGTGCCTGCACTCTGAAGGATGGGTGAGGATGTTACAGTCCTGGAGGTGGGAAGTACAGTGAATGCACTCTGAAGAATGGTTGAGGATGTTACAGTCCTGGAGGTGGGAAGTACAGTGAATGCACTCTGAAGAATGGTTGAGGATGTTACAGTCCTGGAGGTGGGAAGTACAGTGAATGCACTCTGAAGAATGGTTGAGGATGTTACAGTCCTGGAGGTGGGAAGTACAGTGCCTGCACTCTGAAGGATGGGTGAGGATGTTACAGTCCTGGAGGTGGGAAGTACAGTGCCTGCACTCTGAAGGATGGGTGAGGATATTACAGTCCTGGAGGTGGGAAGTACAGTGCCTGCACTCTGAAGGATGGGGTGAGGATTTTTACAGTCCCGGAGGTGGGAAGTACAGTGCCTGCACTCTGAAGGATGGGTGAGGATGTTACAGTCCCGGAGGTGGGAAGTACAATGCCTGCACTCTGAAGGATGGGTGAGGATGTTACAGTCCTGAGGTGGGAAGTACAGTGCCTGCACTCTGAAGGATGGGTGAGGATGTTTACAGTCTGAAGGTGGGAATTTACAGTGAATGCACTCTGAAGAATGGTTGAGGATGTTACAGTCCTGGAGGTGGGAAGTACAATGCCTGCACTCTGAAGGATGGGTGAGGATGTTACAGTCCTGGAGGTGGGAAGTACAGTGCCTGCACTATGAAGGATGGGTGAGGATGTTACAGTCCTGGAGGTGGGAAGTACAGTGCCTGCACTCTGAAGGATGGGTGAGGATGTTACAGCCCTGGAGGTGGGAAGTACAGTGCCTACACTCTGAAGGATGGGTGAGGATGTTACAGTCCTGGAGGTGGGAAGTACAATGTCTGCACTCTGAAGGATGGGTGAGGATGTTACAGTCCTGGAGGTGGGAAGTACAGTGCCTGCACTCTGAAGGATGGATGAGGATGTTACAGTCCTGGAGGTGGGAAGTACAATGCCTGCACTCTGAAGGATGGGTGAGGATGTTACAGTCCTGGAGGTGGGAAGTACAGTGCCTGCACTCTGAAGGATGGGTGAGGATGTTACAGTCCTGGAGGTGGGAAGTACAGTGCCTGCACTCTGAAGGATGGGTGAGGATGTTACAGTCCCGGAGGTGGGAAGTACAATGCCTGCACTCTGAAGGATGGGTGAGGATGTTACAGTCCTGGAGGTGGGAAGTACAGTGCCTGCACTCTGAAGGATGGGTGAGGATGTTACAGTCCTGGAGGTGGGAAGTACAGTGCCCGTACTCTGAAGGATGGGTGAGGATGTTACAGTTCTGGAGGTGGGAAGTACAGTGCCTGCACTCTGAAGGATGGGTGAGGATGTTACAGTCCTGGAGGTTGGGAAGTACAGTGCCTGCACTCTGAAGGATGGGTGAGGATGTTACAGTCCTGAGGTTTGGGAAGTACAGTGCCCGTACTCTGAAGGATGGGTGAGGATGTTACAGTTCTGGAGGTGGGAAGTACAGTGCCTGCACTCTGAAGGATGGTTGAGGATGTTACAGTCCTGGAGGTGGGAAAGTACAGTGCCTGCACTCTGAAGGATGGGTGAGGATGTTACAGTCCTGGAGGTGGGAAGTACAGTGCCTGCACTCTGAAGGATGGGTGAGGATGTTACAGTCCTGGAGGTGGGAAGTACAGTGCCTGCACTCTGAAGGATGGGTGAGGATGTTACAGTCCTGGAGGTGGGAAGTACAGTGCCTGCACTCTGAAGGATGGGTGAGGATGTTACAGTCCCGGAGGTGGGAAGTACAATGCCTGCACTCTGAAGGATGGGTGAGGATGTTACAGTCCTGGAGGTGGGAAGTACAGTGCCTGCACTCTGAAGGATGGGTGAGGATGTTACAGTGGTGACCTTGTGGCAGGGAGACTCCTGCAAGGTGAAGGAGATCTGGTAGGCAGCGTTCTCCAAGTCGAAGAACGAGGTCTGTTCTTTGTACGACAGGTGGTGCATGGAGGCTGTGTTAGGTAGCACCACCTTCACCTGCTGCTGTTGCTGACCCCTTGCACCCCGCAACACCTTAGCACCTACACCTCCACAGTACCTGCAACACATCTCCCTAATTACCAGCACATCTCAATTCTGTGTTGTGCTCGTAATTAGATCACAGTAAACAGTTAACATCACAATATACAAAACAATCACTGTCAAAAAATAGTGAAATTCCAAGTGATCTTGTGACTTCTTACATTATCAAGTTGAACTATAGCTCTTGGGTCTTTGTAACATCACTTACCTGCGACACTTGCCATTGGGCTGGCAGAGTTTTAGAGTGCAGGTCCATGGATGGGCGGTGTGGGCGCCGCCCTTGCTGTCCACCTTTACCACCACCTTGGCAGGCGCCTCCTGAGGGTGCCAGACACAAGGTGTGGCACTGCCTTAGTGAGCCACTCATCATCC
>NC_069474.1:28490060-28507560 GCF_026875155.1 Cherax quadricarinatus | reverse complement strand
CCAGAAGACAGTGGCCAGAAGACAGTGGCCAGAAGACAGTGGCCAGAAGGCAGTGGTCAGAAGACAGTGGCCAGAAGGCAGTGGCCAGAAGACAGTGGCCAGAAGCCAGTGGCCAGAAGGCAGTGGCCAGGAGACAGTGGCCAGAAGGCAGTGGCCAGAAGGCAGTGGCCAGAAGCCAGTGGCCAGAAGCCAGTGGCCAGAAGCCAGTGGCCAGAAGACAGTGGCCAGAAGCCAGTGGCCAGAAGACAGTGACCAAAAGACAGTGGTCAGAGACAGTGGCCAGAAGACAGTGGCCAGAAGACAGTGGCCAGAAGACAGTGGCCAGAAGCCAGTGGCCAGAAGACAGTGGCCAGAAGACAGTGGCCATAAGACAGTGGCAGAAGCCAGTGGCCAGAAGACAGTGGCCAGAAGACAGTGGCCAGAAGACAGTGGCCAGAAGACAGTGGCCAGAAGACAGTGGCCAGAAGCCAGTGGCCAGAAGACAGTGGCCAGAGGCAGTGGCCAGAAGACAGTGGCCAGAAGACAGTGGCCAGAAGGCAGTGGCCAGAAGACAGTGGCCAGAAGGCAGTGGCCAGAAGACAGTGGCCAGAAGGCAGTGGCCAGAAGACAGTGGCCAGAAGAAGTGGCCAGAAGACGGTGGCCAGAAGACAGTGGCCAGAAGGCAGTGGCCAGAAGACAGTGGCCAGAAGGCAGTGGCCAGAAGACAGTGGCCAGAAGGCAGTGGCCAGAAGACAGTGGCCAGAAGACAGTGGCCAGAAGACGGTGGCCAGAAGGCAGTGGTCAGAAGACAGTGGCCAGAAGGCAGTGGCCAGGAGAAGCAGTGGCCAGAAGACAGTGGCCAGAAGACGGTGGCCAGAAGACAGTGGCCAGAAGACAGTGGCCAGAAGACGGTGACCAGAAGACAGTGGCCAGAAGACAGTGGCCAGAAGCCAGTGGCCAGAAGCCAGTGACCAGAAGCCAGTGGCCAGAAGCCAGTGACCAGAAGACAGTGGCCAGAAGCCAGTGGCCAGAAGACAGTGGCCAGAAGACAGTGGCCAGAAGCCAGTGGCCAGAAGACAGTGGCCAGAAGACGGTGGCCAGAAGACAGTGGCCAGAAGACAGTGGCCAGAAGACAGTGGCCAGAAGACGGTGGCCATAAAATATAGCGAAACAACAAACTCTCTCATATGTAAAATATTTAGATTTTCAATATATTTTATTATATACATTAATATTCGTGTGTGTGAACAGGGCGATATGAAAGCTTAGGGGCAAGCTTAGCCAAGTCTAAAGACAAGCTTAGCCACGTCTAAGGACAAGCTTAGCCACGTCTAAGGACAAGGTTGGCCACGTCTAAGGACAAGCTAGGGGAAAATCTAGGCTTTTATTTATAAATTTGTTGATTTGTTCAATACAAGAGGGTGTAGAGTGAGGGAGGTACTGACCAAGGCAGCCATAGACTGTGTTGGCCAGGAGTTTGTCTCTGTGGGAGAGACCTCGGCTCGACTCCTGCTTCCACAGTCCTATCAGTCCTTGCAACGTCGGGTCGCGCGTAGCCACCGTCGTCCGCTCGTTAGCAGTCCACTCCTGCAATCACAGTAGTTAGCAGTCTATATACATATAACCCGCACATAGAAGGAGCTTACGACGAAGTTCCGGTCCGACTCGGACCATTTACAAAGTTACTGTGACTTTGTAAATGGTCCAAGTCCAACTGACACGTCGTGGTAACCTCATCTCTCATGTTTGGGTAATTTGGGTATTGATCCAGTCAGGGAACAGGTCGTACTTGACGGAGACTCACCAATGTGTGGTAGTGCATGACGGGGGACAGGTCGTACTTGATGGAGACTCACCAGTGTGTGGTAGTGCATGACGAGTGACAGGTCGTACTTGATGGAGACTCACCAGTGTGTGGTAGTGCATGACAGAGGACAGGTCGTACTTGATGGAGACTCACCAGTGTGTGGTAGTGCATGACGGAGGACAGGTCGTACTTGACGGAGACTCACCAGTGTGTGGTAGTGCATGACGGAGGACATGTCGTACTTGATGGAAACTCACCAGTGTGTGGTAGTGCATGACGGAGGACAGGTCGTACTTGATGGAGACTCACCAGTGTGTGGAGTGCATGACGGAGGACAGGTCGTACTTGATGGAGACTCACCAGTGTGTGGTAGTGCATGACGGAGGACAGGTCGTACTTGATGGAGACATCGAGCCAGTGAAGCTTGTAGAAGTTGAAGAGTTCGTTCTTGAGGATGTTGTTCTCGTTAACGACAACGTGGTCGTCCCGGTCAGGACGACGTATCTCGTGGTAGAAACCAATGGCATGCCCAATCTCGTGAACCACGATGCCCACCTGGGCAAGAACACAGGGTCACGTCGAACACAGGAGAAATACAATTGTCACATACGAATCACATAAGACACACACAAGAGTCACCACATATTTTTTTTTATTTTTTTTATTATCACACTGGCCGATTCCCACCAAGGCAGGGTGGCCCGAAAAAGAAAAACTTTCACCATCATTCACTCCATCACTGTCTTGCCAGAATTGTGCTTTACACTACAGTTTTTAAACTGCAACATTAACACCCCTCCTTCAGAGTGCAGACACTGTACTTCCCATCTCCAGGACTCAAGTCCGGCCTGCCGGTTTCCCTGAACCCCTTCATAAATGTTACTTTGCTCACACTCCAACAGCACGTCAAGAATTAAAAACCATTTGTCTCCATTCACTCCTATCAAATATGCTCACGCATGCCTGCTGGAAGTCCAAGCCCCTCGCACACAAAACCTCCTTTACCCCCTCCCTCCAACCTTTCCTAGGCCGACCCCTACCCCGCCTTTCCTCGACTACAGACTGATACACTCTTGAAGTCATTCTGTTTCGCTCCATTCTCTCTACATGTCCGAACACCTCAACAAACCCTTCCTCAGCCCTCTGGGCAACAGTTTTGGTAATCCCGCACCTCCTCCTAACTTCCAAACTACGAATTCTCTGCAATATATTCACACCACACATTGCCCTCAGACATGACATCTCCACTGCCTCCAGCCTTCTCCTCGCTGCAACATTCATCACCCATGCTTCACACCCATATAAGAGCGTTGGGAAAACTATACTCTCATATATTCCCCTCTTTGCCTCCAAGGACAAAGTTCTTTGTCTCCACAGACTCCTAAGTGCACCACTCACCCTTTTCCCCTCATCAATTCTATGATTCACCTCATCTTTCATAGACCCATCCGCTGACACGTCCACTCCCAAATATCTGAATACATTCACCTCCTCCATACTCTCTCCCTCCAATCTGATATCCAATCTTTCATCACCTAATCTTTTTGTTATCCTCATTAACCTTACTCTTTCCTGTATTCACTTTTAATTTTCTACTTTTGCACACCCTACCAAATTCATCCACCAACCTCTGCAACTTCTCTTCAGAATCTCCCAAGAGCACAGTGTCATCAGCAAAGAGCAGCTGTGACAACTCCCACTTTGTGTGTGATTCTTTATCTTTTAACTCCACGCCTCTTGCCAAGACCCTCGCATTTACTTCTCTTACAACCCCATCTATAAATATATTAAACAACCACGGTGACATCACACATCCTTGTCTAAGGCCTACTTTTACTGGGAAATAATTTCCCTCTTTCCTACATACTTAACTTGAGCCTCACTATCTCGTAAAAACTCTTCATGCTTTCAGTAACCTACCTCCTACACCATACACTTGCAACATCTGCCACATTGCCCCCCTATCCACCCTGTCATACGCCTTTTCCAAATCCATAAATGCCACAAAGACCTCTTTAGCCTTATCTAAATACTGTTCACTTATATGTTTCACTGTAAACACCTGGTCCACCCCACCCCCTACCTTTCCCAAAGCCTCCTTGTTCATCTGCTATCCTATTCTCCGTCTTACTCTTAATTCTTTCAATTATAACTCTACATACACTTTACCAGGTACACTCAACAGACTTATCCCCTATAATTTTTGCACTCTCTTTTATCCCCCTTTTCCTTTATACAAAGGAACTATGCATATATGTCTCAAAATCTCTCTCTCTCTCTCTCTCTCTCTCTCTCTCTCTCTCTCTCTCTCTCTCTCTCTCTCTCTCCCTCCTCTCCCTCTCTCTCTCTCTCTCTCTCTCTCTCTCTCTCTCTCTCTCTCTCTCTCTTCTCTCTCTCCCCTCTCTCTCTCTCTCTCTCTTCTCTCTCTCTCTCTCTCTCGTTCTCTCTCTCTCTCATTCTCTCTCTCTCTCATTCTCTCTCTCTCTCATTCTCTCTCTCTCTCATTCTCTCTCTCTCTCTCTCATTCTCTTCACTTTTTACCTTATTACAGTTGTCGCCGATGGAGATGTTCTGGCCACTGGCGGCCTCGATGCCGACCCCACTGCGGCATCCGGCCAGCTTGCGGAACTGCAGGTGTGGCAGTTGTGTGTCGTTGACGGGAAGAAACCTGAGGCAGGTGTGTTGCTCCCAGTGTTGTACACCCTTCAACACGACCCCTCTCTCAGGCTCAGCTGAGGGGACACAACAACACGGGCTAGGCTACGTCGCAGGGATCCTAGCACAGCTAGGGAAGCTAGACTTCCTGCAAGAGGATCCTAGCAGAACTGGGGAAGCTAAACTTCCTGCAGGAGGTTCCTAGCAAAAACTGGGGAAGCAGACTTCTCGGAGGGTCCTAGCAGAAATAGGGAAGCTGACTTCCCGCAGGGGCTCCTAGCAGAAGGGGAGCTGACTTCCTGCAGGGGGCTCCTAGCGAACTGGGGTGCTAGACTTCCTGAGGAGGCTCCTGCAGAACGGGGAAGCTAGACTTCCTGCAGGAGGTCCTAGCAGAACTGGGGAAACTTGACTTCCCGAGGAGGTCCTAGCAGAACTGGGGGGAAACTAGATTCCCGCAGGAGGGTCCTAGCAGAATGGGGAAGCTAGATTCCTGCAGGAGGCTCTAGCAGAATGAGGAAACTAGACTTCCTGCAGGGGCTCCTAGCAGAAAAAGGAAGCTAGATTCCCGCAGGGGCTCCCAGGAATGGGGAAGCAGATTCCTGCAGGGGCTCCTAGCAGAAAATGAGGAAGCTAGACTTTCCCGCAGGGGGTCCCCAGCAGAACTGAGGAAGTAGACTTCCCGCAGGAGGCTCCTAGCAGAATGAAAAGAAACTAGACTTCCTGCGGAGGCTCCGCAAAGAGGAAGTAGCTTCTTGCGGAGGTCCTGCAGAACTGGGGAAGCTAGACTTCCTGCAGGAGGTCCCAGCAGAACTGGGGGAAACTTTGATTCCTGCAGGAGGGTCCTAGCAGAATGAGGAAGCAGACTTCCTGCAGGAGGCTCCTAGTAGAACTGAGGAAGCTAGACTTCCCGCAGGAGGTCCTAGCAGAACTGAGGAAGTAGTTTCCCGCAGGAGGCTCCTAGCAGAACTGAGGAAGCCGACTTCCTGCGGAGGCTTGTAGAACTGGGAAGTGACTTCCCGCGGGGCTCCCAGTAGAAATGAGGAAGTAGACTTCCTGCAGGGGCTCCTGTAGAACTGGGGGAAACTAGACTTCCTGCAGGAGGGTCCTAGTAGAAAAAGAGAAACTAGACTTCCTGCAGGAGGCTCCAGCAGAACTGGGGAAGCTGATTCCTGCAGGAGGTCCCAGCGAACTGGGGGGAAATGATTCCGCAGTAGGCTCCCAGCAGAAAACTGGGAAGCTGCTTCCTGCAGGAGGTCCTAGAGAACTGAGGAAGTAGACTTCCCGGAGGAAGCTCCAGCAGAACTGGGGGAAGCTTGACTTCCTGCAGGAGGCTTAGCAGAACTGGGAAGAGACTTCTGCAGGAGGTCCCAGTAGAATGAGGGAAACTAGACTTCCTGCAGGGGCTTTGCAGAATGGGGAAGCTAGATTCCCGCAGGGGCTCCTAGAGAACTGAGGAAGCTAGACTTTCCCGCGGAGGCTCCTAGCAAAATGAGGGAAGCTAGACTTCCCGCAGGAGGTCCTGCAGAACTGAGGAAGTAAAATTCCTGCAGGAGGGTCCTAGCAGTACTGGGGGAAACTAGACTTCCGAGGAGGGGTCCTAGCAGAATGAGGAAACTTTGACTTCCTGCAGGAGGCTCCCAGCAGAAAAATTTGGGAAGTGATTCCTGCAGGAGGCTCCTAGCAGAAATGAGGAAGCTGACTTCCTGAGGAGGTCCTACAGAATAGGAAACTGACTTCCTGCAGGAGGTCCCAGCAGAATGGGGAACTAGACTTCCTGCAGGAGGCTCCCAGCAGAAAAGGGGGGGGAAACTAGACTTCCTGCAGGAGGTCCTAGCAGAACTGGGGAAGCTAGACTTCCTGCAGGAGGTCCCAGCAGAACTGGGAAGCTAGATTTCCGCAGGAGGTCCTGCAGAAATGAGGAAGCTAGCTTCCTGGGAGGCTCTAGCGGGAAATGGGAAGCTAGACTCCTGCAGGAGGCTTAGCAGAACTGGGGAAGCTAGATTCCTGCAGGGGCTCTAGCAGAAATGGGGAAGTAGATTCCTGCAGGAGGTCCAGAGAACTGGGGAAACTGACTTCCTGCAGGAGGCTCCTAGCAGAATGGGGGAAATGACTTCCCGCAGGGGCTCCCCGCAGAACTGGGAGCTGACTTCCTGCAGGAGGTCCCAGCGAACTGGGGAAGCTAGATTCCCGGGAGGGTCCTAGCAGATGAGGAAGCTAGACTTCCTGCAGGAGGTCCTAGCGAATGAGGACGCTAGACTTCCTGCAGGAGGTTCCCAGCAGAAATGAGGGAAACTAGACTTCTGCAGGGGTCCTAGCAAAAAAACTGGGAAGTAGACTTTGCGGGGCCCTGCAGAAAATGAGGAAGTAGATTCCTGCAGGAGGCCCTAGCGAAATGGGGAAGCTAGACTTCCTGCAGGAGGGTCCCAGCAGAACTGAGGAAGCTGACTTCCCGCAGGAGGCTCCTAGTAGAAAATGAGGAAGCTAGACTTCCCGCAGGAGGCTCCTGCAGAATGAGGAAGCTAGATTCCTGCAGGAGGCTCCAGCAGAACTGGGAAGTAGACTTCCTGCGGAGGCTCCTGTAGAATGAGGAAGTGATTCCGAGGAGGCTCTACAGAAATGAGGAAGCTAGACTTCTGCAGGGGCTCTAGCAGAATTAGGAAGCTAGCTTCCCGCAGGAGGCTCCTAGCAGAATGGGGAAGCTGATTCCTGCAGGAGGTCTAGCAGAATGAGGAAGCTGACTTCCCGCAGGAGGCTCCGCAGAAACTGGGGGGAAGCTAGACTTCCCGCAGGGGCCCTAGCAAATGAGGAAATAGACTTCCCGCAGGAGGCTCAACGAAAATGGGAAACTAGATTCCTGCAGGAGGTCCTGCGAAATGGGGAAACTAGACTTCCCGCAGGAGGGTCCTAGCAGAACTGAGGAGTAGACTTCCCGCGGAGGCCCCAGCGAAGGGGGGGAAACTAGACTTCTGCAGGGGCTCCTGCAGAACTGAGGAAGCTAGCTTCCTGCAGGGGGCTCCTGCAGAACGAGGAAACTAGACTTCCTGCAGGAGGCTCCTACAGAAAAGGGGAAGCTAGACTTCCTGCGGAGGTCCTAGCGAATGGGGAAGCTAGACTTCCTGCAGGAGGCTCTAGAGAACTGGGGGAAGCTAGATTCTGCAGGAGGTCCTAGCAGAATGAGGAACAGGCTTCCGGGAGGAGGGTCCCGCAGAATGAGGAAGCTAGACTTTCTAGGAGGCTCCTAGCGAATGGGGAAGTAGCTTTGCAGGAGGTCCCAGCAGAAATGGGGAAACTAGGGCTTCCTGCAGGAGGCTCCTAGCAGAATGGGGGAAACTAGATTCCTGAGGGGGGCTCCCAGCAGAACTGGGAAGCTAGACTTCCTGAGGGGCTTAGCAGAATGAGGAAGCTAGACTTCCTGCGGAGGCTTAAGCAGAACTGGGGAAACTGACTTCCTGCAGGAGGCTCCTGCAGAAATGAGGAAGCTAGACTTCCCGCAGGAGGTCCTAGCAGAACGAGGAGTTAGACTTCCTGCAGGAGGCTCCCGAGAATGAGGAAGCTAGACTTCCTGCAGGAGGCTCCTAGCAGAAATGAGGAAGCAATTCTGCAGGAGGCTCCCAGCAAAATGGGGAAGAGGGCTTCCTGCGGAGGCTCCTAGCAGAATGGGGAAAACTAGATTCCCGCAGGAGGCTCTAGCAGAATGAGGGGAAAACTAGACTTCCCGGGGGGGTCCCCAGTAGAAATGGGAAATGACTTCTGCAGGAGGCTCCTGCAGAACTGAGGGAAACTGCTTCCCGAGGAGGCTCCTGCAGAAAATGAGGAAGCTAGACTTCCCGCAGGAGGCTCCTGTAAAAATGAGGGAAACTAGACTTTGCGGAGGCTCCTTGTAGAAATGAGGAAACTAGACTTCCCGCGGAGGCTCCCGTAGAACGGGGGGGGCTGACTTCCCGAGGAGGTCCCAGTAGAACTGAGGAAGCTAGATTCCTGCAGGAGGCTCCTGCAGAACTGGGGAAGCTAGATTCCTCAGGGGCTCCTAGCAGAATGGGGGGGAAGTAGACTTCCTGCGGAGGTCCAGCAGAAATGAGGGAAACTAGATTCCCGCGGGGCTCCCAGTAGAACTGAGGAAAACTAGACTTCCTGCAGGAAACTCCCAGAAGAATGAGGAGCTAGACTTCCTGCGGAGGCTCCCAGCGAACTGGGGAAAATAGACTTCCTGCGGGGCCCTGCGAACGAGGAAGTAGCTTCCTGCGGGGCTCCTAGGAACTGGGGAAGCTAGACTTCCTGCAGGAGGCTCCTAGCAGAAATGAGGAAGCTAGGGGCTTCCTGCAGGAGGCTCTAGCAGAAGAGGAAGAGACTTCTGCAGGGGTCCTAGCAGAACTGAGGAGCTTTTGACTTCCTGCAGGAGGTCCTAGCAGAATTGGGGGGAAACTAGACTTCCTGCGGAGGCTCCTAGCAGAATGAGGAAGTAGACTTCCTGCAGGGGCTCTAGCAGAACTGGGGAAGCTAGCTTTGCAGGAGGCTCTAGCAAACTGAGGAAGCTGACTTCCTCAGGAGGTCCCCCTTGCAAATGAGGGGGAAACTAGACTTCCTGCAGGAGGTCTAGCAGAACTGGGGGGGCTAGACTTCCGCAGGAGGCTCCTAGCAGAACTGGGGGGGAAGTGATTCCGCAGGAGGCTCCTAGCGAACTGGGGGAAACTGGGTTCCTGCGGAGGCTCCCAGCAGAAATGAGGAAGCTAGACTTCCTGCAGGAGGCTCCTGCAGAAAATGGGGGGGAAACTAGACTTCCGCGGAGGTCCTAGCAGAACTGGGAAGCTAGGACTTTCCTGCAGGGGTCCTAGCAGAATGAGGAAGCTGACTTCCTGCGGGGCTCCTAGCGAAAATGAGGAAGTTGACTTTTGCAGGAGGCTCCTGCAGAAAATGGGAAGCTAGACTTCCTCAGGAGGCTCCTGCAGAACTGAGGAAGCTAGGATTCTTTCAAAAAAACGTCTTATATTGCTCATATTGTTAATAAATATTTTTATTTTTTATTTTTATTATTATTTTATTATTTTATTTTTTTTTTTTTTTTTATTATCACACCGGCCGATTCCCAAAAAGGCAGGGTGGCCGAAAAAAAAAAAAACTTTCACCATCATTCACTCCTCACTTTTCTTGCCGGGAAGGGTGCTTTACACTACAGTTTTTAAACTGCAACATTAAAAACCCCTCCTTCAGAGTGCAGGCACTGTACTTCCCATCTCCAGGACTAAAGGGTCCGGCCTGCCGGTTTCCCTGAATCCCTTCATAAATGTTACTTTGCTCACACTAAAACAGCACGTCAAGTATTTAAAAACCATTTGTCTCCATTCACTCCTATCAAACACGCTCACGCATGCCTGCGGGGAAGTCCAAGCCCCTCGCAAACAAAACCTCCTTTACCCCTCCCCCAAACCCTTCCTAGGCCGACCCCTACCCCCCCTTTCCCTTTCCCATTTACAGACTGATACACTCTTGAAGTCATTCTGTTTCGCTCCATTTTCTTAATGTCCGAACCACCTCAACAACCCTTTCCCTCAGCCCTCTGGACAACAGTTTTGGTAATCCCGCACCTCCTCAAATTTCCCAAAAACTACGAATTCTCTGCATTATATTCACACCACACATTGCCCTCAGACATGACATCTCCACTGCCTCCAGCCTTCCCCTCGCTGCAACATCATCACCCACGCTTCACAACCCATATAAGAGCGTTGGTAAAACTATCTCTCTTTACATTCCCCTCTTTGCCTCCAAGGACAAAGTTCTTTGTCTCCCAGACTCCTAAGTGCACCACTCACTCTTTTTCCCTCATAATTCTATGATTCACCTCATCTTTCATAGACCCATCCGCTGACACGTCCACTCCAAATATTGAATTACGTTCACCTCCCCCATACTCTCTCCCTCCAATCTGATATTCAATCTTTCATCACCTAACTTTTTGTTATCCTCATAACCTTACTCTTTCCTGTATTCACCTTTAATTTTCTTTTTTGCACACCCTACCAAATTCATCCACCAATCTCCCGCAACTTCTCTTTAGAATCTCCCAAGGGGCACAGTGTCATCAGCAAAGAGCAGCTGTGACAACTCCCACTTTGTGTGTGATTCTTTATCTTTTAACTCCACGCCTCTTGCAAGAACCTCGCATTTACTTCTCTTACAACCCCATCTATAAATATATTAAACAACCACGGTGACATCACACTCCTTGTCTAAGGCCTACTTTTACTGGGAAAAAATTTCCCTCTTTCCTACATACTCTAACTTGAGCCTCACTATCCCCGTTAAAAACTCTTCACTGCTTTCAGTAACCCACCTCCTACACCATACACTTGCAACATCTGCCACATTGCCCCCTATCCACCTGTCATACGCCTTTTCCAAATCCATAAATGCCACAAAGACCTCTTTAGCCTTATCTAAATACTGTTCACTTATATGTTTCACTGTAAACCCCTGGTCCAAAACACCCCCCACCTTTCCTAAAGCCTCCTTGTTCATCTGCTATCCTATTCCCGTCTTACTCTTAATTCTTTCAATTTAACTCTACCATACACTTTACCAGGTACCCCTCAACAGACTTATCCCCTATAATTTTTGCACTCTCTTTTATCCCCTTTGCCTTTATACAAAGGAAAATATGCATGCTCTCTACCAATCCCTAGGTACCTTACCCTCTTCCATACATTTATTAAATAATTGCACCAACCACTCCAAAACTTATCCCCACCTGCTTTTAACATTTTCTATCTTTATCCCATCAATCCCGGCGGCCTTACCCCCTTTCATTTTACCTACTGCCTCACGAACTTCCCCCCACACTCACAACTGGCTCTTCCTCACTCCTACAAGATGTTATTCATCCCTTTCCCCATACCGAAATCACAGCTTCCCCATCTTCATCAACATTTAACAAATTTCCCCAAAAATTTTCTTCCATCTTCCCCAATACCTCTAACTCTCCATTTAATAAATCTCCTCTCCCATTTTTAACTGAAAATCCCTTTGTTCTCTAGGTTTCTTAACTTGTTAAACCACTCCAAAACTTTTTTATTTTCAACAAAATTTGTTGATAACATCTACCCACTCTCTCATTTTCTTCCCTTTTTTAAATTTTTTACCACTCTTTAATTCTCTCTTTTTCTCCATATACTCTTCCCCTTGCATACTTTACTTTGTAAAAAAAATTTCATATGCTAACTTTTTCCCTTACTACTCTCTTTACATCATCTTCCCCAATCGCTCCCCTTCCCTCCCGCACCCACTTTCCTTTTAAACCCCAAACTTTGTGAACATTAAATACATTTTTAAAAACCCACCCCTACCTCTTCGACCCCCTTGCCTATGCTCTATTAGCCCCCTATCCTCCCAAAAGCTGTTTATATTTACCCTAATGCCTCCTCTTTTAGTTTATAAAAATTCACCTCTCTCTTCCCTGATGTTTCTATTCTCCTTTTTCCATCTACCTTTTACTCTCAGTGTAGCTAAACTAGAAAGTGATTGATATATCTGTGGGCCCCTCTAAAAACATGCATCCTGAAGTCTCCAAAACGTTTTATCTCCCAATCATAACCCAACAAATACTGCATTTCCCCCTACATCATATCGGTATACTTATTTACCCTCTTTTTTTAAATATGTATTCCTATAAAAAAACCCCCTTTCTATACAAAGTTCAAACAAAAGGGCCCATTTTATTTACACCTGGCACCCCAACTTCCTACCAACCCTTCTAAAATTTCTCCCCATTTAGCATTCAAACCCCCC
The DNA here is from genome assembly GCF_026875155.1 of Cherax quadricarinatus. Lineage (NCBI taxonomy): Eukaryota > Metazoa > Arthropoda > Malacostraca > Decapoda > Parastacidae > Cherax > Cherax quadricarinatus. Next base: position 28,495,337 of record NC_069474.1, on the reverse strand, counting down.
CACAATTACTCCTCACTTGGTTCAAAGGGCCCCATACATTCCTTAACATCTCCCAAAATCTCTCTCTCTCCCCTGCATTCTCTTTTCCAGGGAACACGCTTATTATGACCCACTTCTCGCATCCAACCTTTTCTTTAATCCACATAATTTCTTGAATTTACACATTCATATTCTCTTTTCTCCTTCATAACTGATCATTTAACATTACTGCTACCCCTTCCTTTGCTCTAACTCTCTCAGATACTCCAGATTTAATCCCATTTATTTCCCCCCACTGAAACTTTCCTACCCCTTTCAGCTTTGTTTCGCTTAGGGCCAGGACATCCAACTTCTTTTCATTCATAACATCAGCAATCATCTGTTTCTTGTCATCCGCACTACATCCACGCACATTTAAGCAACCCAGTTTTATAAAGTTTTCTTCTTTCTTTTTTAAGTAATTGTATACAGGAGAAGAGGTTACTGGGCCCATTGCTCCCGGCATTTTAGTCGCCTCATACGACACCCCATGGCTTACGGAGGAAAGATTCTTTTCCACTTCCCCATGGACAATAGAAGAAATAAAAAAGAACAAGAGCTATTTAGAAAAAGGAGAAAAACCTAGATGTATGTATATATATATATGCATGTGCGTGTCTGTGAAGTGTGACCAAAGTGTAAGTAGGAGTAGCAAGATATCCCTGTTATCTTAGCGTGTTTATGAGACAGAAAAAGAAACCAGCAATCCTACCATCATGCAAAACAGTTACAGGTTTTTGTTTCACAGTCATCTGGCAGGACGGTAGTACTTCCCTGGGTGGTTGCTGTCTACTAATACTACTAATACTAGTAATACTACTACTGCTACTAGCACTACTACTACTACTACCACGACTACTACTACTACTAGTACCACCACTACTGCTATACTGACGGGCCAGGAAGGTATAAGGGACCACAGCATCTGGCCATAACAGCGTCAAGTCCGCTGCCTTCCTGCGGACTCGCACCACCGTCCCTGTGTGGGGAGGAAGGTTGTTAGTGTTGGGAAAATAAATAGCAGGTATTAGATAAGATAAGATTTGTCTGGATTTTGAGCCAGTAGGGTTCAAAATCCAGACAAATAGAGTTGAAGAACAACCTAAGGACTCCTATTATTTTTGCTTCTTGATATGATGCCAAGGATTCTGTTCACTTTATTGCGAACACTAATGCACTGTTGTCTTGGTTTCAGATTACTGCTAACCAGAACTCCCAAATCCTTTTCGCAATCAGTAATATTTAAAATCTACATTATTTAGTTTATATGTGGCATGGTTATTTTCTTGTCCAACATTTAGAACTTTGCATTTGTCAATATTAAGCTGCATCTGCCACCTCTCCGACCACTGCATCAGTCTATATAAATCTTCCTGGAGTGCTCTAATGTCCTCATTAGAATGAATTAGGCGACCTATTTTGGTGTCATCAGCAAACTTGCTGATGTCGCTATTTATTCTCTCATTAAAGTCGTTTATATAAATTGTGAACAAAAAAGGGCCCAACGCTGACCCCTGTGGAACACCACTCGTGACGCGCCCCTACTCTGATTTCTCCCCATTGATGTCAACTCTTTGCCGCCTATCTGTCAACCACGCCTCTGCCCAGGATAAAATTTCTTCTCCTATTACGTGTGTAAGTTTATTCAGGTATACACAAGTACAGTTAAATAGATTGTCGTACATAGCAGCATATGTGTAGAGAACCTGGGATAACCCAAAAAAGTCAGACAAAGTGACTTATTTTCACTGGGGTCCTTTTATATGCCTTAATTTTCCTCAATAGCCTCTGATGTGAGACTCTTATCAAAAGCCTTACTGAAGTCCATATACACAATATCATATTCATTACCATGATCTACCTCCTCAAATACCTTGGCAAAAAAGTTAGTAAATTCGTAAGACAGGAACGCCCCTTTGTGAAACCGTGTTGAGATTCATTAATCAATTTATGCCTTTCAAGATGGCTACGAATTGCCTTCTCAGTTATTGATTCCATAAATTTTCCCACTCTGGAGGTAAGGTTTATTGGTCTATAGTTTGAAGCTAAGGACCTGTCTCCTGGTTTGTAAATAGGTATTGCATTTGCCATTTTCCACTTATCTGGCACCATGCCAGTTTGTAGTGATATGTTGAAAAGATTAGCCAAAGGTTTGCTAAGTTCCTCTTTACATTCCTTTAGAACCCTTGTAAACAGTTCATCAGTAGTTCACATCAACAGCCACACTGCAACACAGTGATAGATGTCACAGTCGTTCACATGAACAGTGGGGGTAATTGATGGTGGTGAGGGGGTGTGGAATTCTGGTGGGCGTTAGTGGGGGTGATGAGTAGGTGTCGTGGGTAGAGTTAGGGTGATTTATTCAAAGGGTCCCCACCCCCTCCTTCCCCACCCACTCCACCTTCCCCACCTTCCCCACCCACCCCACCATCCACCACACACACACACACACGTGTGGTACAGTCATCAGTGGTGGTGGTCACACCCCCACCACCACCACCACCCCCTCCTTTCGACCCCACTACCACTACCATCACCACCACCACCACCAATGATGGTAGCACCTGCAGCTCACAAACGAAGGATCCGGGGCTAGATCCCAGCCAACAGGTAGGGGGAGCATCCTGAGGAAGGGGATCAAAGAACCCCCAGTAGGAATAAGCTACACGGCTTGGCTTTTATGAACTATCCCGGCTTACTAACCCACAAGGGTTAGTAATCCCATTAAAGCCTTGTTTGTTGTTGTTGTTGTTGTTGTTGTTGTTGTTATTGCTGCTGTCCTTCTTAATAATGACATTTTTCATCATTATCATTCTCACACCTACAATGAATTCAGCCACGTAAACATCACAGTACAATATTTATGTGATGGTGGTGTAAGGCACAACACGTCCCATGGGCCATATCCGGCCCACCAAGGAATTCCATCCGGTCAACCATTATATCACTCGACTTGGGAAAATAAATCAATCTCCAGATTAAGAAATAATGCATTCTGATTACGTCCTAATGTGGAACATAACATTTCCCGGTCTAGTTGCAAAAAGTACCATCAATTTCATGTCCAGGGAGGTTGAGGAGGATGGAGAATTGGCGTGACCTAATATCAGGGCCTATATTTTTTATTTATTAACACATCGGCAGCTTCCCACCAAGGTGTGGCAGGGTGGCCCGAAAAAAACAAGATTTCACCATCATTCACTCCATCACTGTCTTGCCAGAGGCGCCTACACTACAGTTATAAAACTACAACATTAACACCCCTCCTTCAGAGTGCAGACACTGTACTTCCCATCTCCAGGACTCAAGTCCGGCCTGCCGGTTTCCCTGAATCCCTTCATAAATGTTACTTTGCTCCCACTCCAACAGCACGTCAAATCCTAAAAACCATTTGTCTCCAGGGCCCATAATTATGTATAAATATGTGAGTAACAATTCAGCATTTAGCATCAGATAACCTCATAGCAGCCACCACTCCACATCATCACATCAACATGGCTGTGTGTTCCCCACATCTTGCCTTCCTTATCCAGAATCGACAGAATAAAGTTTATACAGCTACACATAAGTACAGACACACAAGTTTTACCAGACTACACTTATCATACATAGTAACATAAGTCTCAGTTACTTATAACCCTAAAGAAGAGTCAGACGAAGGGATTTATTGACAATCGGGTTTATTTTGCTGATAACAGCGAGACCAGAAAACCTCCTTACTTAGCCTGGTGGCTAAAGCTCCCGCTTCACACACAGAGGGCCCGGGTTCGATTCCCGGCGGGTGGAAACATTCCGACACGTTTCCTTACACCTGTTGTCCTGTTCACCTAGCAGCAAATAGGTACCTGGGTGTTAGTCGACTGGTGTGGGTCGCATCCTGGGGGACAAGATTAAGGACCCCAATGGAAATAAGTTAGACAGTCCTCGTACGCACTGGACGGGGCACTGAACATTTTCTTTGGGTTATCCTTGGTGTGGAACACCCGGGGTAAATCCCAACGTAATCTTGTCTTATGTGAAACTGGTGTACAGATCAGTGCATACCGTATTGTACATCACACAGGAGTAGACTAAAAACTTTGGTACCAATTAGAGTAACCCTAAACTGTTGGACAATATTTAGGGGCTAATCGAGGTGCACCAATCAGTCGCTAACCCACTATTTGTACATCAAACAGGACAAACAGGAATACATCAACACATCACGGTAGAGTTGAATTATTTGGGAACAAGATTAATCGGTGTCTCGTAATTAAAAGCTAAGAAATTAGTTAATGAATCATAAATAACTTAAGTACAATAAACACTTTTTAATACTCAATAATTCTTATGTTCTTATAACCTTCTTACGACAGAAACTCAAAATATTGATTAATCTGTATATTTCGATCCCCTTCTGGGACCCTCTTCAGCAGATATTTTAGATGACAAAGACTCCAAATTCATTTATTATGCTATGAGACTTTTCATATGACAGTCACATAATGCATAAAAGGGGTGCTTTTTTGGGGGGGGGCAAAATTTCCTGAGCGACCGTGTGGACAGTAGTAGACAAGAGGACAGACAACACTGCACCAGCAACACTCGAAGCTTTTGTTTACACTGCCAGGCATCCCGTAACTCGATTAGTAGCGCACTTAGCTCACACAGTTAGGTCCTTGGTTCGATCCCCGGTACGGGTGAAAATATTAGGGTGTGTTTACTTAAGACACCTGTTGTCCCTGTTTGCCTAGCAGCAAGTAGGTACCCGGGTGTTAGTTGACTGGTGTGGGTCGCATCCTGAGGACTAAAAGCTTAACCTAATTTCCCCGAAATGCTTTGCAAAACAACGGACTTTCTATGTAGTAAGTCACTGATGTTAGCTATGGTCTGTATAAGTTGTATCATGTACATGGAAAAATAAAGATTATTATTATATATAATTGGACTGTTAATAGACACCCATCTTGTATCACACAACATGTATAGTGATGGTGTGTGTGGTGCCGGAGACACCAAGACTAATGTGACTACCAGGAAGCTGAAGAATGCCAACCGTGAATGTCTTCCATCTTCTTTGATCAACTTCTCCATTTTCTTATTTCCCCCCAGTAAGAAACCTTCTGGATAATCCTGGAAAACAATCCTAGAAAACAATCCTAGAAAACAATCCTAGAAAACAATCCTAGAAAACAATTGTGTTGTAGAAGTCTGAGCACATCTCAGACTTCTACAACACAATTTCATCAAAGATTTGTTAAGTTATACCAATGAATAAAG
>NC_069474.1:28470744-28489560 GCF_026875155.1 Cherax quadricarinatus | reverse complement strand
TGGTGTGTGGTGTGTGTGTGTGGGGTGTGTGTGGGGTTTTTGGGGTTGTGTGTGTGGTGGGGTGTGTGTGGAAAGTGTGGGTGTGGTGTGTGTGTGTGTGTGTTGGGTGTGTGTGTAGTGGTGTGTGTGTGGGGTGTGTGTGGTGGTGTGTGGTATGTGGTGTGGTTTACTCCCTATTTGGGGTTTTGCGGGGGTCGGTCTAGTTGGGTGGGGGGGGGGTTTTTTTTTGGTTTTTTTGGGGGTTTGGGGGGGGGGGGGGTGGGGGGGAAAATTTTTTGGGGGGGTCTCTTCCTGGGAAATTTGCATGGTTCTCTCTCTCCCTGCCCTGAGCTTTATCATCCCTGCCTTAAAACTTTTTTGGTTTTCCCCCCCCATACTTCCTTTCTAGGCTTTTCCCACGGCCTGAATATTTCCTAAACCCTTTGATTTTTGAGTCTTCAACTTCCAATTGTGCCTCTGTGTCTGTGTCCCATCTCTGGAACCCCCATTTTTGTCCCCCTCGTCTTTTCCCGGCGTATTTTATATGTCGTTATCTTGTCTCCCTGCCCCTCCGGGCCTCAGTGTCGTCAGGCCGATTCCCTCAACCTTTCTTTTTGGACAACCCCCGTAGTCTGGGACTGTTTGTTGAAAAACCTTTGCACTTTTCTTTTTTTGAGGCTTGACTAGGTGTGGGTTCCAAACTGGGCGCATTTCCAGTATGGGCCTGACGAAAAAGGTTTACAAGTCTTAAACAAAATCCTTCGGGTATCGGAACGATATCCATGGGTTTTTGCCAGGCGCCGTAGCGCGGTTATCTGATTATGTGCCCCAGGAGATATGTCGGTGTTTACTCCCCCCCAGATTTTTTTCCTTGAGTTAGGTTTGCAGCCTTTGGCCATAAAAAAATATATTGTGTCTGGGGTTTTTTTGCCCTTCCCATCTTCATGACTTTGTTTTTGGCGGGGTTTAAAAATTCAAGGAGCCAGTTGGGACCGGCTTGAGCCTGTCCAGGTCTCTTTGTAGCCGCCTGTCCTCATCGTTTGTTTTTTATTAATTCAATCGTCCGCAAACAAAAACACTTCTGAGTCTTCCCTTCCGTTTGTGTCCACATATACAAGAACAAAAGGGGCCCGGGGATGCCCCCTGTGGAACCCCGCTTTCACAGGCGCCCCCCTTGACACCTCGTCCCGACCAAGACTTTTGTTGCCCCTGTCAGGTATCTCTGACCCCATTGCAGGCCTTTTCCTGTTTTGTGTGCCTAACCTCAGTTTTTGCGGTAACCCTTTGGGGGGAACTGTGTTGAAGGCCTTTTGAGTCCAAAAATAGCGTCGACCACCCCTCTCTCTTTTGTCTTACTTCTTACTTGTCATAAAACCTAGAAATTTTTGGGACACAGGATTTTCCTTCCTAAACCGTTTTGGTTTTTTAATTTACACTTTTTTCTTTCCAGGTGCCCACCAATTCCCCCCTGTGATCTTCTCCATGATCTTGCATACTTTACCGTTTGTTTTAAGGTCTTAGTTTTTTGCCTCATGTTGTCCCCTTTTTTAAAAAATTTGGGATACTTTTCCTTTTCCTCCTGGGGAGGTTTCCCAGTTTCAAATGATGTGTTGAAATTTTGTTAAGGGGTCACCAATATCTCTGCTCCCTCTTTAAGGACCCATGGAGGATGTTTTTCGGTCCCACCGCCTTTGAGGTGTCAAATTCGCATGCAGCTTCTTCACCTCCCCTTGGTTTATGTACCTACCGCACTTTCTGGTGTGCCCCCCCGTTGGGTTTCTTGGAGTCCTACTGGGTTTCCTGTAAATGCCTCTTTAAATCTTGTGTTGATCTCCGTACCTTCGGTCGTTTTTTGTGAATTCCCCATCACCCCCCTCGTTGTTTCCTGGGCCTTGACTGTTGTTTTCTCCTGATGGGGGAAAAAAGTTGGGGGCAGTCTTTTTTTTATGCTTTTTCATTTTCATATTGTTTTGAGCCCCCCTTCTTTTTTGTGCATATTTCGTTTCTGGCTCTTCGGTTCTCTTTATTTTCCCGAGTTCTCTGTCTTCGTACCTTTTCCATTCTCTAGTACACCTAGTTTTTGCCTCTCTACACCTTTGGGTGAACCAAGGACTCGTTCTGTTCTTCCCATTATATCTGTTTCCCTTGGGAACAAACCCCCTCCTCTGCCTCCTTGCATTTTGTTCCCAATAGTCCATCATTTCTTGTAATGGTTTTCCTGTCAGTTCCCTCTCCCACTGAATGTCTTGAAGGAATTTTCCTCATGCCTGAGTAGTTCCCCCTTTTGTAGTTTGGTTTTTCCCAGCCTATTCCTGCTACTCTCTCCCTTGGAGCTCAACTATGTAGTCAAAGCACAAAAACCACATGATCACTAGCCCCCAAGGGCCTTTCTACATGATACCTCGATGTCCGAACTACTAAGGTGAATACAAGGTCCAGTCTTGCTGGTTCATCCTTTTCTCTCTCTCTGGTAATATCTCTAACATGTTGATGCATGATGTTTTCCAGTACCACATCCATCATCTTGGCTCTCCATGTTTCAGGACCAGATGGGGCTCCAGGTTTTCCCAGTCAATCTCCTTGTGATTGAAATCACCCAAACTAGTAGTTTTGGGCCCCCCATGTGTGCTCCCCTGGCCCCTCGGTTAGTGTGTCAAATCATTGCTCTGTTGCTCTCATCATATTCTTCTCTTGGCCTCCTGCAGTTCTGTGGTGGGTTGTACATTACTGCAATTATCACCTGATGTCCCTCAGACTGGATTGTTCCTACTAAGTAGTCCCTTTCGCCTTTGCCATCCATTCCTTCCATTTTCTCAAAACCCCACTGGTTTTAATGAGCAGTGCAACTCCTCCTCCCCCTCTCCTCCCTCTGTCTTTCCCTGAGGATTTGATACCCGGATGGAAAGATTGAATCTGTTTTTTCTGGTGAGTTTTGTTTCTGTGAGTGCTATTATGTCTGGGGATGTCTCCTGATTCTTTCGTGCCACTCCTCATACTTGTTTGTTATTCCATCTGCCATTTGTATACCACACCTTCAACTTTTTTTCTAAGACTGTGGTCTGGGGTGTATTGGGGTTGGGGAAGTGGGAGACCTGGTAAGGAACTATGGGTTGTTGCTGGGGGGGTGGAGTTTGTAATGTAGTGGGTGGGGGCATTGGATATGGCATGGGTGTTTTGATTTAGAGTGTTTGGTTGCACTTGGATTGACCTGGTTGGGAGGCTTCTATAAAGTTGTGAGGGAGGCTGTATTTGATATGCTTCCTGGGTCTGGGATCTCCTGTCTTCTCCATCCCCTCTCTTTCCTCCTTTCGTCTTTGTACCATCTCTCTCAGTTTCTGCCTTTCTTTCTTGTGTTCTGTCGTGGTCGAGATACATCTTCCTGTATGCCAGCGTGTCCTTAACGTGCTTTCTCCTGCAGGATCCTGTTCCGAGTTGCCCTTTTGCCTTGAAAGGGCCCCTTTCACTGTCCCCGGGTTTTTTTTTTTTACAAACCCCCCTATTCTCCGAAAAAATTTTCCAGCTGGGTCTGTCGTCTTCCTATTGCTTTTTTGATGCTTTCAATTGCTTTTTTTCCCCTTGTTTTCTTGCTTCATATTTTCCCCCTTTAACTTCCTGGAGCCCATACACAAAGACTGACCTCACCCTTCATTTCCCCCCTGATATCCCCGTGTATCCCCTCATTTAATTTGGTTTCCTCCACTGCAGCTTTCCTTTCTTCAGTTTCACTAGCTAATGTACTTAGGTTCAGTGACCTGTCATTTCCCTTTTCGGCTTTCCTTGGGCTTGTTGTTGTCTGTTAGGGCCTCCACATAAAGCTTAGCTCTTTTTATTTACTACAGTCTCCTCTGATAGAGCTTCTCCATGCAGTTGGCTCCTTCTTTCCCTACTGTCCCCATATTTGTGGCTCAGGTAGCATTCTCTGTTGTCAATCCCAAAATGTTCTTCAGTTCTTTAGGCTGTTTCAGATTTTTCAGTTCTCTTTTTAAACTCTGTATCCTAGCCTCTGCTGCGTTTTACATGCACCTCCCACTTCCTGCTTCCATATCTGTCCTCTCTTCCATTCTCATGTTAAGTTTTTTCTTGTTCTTTTCCCATTTTATGATCCCTTTTTATGAGCTCTGCTGCCCAATCTTCCCTTTGGCAGCTTCCTCCTCCTGTCCCTTGGTTTTTCTTGTTGCTCTCTGCAAACAGGCTCCGGCGGTTGAGGGGAGGGAGTGTGTGTTGAGGGAAGCCCTGGCCCTTCTATATCGAACTGTTTACTCCCCCGATGATAATCATCATGCAACAAATATGTTTGGAGCACAGTGAATTGCTGGGGAAAACTTTTTGTGTGAACTGTGATGGTAACCCAGTGAAACCAAAAATGTATCTAAAGTGGTGGGAGGTCCCCTTACCCACCCCCCTTTTCCCCCCTCCTTTTGATTTGGAACTCAGCCATTGCCTCTTTATTTAGGTCTGAGGCTGTTTTTGCCAGCCCTTAATGCTTGAGTGCCGTGCAGTCCTCTGTCCCCGCACCCTTTATCTTACAAATTATGTCTCTGTGTGCTCCGCCTGCTACAAGCAAAATTCCAAGTGGTTGACACGGGCTTGCAAGCACATTCAAGCAGGCTTGAAAAGAGCATTCCAAGGCCAGCATGTTAGTATACGTTTTTAGTGTGCGGGCTTTACCAGTGTTTCCTGTAGGGGCTTATTTAAAGAATTTAAGAGCATTGCGTACAACTTTTTAAGTGGGACTCCCAGGGTTCACCTATAAACTAGTAAGTTTGTGCTAAAAGTGTTAAGTGCTGCAGTTTTGTTGTAACTATTTCCCGAGTGGATTTCACTGATTTTGGATTTTGGCTCCATCGTCCCTCGTGGATTAAAATGAGTGAGGAATGTCGGGCCCCTGGGGTGACCTTGAAAATGGCACTATAAGACCGTTTCCCACTTACACCCATACTGCGTGTGTCTGTGGGGAAATGTCCCTTCCCTCATTTCCTATTCCCCGGGTTCCCTTAATCGTCGCCTTATTACTAGGGTAAGGGCGGTTTAGCGATCAGGTAAACGGCTCCGCCCCCAGTGAAGGCCCAAAGTTAAAAATGTTTGTGAACGTTTCAGTTTTCCGGCCGTCCCCTTAGGTGTTGTGAGAACTAGTTCTTTGTAGTAAAAATTTGTCTGTTTCAAGAACGTGTGTTTGATGTTTTAAAGTGCTGGGGTTTTGGGTAATTAACAAGAGTACAGTTTGGTAATCTCGAGCGGGGGGCCCAGGAATGACCTTGAAAAGGCACTGGCCCGCAGGCCACTACACCATTTGCCGTGCTAGCGGGTGATCCCCTTCCCTTGTCCCTTCTCTTTAGGAAAAAAGGTGGTTTCGCTGACCAAAATTTAAAGACTAACTTTTCCATTAAAAGCAGCTGAAAAAAAAGTGCCCTATGGATGTGACGAATTTAATGATGGTGAAGGCGAATTCGTCGTTTTAGAAGTAAGGGGTTTTGGAAAAAAAAAAAGGGGATTCAAAGGAGATTGCGCAAGAAAAAACGAGACAAAAAAACCATTGCAAACGGTTAGGTTGATTTCCTGCAAAACACTGGTTTGGGTCAAGTTTAGATGGTTTTCGAAGTTATTTAGAAAACCCAAAAAAAAAACCTTTTGGGGTTTCGCTTTCTAGACGAGGAAAATTATTTTTTTGTTACTAACGACCCAAAACATTCATAGAAAACTTTTATCATAAATATGCAACTTAAAAATCCACGCTGCCCCCCCAAAGATACCAAAATTTTTTTTATTTTTATCCAAAATGTAAATAAGTATTTGGGATCCTAAATTCCTGTTCAGATCAAGTTGAAACATCTCGATTCCAAATGATCGTTTTGGGAGTGGATTTGCAAGGGCTCCCCCATCTATATTATCTCGTGAGCGCTTAAAGGAGTTACAAAATAGTTTACAAACCCCCTACTTTTAGATCTACAGTGTCAGCCTGGGGTCCGTTGTTTTTAATGCTTTAGTAAGTACACTGGTGTGCAGTGTGTCCCAAAGGCCATCCTTTTCCCCGTGCTATGATTGATCAAAGAAACACCAGCCCGGTTTGCTTGAATGTTAAATGTAAGACTCCAGGGTCACAGTGTCATCTGACTGCAGAGCGAAAGCTGCCCAATCGCAGCCGCGGGGCTCCGCCTCCCCCATTCCCCCCCCCATGTGAGGCAGTGGCCTCCCAGTACTTCATGTCTGAATATTGCCCCTCCCTGAATCAGACAATTGGTTGAGGGAGTCATTGGGAGTACACAACAGAGCAGATCACGTCTGTTCAACACTGAAATGCGTGGTTCGACACCATCTGCGGCTGGTCAGCTGTCAGTCCCCACCTGGCTCGCGGATGGGTTTTATTCCAGATGACGCTAGTTTGGGGGGGGAACAAACTGAGCTGCGCAAAACGTCTGGAGGAACAATGGTGTTTGAAACAAAAATTTGAGCCCCCGAGGAAAAATTTACAGGGGTTGAAAATGAATACATCCCCCACAGATAGTCAGCCATTATGAAAATGGTGGGGTGATGATGAAAAAAACTGATGATTGCAGGGTGTTAATAATCACAAAAACGATGAATTGAAAGTGGTGTTTAAAATACAGTGAAGTGATAAGGGCGTGAAGCCTCATGATAGTAACCCTATGAGTGTAATGTATTGAAGATATAGTGTGGAGATCCCCGGTTGTTGATAATGGTGTATGTATATGGTCTATGTGGGGAAGTGTTTTGTGTGATGTGATGGTGAAATAAAAGCGGAGAGGTGAGTGGGGGATAGTGTCCCCTTCCCATACATTCCAGACAAAGAGGCGGCCCTCTGTGTCAAAGACCCCCAAGAGGTTCACTAATGGAAGTGCACTTAGGGACTATGGAAAAGGAAAATATTAGATTTGATTTTGTTATGGGTTTGTTATTTAGTAATTTTTTTCATTTTGTGAAAAATTTAAAAAACTATCCTGGATTTTTAATGGAACCAAACTGTTAAACTACCCATTTTAATTTTGGGTATTGCGCATTAAAAAAAAATTTTTTCTGCCTGCATCATAAAGTAACCAACAAAACCCATTGTTTGTGTTTTAACAAGAGGCAGAGCCCCTAAAAAACCCCAAACCCCTAAATTCCCAGTTTTTGCTAAAACCCTCAAATCTACAATTTTGTGTTCTAATTTAAAAAAATCACCCCCATCAACTTCTTGCACTAAAAAAACGAGGGGCTACGTATCCGGTGTTGGATTTATATTGGGAACTCTGCTCTAAACATTTTTAAAACTTTACGCTCCTGCTGAAAGTTTAATTACTTGGAGTTTCCCAAATTGTGCTGTTGAACTCTCTATTAGGTGATTTAAGCAAGGCACAAAAGCTTGGAAACTCTCATTTTGGGAAAATCGTAATGGCAATAACTGTTGTCATTTAAAAACAGTCATGTAATGTGAAAATTTGTAGGTGCCCTTTTAAACCCCCAAAAATTTTAGGGAGGTGCCCTTGATCTGTGCCTGGGCTTCAAATTACTTTGCCGGTGAGTCTTCCTTGAAAACGATATAGGTTGTCATTTCCAGGTAACCTCTCTAGTATTGGTATTCTATTTCCCTGGGGGGATATTCAAACGGAAAAAATCTTATGTTTTCCCCCCATCAACTGTTTACTTTGTGCACATGTGCTGATGGATAATTCCTATGAGGTCCTCTGTCGAGACTTTTAACAAAGACCTTGGGCAGTATTCAGAACTTCTTTTGAGCCCCCTCTGAAACCCCCACTTAAAATCCAATGACTTCCCTAAAAATCATAAGTTTTAAAAAAACCTACCTATTTCAATGATTCTAAACTTCGACATTGAAAGTAGCTGGCAGACAGGCCTACCTATAGAAAAACCCTCGAACCCCGAAATGCTGGCCCCTTCCAAACGCCCTTGTGCTGCCAGAGAGGTATGGGAGAAAAGCGGGGAAAAGACTGGGGAAAAATTTTCAATGGTTCAATGTCAACCCCACTTTGCCGGGGATGGGGGACTAAAGTTAAGGGTAACGAATGGGAGTTTGGCATCTCATCCCCCTTCATTGGGCGAATGGGGTTAGTCGTGTTGGGTGTACATTAGTATGACAGTCTTCCCGTACCCACAGGCAAAATTAATGGACAAATTGTTTTTAAGGGGGAGATTGTTTGCTTTATGCTCAGCAGGGAGATGACTGCAACTTCCTTTCACTAATTATGAAATTGATGAGCATAAAGGGAAATCCACGTGTGGTGGGTGGTATTTTCTTTCAACTATCAGATTTCTGTGTGGTACCGGTAATCCTTTATTGAATTTTAAAAAACTGAGTTTTGTACTGGGGAGCTCCCAAATCATGGACCATAGCCTTTTTCCCTTCCGAAGCCCAATCAAACAAAATCTTTGCCCATTCCCTTTCTGTGCTTGTGTAAAACATTCAAAGGATGATCTTAATGTCTTATGCACAGAATTAGGGTTCTTTTTCACCCCCGGGTTTCATGGTTCATGCATGGAAGGAGGTGCATCATTTTTACCCCCTTTCTCACTTGTACATGAAAACTTACACATTCCTTTACCTTAAATCCGCTTTTTGAGTTGCCCAAGCATGTAATCATTAGTGATCTTGCCGAATGGTGTTGGGGGTGGTTTTCGCTGGATAAAGGTTACTGTCAAAGAAAGTCGTCTGTGTTTTTCCCGGGGCATGAAGTGTAATAAAAGATTTTGAATTGGAACCCACGGGAGGTGTGTTAGTCCCCCCCTTTTTAAATTTTGATTAATGCCTTTTTTATGCCATGCCTAGCCGCCCCTATTTTGGTTATTTTTCTGATGACTATTTTTCACACCACGGGTTCTCCAACACCCCAAAAATTTTAATCTGTTCTGCCCCGTGTCAGGACCTGGGGGTTGAAAATCTCAGGGATTAAAAAAGATATAAAAAAAGGGTCCTCCCCGAAAGAGGCACAGTTCGTCGATCCAGTTGCATGATGGGTTCTTCTAGAATATGTAAGCAGATAAAGGTATCTGGCTTTGAGGTTCCAATTGGCCTGTTTAACGGACTTTGTCGCCTACAAAGAAAGGGAGAGCACTTAGAGTTGTGGGGTTTTCATCCCAGGTATGGTGCTAATGTTAAATTGTGAAAAATGATGTATCTTGTTTATTAGATATTGGTTGATTTTGCAGCGCCCCAAATTGCACTGTGTCTGACTGGAGCTTGGAGGGCTGGAAAAAATGCAAAAAAAGCAATGGGTCACCAGGAGCCCCTGTACTGCCAAATTTTAAATTGCGGAAAGAAATTTAAAATTCCCGCATTAGAGATCGGTTTGAAGAAAATTCCCTTTTTGGGGTAAAAATGCTTAGGCTAGCCCCTTCAAATCCGCACAGAACCCTCCAAACTTTCCCCAGCATTGGGAACATCTTCCCGGGATCGAAAAAAAAACTGGAACCCACCCCCGCATGACCCGTTTTCATGTCTTTTTCAAGTTAGACAAAGAGACTTTTCCCCGCTCCATGGGTTTACCCCTTTTAAACTACCATTCCTCCATTTTCCCCCCAAAATTTCTTAAATCACAACCCAAAGTTCGTCTTGAAACCCAAACATGATGCCTTAGTGTATTGTAAAATTAGTCACACAGAAACACTTTTCACAAATTATTTTCGTCGAGGTTCTGTTTACCAGTCCCCGGTGCGCGGTAGTGTGCTGTTTTCACACGGTGATGGCTCTCTAAAGAAATTTTGGGGCCCGCATAATAACTGGGCCCCTACCCCTTTAAAAGAATGTTTGCCATACTCCTTGCACTCTGTGTCCCGTACTAAGGTTGAATTTAATTGTAATGATTTTCTGTCCCAAAAAGCTCTCAAATATTTTGTATAAAAGGGCATCTTGTGTCAGAAGCCAGACACGGTATGGTAGGATTGTGGGGAAAGGGGGTCAGAGTGACATGCTGTGGATTCCATTCACATTTGGGCTTCGATGCTGATAGAATGTTAAAATTAAAATTATTTTAAAGGGATATTAAATTTGGGTTTATTAATTTTAAAAATAATAAAAAAAAATTTTAAATGAATTTATTATTAAAATTAAATTGCCAAAAAAGTATTTTCAAACGGGAGGGGCCACTGTTTTGGTCATTAAAAAGTTTTGAACAATTATTTCGGGCCTTTCAATACTTTATTAATTTAAAAAGATTGACCCAAAGAAAGTTAAACTTTCAATTCATTGTCAACCCTGCGTCTTTTTTGGGTGATCAAAAAAGTTTTAAAAAATCCCCAGTTTTTTCAAAAATGGGGTTTTTTTCCGGGTTAAAGATTTTGGAGGAAAAAAACCCACCGTGTAAAAAAAATGTTTTGGGGGTGGGGGTTTTTGTTGGTTTATGTTGGGTGTGTTATTTGTTTGAAACCTTAAAAAACAAAGAAAGCAAGATTTTTCCCCCCCATTTTGGTAATACCCAACCCCCCTTCCCAAAAACCTGACTTCCACTGTTTATAAGCAACCTTTTTTTGGTTTGGTTTATTTTTGGTGTGATGATGGTGTGGGGTGATTGGGGTGAAGAGGGTTGGGGTTTGGGGACAAACACCCGGGGGGCGGAATTCCTAAGCACTCTTTTTTGGGTTTTTTCCTCCCTTTACAAGTTACTCTCTCAGTTAAAATAGCCTCTCACATACGCTGGACTCCTGTCATCAATGTTGAGATATACCTCCCACTGTGTATAACTATATATTCTAATATATTCTAGTGTCTCTCAGGATCTTACAATATATTTATTATGTAAACGAGTAGTGAAGACTGAATGAGGATACCTGTTATGATAGTGAATACTTGAGCCGAGGAGGCTCTAAGTGAGCTCTCTGACCTCTTACTGAATGATGACGGGAGATGTCTGCGGAGTACACACCAGGGATGGTTGTAGGAGGGAAGGTTGTAGGAGAGATGGTTGTAGGAGAGATGGTTGTGGGAGGGAGGGTTGTAGGAGGGATGGTTGTAGGAGGGATGGTTGTAGGAGGGATGGTTGTAGGAGGGAAGGTTGTAGGAGAGATGGTTGTAGGAGAGATGGTTGTAGGAGGGATGGTTGTAGGAGGGATGGTTGTAGGAGGGATGGTTGTAGGAGAGATGGTTGTAAGAGGGACTGTATCGTGAGGGACGGTTGCGGGAGAGACAGTTGCAGGAAGGACGGTTGCAGAAGAGACAGTTGCAGGAGGTACAGTTGCAAGAAGGACAGTTGCAGGAGAAACTGCTGTAGGAAGGACAGTTGCAGGAGAGACAGTTGCAGGAAGGACGGTTGCAGAAGAGACAGTTGCAGGAGATACAGTTGCAGGAAGGACAGTTGCAGGAGGGACAGTTGCAGGAAGGACAGTTACAGGAGAGACAGCAGCAGGAAGGACAGTTGCAGGAGGGACAGTTGCAGGAAGGACAGTTGCAGGAGGGACAGTTGCAGGGGCACCCAGTAAGGTCAAAGATGCTACCAAGATAACACGTGACGTCTGGGAGAATCACTAACGTTGGCAACTTGTCGTCAGTAAGGCCACATCCCCAGCCACACACGGACGCTTCTTTCCGTCCGTGTCTCGTGTCTCCCGGGCCTCGTGCTGGTCTCTCGGGTACAGCCCTTATACCTCCCTGACCTCTCAAAAGTGTTTCATAAAGGACGTCCCTGACCTCTCAAAAGTGTTTCTAGAAATCGGCCTTGTCTCTAAAACTGTACTGCTAGAGGTCTGCTCTGGATCCCTGCCAGTTTGAAAGGGGATCCCGGAGGACATGACTACACTCTCAAAACTAATTTCTAAAACTAGAGAAAGTCCCTTTCCCCTGTGTGATGTTGACTAAATAACACCTTCGTCGATACAAGTAGTGGTGGTGGTAGAAGTGGTGGTGGCAGAGGTGGTAGTAGTGGTGGCGGCAGAGGTGGTAGTAGTGGTGATACTGGGCTCAAGTCACTAGAAATATATGTATGAGTGTCAGATGATACCAACAAAACTTCAACACCATGGCTCTCTCCTCGTAGAAAATTTTAAGTTGTGGGGAGAGGTAATAACTGTGGTGGTGAAGGTGCGTCTCCACCACAGGAGTTGCTGCCTCACTTGGCTCCTGTGAGAAAGGTAACAGCTGTGGTGGTGAAGGTGCGTCTCCACCACAGGAACTGCTACCTCACTTGGCTCCTGTGAGAAAGGTAATAACTGTGGTGGTGAAGGTGCGTCTCCACCACAGGAACTGCTACCTCACTTGGCTCCTGTGAGAAAGATAATAACTGTGGTGGTGAAGGTGCGTCTCCACCACAGGAACTGCTACCTCACTTGGCTCCTGTGAGAAAGATAATAACTGTGGTGGTGAAGGTGCGTCTCCACCACAGGAACTGCTACCTCACTTGGCTCCCGTGAGAAAGGTAATAAATGTGGTGGTGATGGTGCGTCTCCACCATAGGAGCTGCTGCCTCACTTGGCTCCTGTGATCACTGAAGGAGATGAAGGTTACTGTACATCTTGAAGATGCTGCGGGAGAATGAATAATTTAAGAGGTTATTCATCATTATACATGATGTACGTAAGGTATATATGATACTGTACTTGCCTGTTTGTGGTTATAGGGTCAAGTCTCAGCTCCTGGTCCTGCCTCTCACACTAGCTGCTACTGGGTTTCCTCTCTACTGCCCATGCATGTACCTTTCCTCTGCCACTTCACTGAGGGGTAAGAAATACTTCCTAACATACCAGCTGTAACCTGTATACCTGTTTCTGCCCTTTAGCACAACCTCTCTCTCTCCACTCTATTTATCTCAGTACTATGTACGTCATTAACATGTCTCCCTGGAAGAGGAGTTCAATTAACCTCTCATAGCTTATAATTCTTAGCTCTGGGACTAGTCTTATTGCAAATCTCTGCACTTTTGTCTCTTTCTTGACATGCTTGATCAGATGTGGGCTCCAAACTGGTGCTGCGTACTCCAACGTTGACATATTTTATGCAGTGTCGTGAATTATACTTTGTTGATGTTCCAGTGTGTGTGTGTGTGTGTGTGTGTGTGTGTGTGTGTGTGTGTGTGTCTGTCTGTCTGTATTCACCTATTTGTGGTTGCAGGGTCGAGTCATAGCTCTTGGGCCCCGTGTGTGTGTGTGTGTGTGTGTGTGTGTGTGTGTGTGTGTGTGTGTGTCTGTACTCACCTATTTGCGGTTGCAGGGGTCGAGTCATAGCTCCTGGCCTCGTGTGTGTCTTCCTTCCATATAGTGGAGAAGGAAGGAGATGGAAAAAGATAAGAGAGTCAAGGATAAGCATCAAGAAACCAGTTTTGAGAACGAGGCAAACTGCTGTATCTAAATCCTTCCCTCCCTGATTCTCTCTCCCTCCCTCCCTCTCTCCCTTCCCTCACTCTCTCCCTCCCTCCCATCTCTCCCTTCCTTCCCTCCCTCCTCCCTCCTCCCTTCCTTCCCTCCCTCCCTCCCTCTCTCCCTCCCTCCCTCCCTCCTCTCCCTTCCTTCCCTCCCTCCCTCCCTCTCTCCCTTCCCTCCCTCCCTCCCTCTCTCCCTGACAGTTAACATGAAGCACAGTAGTAATTAACATGTTATATTCTTTGTTGTGTTACCTAACCTTGTTAATTGTTGAGTTATCTCTGGGTTAACTTAATAATGATAATAATAATAATAATATAATAATAATAATATAATAATAATAATAATAATAATAATAATAATAATAATTATTATTATTATTATTATTTTATTATTATTATTATTATTATTATTATTTACTATAGGTAGTAGTAGTAATAATAGTATTATTATTGACAATGATAAATTATTATAGTCATGTCGTAAAACCAAAATAATGAAAATAAACCAAACATTGTGAAATGTTCAGTAGTAGATCACTGGGCTCACAACCGAAGAAATCTGGGTTCGATTCCCGGTTGCATCTTGAGAACGATGTTCTATTTTATATAATTGAAAACTTGTAAGTAACCTGAGGTAGGTTAACACTTATGTTTATGTCAGACAGGTGTTTACCTGATCCTAGACAGGTGTTAGTGATATTATGTGGTGTTAGGAAGGTGTTAGTGATATTATGTGGTGTTAGGAAGGTGTTAGTGATATTATGTGGTGTTAGGAAGGTGTTAGTGATATTATGTGGTGTTAGGAAGGTGTTAGTGATATTATGTGGTGTTAGGAAGGTGTTAGTGATTGTATGTGGTGTTAGGAAGGTGTTAGTGATATTATGTGGTGTTAGGAAGGTGTTAGTGATATTATGTGGTGTTAGGAAGGTGTTAGTGATATTATGTGGTGTTAGGAAGGTGTTAGTGATATTATGTGGTGTTAGGAAGGTGTTAGTGATATTATGTGGTGTTAGGAAGGTGTTAGTGATGTTATGTGGTGTTAGGAGTGTTAGTGATATTATGTGGTGTTAGGAAGGTGTTAGTGATATATGTGGTGTTAGGATGGTGATTAGTGATAATTATGAGTGTGTTAGAAAGGTGTTAGTGATTGTATGTGGTGTTAGGCAGATGTTAGTAATATTATGTGGTGTTAGTCAGATGTTAGTGACAGTGTCTGGTATTTAAGAGGTGTTAGTGACAGTGTCTGGTGTTCAACAGGTGTTAGTGACAGTGTCTGGTGTTCAACAGGTGTTCAGAGCGCCTGTTCATCGCAGAGGACAACAGATGTTACAATGTTCTTGTTGAACACGTGCAAACTTCACCCAATGCATCTGTGAACACTGCTTGAAGGTGATCTCTCTGACCGCCCCCGCCCCCCGCCCCCACCCGACCACCCACCCATCCACCCACCCACGTCTCATCAACATTTCGCAGTGCCACAGTTGAGCCACCCACCACCCACACACCCGCCCACACTGCACCCAGGAGGCTGCTTCCTTTGCCGCCCATCCAGCCGCCCACCCAGCCGCCCACCCAGCCGCCCACCCAGCCGCCCAGCTGGACATACAGCATATCTGACGGACGTTTAAAAGCTGAGATGCTGGGAGAGGTCCTAGTGTTGACTTTTATGGTAAGTCCTTCTGTGAGTCCCTCTTGTGTGAGTCCTTCTGTGAGTCCATCTTGTGGTAAGTCCTCCTGTGAGTCCCTCTTGTGTGAGTCCAACCAGTCACTCTTTGGATTAGTCTTCTGTTAAGATGGTTAGTTATGACGTGTGATTACTTACTTCTCTCTTGTTTGGTCTCCCAGAATGCATACCTCTCCTTCCTCTCTCTCTCTCTCTCTCTCTCTCCTCTCTCCTCTTCTCTCTCTCTCTCTCTCTCTCTCTCTCTCTCTCTCTCTCTCTCTCTCTCCCTCCCTCTCTGCTATCATGTACCCACCAGTGGTACCAGCAGAGGGCAATGCTTGCCGTCCCCTTGTCTAGTTGTTGTTTACCCCTGCTCTCCTTTATTTACCCTCATATCTCCCCTCCTTTCTTCCCCCTCTCATCCCTCTTTCATCCTCTTCCTCTCTCGAATTCCCCTTTCTTCTCTTCGTAGCTCGAATATATTTTTTTCTCCTCTTCATTCTCCTACTTTACTCCATGTGGCTCCTGGGTTATCGGTACTGCTATCTCCTCGCAACAGAATTGCCCGGGCTTGATGCTGGGCTGGTGGAGGCACTGGGCATATCTCATTACGCCTGCTGTCCCTGTTCACCCAGCAGGAAATAGGTACCTTGGTGTTAGTCGACTGTTGTAGGTGGCATCCTGGGGACAGAGAGAGAGTGTAGCAACACAGGCTATTACTTTTGTTGCTGTTGTTGTTGTTATTGTCGATCCCTTCAAAGTGCGTCGCTAGGGCCTAATTCTCTGTGCTTGTGTCATCCAGGGAGAACCACGTGTTGTTTACCATGATCAGCTGATATCTGTTTACCATGATCAGCTGATATTTGTTTACCATGATCAGCTGATACTTGTTTACCATGATCAGCTGGCTTTGCGCGGCATCTCACTCAGAAACTTGGGAGCATCTAATGAGTGGAATTGAATCCTGTCTTTGATCCTCCTTGAAGACACCGTGATGCTTCAAGTGCCAGGCACTGTAGGATCTTAATGGCAGTGCGACAGCATGGCACTGTAGGAACCTAACTGCAGTGTGAGAGGATAGCACTGGAGGATTCTAGTGGCTGTATGAGAGGATGGCACTGTATGATCATAGAGCCAGATGGGGAAGGATGATACTGAAGGATGTCAGAACCAGCTGGGCTGGGGTGGCACTGAAGGGACATAGGGCCAGATGGACTGGGATAAGATATCAGGACTTCAGGAGGACTAGATGAGGTCATCAGCGTATGTGTGTGTGTGTGTGTTCACACTCCTGTGACATTCTAGTCAGCTGCGTCACCATTAGTATCTGACAAGGCGTTGTTTAGTCAGCTCCAGTAGCTGACAATCACGTCTTCTCGACACACAACATTCCCAACACATAACTACTCACATTCTCCACATTCATACACTCCTCAAAGTTAATGTTTACCACTTTTGGTTTGACTCTATTAAGTAACTCTAGTTTTTAATTCTCAAATTATACTCGTGGCTTTATGAGAGGAATTCAGCACTCAGGTGCTCAGTATTACTTATGTACTCACCTAATTGTGGTTGCAGGGGTCGATACTCAGCTCCTGGCCCAGCCTCTTCACTGAGTGCTACTAGGTCCTTACTCTCTCTGCTCTATGAGCTTTATCATACCTCATCTTAAAACTATGTATGGTTCCTGCCTCCACTACATCACTTGCCGGACTATTCCACTTCCTGACAACTCAATGTCTGAAGAAATACTTCCTAACATCCCTCTGACTCATCTGAGTCTTCAACTTCCAATTGTGACCTCTTGTTTCTGTGTCCCCTCTCTGGAACATCCTGTCTCTGACCACCTTGTCTATTCCACGCAGTAGTTTGTATGTCGTTATCGTGTCTCCCCTGACCCTCCTGTCCTCCAGTGTCGTCAGGCCGCTTTCCCTCAACCTTTCTTTGTAGGACATTCCCCTGTGCTCCGGAACTAACCTTGTTGAAAGCCTTTGCACTTTCTCTATGAGTCCATTATGTTCCTCAGTCTGGAGTACGACTCGGGTGACACTGTACTGTTAATGTGTACTTCGGGTAAGAGGTTGAGTGTCAGGTATGGCTTTCAACACTGTTGAAATTGCAGGCGTAACTTGTTGCCTTGTCTCAGTTTATTTTAAAGGTCAATCCTGCACAGGGTATGCTACCATCCACCAGGATGCCACCCAGCTAGTACCCAGGTACCTATTTTACCACTCGGTGAAGAGGGACAGCAAGTGTAAGGTAACTTATCCACACCTGTCCACCCACTTTCTGCTTGCTTATCTCTGTCTTTGCTCAGCAGTCATTCAAACGCTCTGATTTTAAGTATTCCATCTTGTGAGCGAGACGTTCTGTGTGAGCGAGACGTCCTGGATGTGTGACGCCTTCACCAGTTTTTTATATTTTGTAATCACTGTGATTGAACTCTAGCAGCCACTTCATCGGAAATTTCTTTAGCATTTTTGCGCCCTGTTTTCAGTATTTTCTTGTGGTCCAGTGTGTGTACTCACCTACATGTGGTGTCAGGGGTCGAGTCACAGCTTCTGGCCCCGTGTGTGTGTGTACGGTATACATTGAAACAATGCTAACTACGAGTCAGTTAATTTTTTACATCGCTCTAGCTCTTGTACCATTCTTGGCCATCTGTCATTACCGCTCATGCAACAGCACCAGCTGGTATCTTGGCGCACATACCAGCTGGTGTCTTGGTGCACACATCTACAGCTGACACAAGAAGGCTTCGTGCACATAACTGGGTGCACTCTGAGGTCACTCACATCTGTCATTACCTTGTTACCAGAGAGACAGAAGTCTCGCTGTGAGGAGATATTGACGCAGCTGGTGACGCAGGACCACTGACGCAACAGATTTAGGAAGACACGCAGAAAATTTAGGAAGAGACAATAACGCAATACATTTAGGAAGAAGCACTGACACAACAGATTTAGACAGAGATACTGACGCAAGTGGTGACGCAAATAAGGTACGTAACTCCAGGTTCCCCTGAGGCTAGAGGCTTGTGGTGGTTACTTGGCTTGTTACAAGCTGGGTTACTACGTTATGGTGACTCTGGCTTCTTCCCAACCAGTTACCAGTCCATTAACCCAGTCACCAGTCCACTAACCCAGACACCAGTCCACTAACCCAGACACCAGTCCACTAACCCAGACACCAGTTCACCAACCCAGTCACCAGTTCACTAACCCAAATATCACCACTAACCAGACACGGTCACTAACCCAGACACCAGTCCTAACCAGCACCAGTTCACCAACCCAGTACATTCACAACCAGTACGTCCTAACCAGACACCATCCACTAACCAGACAATCCAGCTACCCAAACTCCAAACCCAGACACCGGTCCACTAACCCAGACACCAGTCCACTAACCCAGACACCAGTTCACCAACCCAGTCACCAGTTCACTAACCCAGATACCAGTCCACTAACCCAGACACCAGTTCACTAACCCAGGTACCAATCCACTAACCCAGACACCAGTCCACTACCCCAGGTACCAGTCCACTAACCTAGATGCCAGTCCACTAACCCAGACACCAGTTCACTAACCCAGGTACCAGTACACTAACCCAGATACCAGTCCACTAACTCAGTCACCAGTCCACTAACCCAGGTACCAATCCACTAACCCAGACACCAGTCCACTAACCCAGGTACCAGTCCACTAACGTAGATACCAGTCCGCTAACTCAGACATTAGTCCACTAACCCAGGTACCAGTCCACTAACCCAGACATCAGTCCACTAACCCAGGCACCAGCCCACTAACCCAGACACCAGTCCACTAACCCAGGTACCAGTCCACTAACCCAGACACCAGTCCACTAACCCA
>NC_069474.1:28443244-28463244 GCF_026875155.1 Cherax quadricarinatus | reverse complement strand
CTTGACACTGTCTACCCACACACACACGCACTACCTTCCATGACACTGTCTACCCACACACACACACACACACTACCTTCCATGACACTGTCTACCCAACACACACACACACACAACTACCCTCCTTGACACTGTCTACCTACACACACACGCACTACCTTCCAGACACTCTCTACCCACACACACACACACACACTACCCTCCTTGACACTGTCTACCCACACACACACACACACAACCACCCGCCTTGACACTGTCTACCCACACACACACACACACACCACACACACACACACACACACACCACCCGCCTGACACTGTCTACCCACACACACACACACTACCCGCCTTGACACTGTCTACCCACACACACACACTACCCTCCTTGACACTGTCTACCCACACACACACACACTACCCGCCTTGACACTGTCTACCCAGAAACTACCCTCCTTGACACTGTCTACCCACAAACTACCCTCCTTGACACTGTCTACCCACAAACTACCCTCCTTGACAGTGTCTACCCTCACACACTACCCTCCTTGACACTGTCTACCCACACAATACCTCTCACAGCACCCTGACCTTTTTATCCAGTCTGGATAAGGGGGTCACCGTGTTATTAAGAGAGAAGCGTCTCCAACAACTGGTAAGATATATACACTATGGGATGTAAGTCCCTCAGTGTATATACTACATTGTGAGATGTATATCCCTTAGTGTATATACACTGGTAGTTTACACTCACCACTATTTTAGGTATTAAAGTGTTCTTGACTGGTAGTGAACGAGAGTTATGCAGCCTTAATGACCCTCGTGTAGTAGATAGACTTTAAACTCCATTAACCGACCAACCAACCACAGGTCACTGTTAAACTGTTAAACTGCTGGACAAGTTTATCCTCGTAAGACCAGTGATAAACGTTCATATTTGAATGATTCTTCTCGGGTGTCTGTGTGTTCATCGTTAACTAAATAGCTGCGTTAATTGACGCTGTTTACAACGTCGGGAACCTGACGTATTTACATGATGCTAGAGACAGACTGGACACCCACTGCTGGTCTCCACTTAGCTCATTCCTATCTCCCTCACCCTCCCTCCGTTCCTCCCTCCTTCACTCTCTCTCTCACTCCCTTCCTCCCTCCTTCACTCTCTCTCTCACTCCCTTCCCCCCTCCTTCACTCTCTCTCCACTCCCTTCCCCTCTCCTTCACCTTTTTCTCTCCTCCCCTCCCTCCCTCCCCCCCTTTACTCCCCTCCTCACTCCCTTCCTCCCTCCCTTTTCACTCCTTCTACTCCCTTCCTCTCCCTTCCCTCTCCTCCCCTTCCTCCCCCTCTCCTCCCCCCTTCCCTCCCTCCTTCCCTCTCTCTCACTCCCTTCCTCCCCCCTTCACTCTCTCTCTCACTCCCTTTCCCTTCCCTTTCCCTCCCCCCCTCTCCCCTCTCCCCTCCCTTTCCCCTCCTTCACTCTCTCTTCCTCCTTCTCCCCTCCTTCACTCTCTCTCTCACCATTTTCCCCTTCCCTCCCCTCCTCCTCACTCCCTTCCCCCTCCTTCACCCCCCTCTCCCTGCCTTTCTCTCCCCTTCCTCCCTCTCCCCCTCCTCTCTCCTCACTCTCTCTCTCACTCCCTTTTCTCTCTCCTTCACTCTCTCTCCCCACTCCCTTCCTCCCTCCTCACTCTCTCTCCACTCCCTTCCTCCCCTCCTTCACTCTCTCTCCCCATCCCTTCCTCTCTCCTTCACTCTCTCTCTCACTCCTTCCTCTCTCCTTACTTTCTCTCTCACTCCCTTCTCTCTCCTTCACTCTCTCCTCCCTTCCCCCCTCCTTAAACTCTCTCACTCCCCCCTCCTCCTTCACTCTCTCTCCCCACTCCCCTTCCTCCCTCTTCACTCTCTCTCTCACTCCCTTCCTCCCTCCTTCACTCTCTCTCTCACTCCCTTCCTCCCTCCTTCACTCTCTCTCTCACTCCCTTCCTCCCTCCTTCACTCTCCACTCCTTCCCCCCTTTCCTTCACTCATCTCACTCCCTTCCTCTCTCCCGTCACTCTCTCTCTCACTCCCTTCCTCTCTCCTTCACTCTCTCTCTCACTCCCTTCCTCTCTCCTTCACTCTCTCTCTCACTCCCTTCCTCTCTCCTTCACTCTCTCTCTCATCTCCCTCCCTATCTCCTTCCTCACCACTCTCTCACTCTTCCTCCTCCTTCACTTTCTCTCTCACTCCCTTCCTCTCTCCTTCACTCTCTCTCTCACTCCCTTCCTCTCTCCTTCACTCTCTCTCTCACTCCCTTCCTCCCTCCTTCACTCTCTCTCTCACTCCCTTCCTCTTCTCCTTCACTCTCTCTCCTCTTCCCCCTTCCCCCTCCTTCACTCTCTCACTCCCTCCTCTATCCTTAAACTCTCTCTCTCACTCACTTCCTTTCCCTCCTTCACTCTCTCTCTCACCCCCCTTCCTCTCCCTTCACTCTCTCTCTCACTCCCTTCCTCCCTCCTTCACTCTCTCTCTCACTCCCTTCCTCTCTCCTTCACTCTCTCTCTCACTCCCTTCTATAAGCCTTGCAAGATATAATATAATTAGTTTAAACCCATCTTTATTATTCTCTTTTATCTCTCGTCTGTCTGTGTTGAAAGTTACTGATGTCTTCCTGGTCAGTCTTACCTCAGACTTTTACCTCAGACTTCGCTAGGTCGTTCATAACAGACTTAATTCCTTTCCACGATGAGGCCTGATCTCAGACAGGGCCGTGGGGGCGTCGACCCCCCGAAACCCTTTCCAGGTATACTCCAGGTATACTCCAGGTATACTCCAGGTATACTCCAGGTATACTCCAGGTATACTCCAGGTATACTCCAGGTATACTCCAGGTATATTCGTATTGCATTCATGAGTTTCCTTTCTTGACAGGTGTTGGGCGTGTCAGGAGAGTGTGGTGAAGGTACTGGTGATAGTGATGGTGACGACAGTGAGTGTCCCTCTGGATATGGTCAGTGTCTATATTTCTGCCCCATTTTGATGTTAATTTCTGTTATATATGTTTCTTTATTAACAGGAAAGAGAATATTTAACACAAATTCTCTCTCTCTTTCTTTAAGATAAGATTTTGTTGGGATTTCTAATTCCGGACGGTTAGCCACTCGGGATAACCAAAGAAAGCAGTGCGTCATCGAGGACTGTCTAACTTATTTCCATTGTGGTCCTCAATCTTGTCTCCCAGGATGCCACCCACACCAGTCCACTAACATACCGGTACCTAATTGCTTGCTAGGTGAACATGGGCAACAAGTGTCAGGAAACACGCCCAATGTTCCCACCCATGCCGGGGATCGAACCATGGACACTCATTGTGTGAAGTGAGAGCGTTGTCTACCAGGCTACTGGCCTACCGGGCCTGGTAGGTAAGTGGCCTAAACATGGACAAAATACAATGTTAACCTTACTGATGTTTGGTACATCGTGGCTCTGTATCAGTATCTCTTCAGCTCACAACCGAAGAACCTGAGTTCGATCCTGGGAAGGGTGGAGATGACTGGCATGTTTCCTTACGCTTGCTGTCCCTGTTCACCTACCAGTAAATAGGTACCTGGGTGCTAATAGACTGTGTGGGTCGCATCCTGGGGACTAAATTACAAAGGACACCAGTGGAAATAAGACAGACAGTTCCCACTGGGTTACTAACCTCCCGGGTTAATAATCCATTTTTTTTATCTAACTTAACCATTAATAAGATATAAAGTAGTTTACCAATTAATTGACGTCTAGTGAACGTTTTCTATGAAGTCAGCCGAAAAGAAAACAGGAACTGAAAAAATCTAAGTAATCGCTAACTATTGTAACTTGTTAGTCACACCTAGCACTGACATCTGTCTCTTAGACCAAGTATATTGATTGGCTGGCCACAACATCAGCTTAGCCAGCTTAAGTAAGCTTGCTGAGATGTACAATTGTACATGCTTAATAACAGCCGAAATTAGTATCTTTCGTTTGTATATAATTAACCAAAATAACGTAAATTGAAGAAACCAAAGACCTTAATGAAAATAAGTCACTTTGACTTTTTTTTTGTGTTATCATGGAGGGTAATCTAGACATATGCTGCTATGTATGATAATTTATGTAACTGTATTTATGTGTATCTGTACCTTAATAAACTTATTTATACCTTAAGAGTACGAACAGACATGGACCATTACTTATTATCAAGCCACAGATGGTCAGGGGATCAGATCCAGCTGTCAGGTGGGACATGGTAAGTGACCTATACCATCTTGGTCCAGAAATAATAAGACAGAGAATAGAGAACTCACCTTGACTTAAGGGGTACGTCAGTTCCCATGTTTTCTAATGTTATTTTTCCTCTATAATCTATCTTGCCTATAATTACTATCACATTTGATTTGTCTGTTTCGTAAGGCGAATCCAGGATCTTTACTTAATTCATGGTATAACTTAACAAATCTTTGATGACAATTGTGTTGTAGAAGTCTGAGATGTGCTCAGACTTCTACAACACAATTGTTTTCTAGGATTGTTTTCTAGGATTGTTTTCTAGGATTGTTTTCTAGGATTGTTTTCTAGGATTGTTTTCCAGGATTATCCAGAAGGTTTCTTACTGGGGGGAAATAAGAAAATGGAGAAGTTGATCAAAGAAGATGGAAGACATTCACGGTTGGCATTCTTCAGCTTCCTGGTAGTCACATTAGTCTTGGTGTCTCCGGCACCACAACACAAACCATCACTACACATGTTGTGTGATACAAGATGGGTGTCTATTAACAGTCCAATTATATATAATAATAATCTTTATTTTTCCATGTACATGATACAACTTATACAGACCATAGCTAACATCAGTGACTTACTACATAGAAAGTCCGTTGTTTTGCAAAGCATTTCGGGGAAATTAGGTTAAGCTTTTAGTCCTCAGGATGCGACCCACACCAGTCAACCAACACCCGGGTACCTACTTGCTGCTAGGCAAACAGGGACAACAGGTGTCTTAAGTAAACACGCCCTAATATTTCCACCCGTACCGGGGATCGAACCAAGGACCTAACTGTGTGAGCTAAGTGCGCTACTAATCGAGTTACGGGATGCCTGGCAGTGTAAACAAAAGCTTCGTGTGGTGCTGGTGCAGTGTTGTCTGTCCTCTTGTCTACTTCTGTCCACACGGTCGCTCAGGAAATTTTGCCCCCCCCCCAAAAAAAAAAACACCCCTTTTATGCATTATGTGACTGTCATATGAAAAGTCTCACAGCATAATAAATGAATTTGGAGTCTTTGTCATCTAAAATATTTGCTGAAGAGGGTCCCAGAAGGGGATCGAAATATACAGATTAATCAATATTTTGAGTTTCTGTCGTAAGAAGGTTATAAGAACATAAGAATTATTGAGTATTAAAAAGTGTTTATTGTACTTCAGTTATTCATGATTCATTAACTAATTTCTTAGCTTTTAATTACGAGACACCGATTAATCTTGTGTTCCCAAATAATTCAACTCTACCGTGATGTGCTGACTGTATTCCTGTTGTCCTGTTCACCTAGCAGCAAATAGGTACCTGGGTGTTAGTCGACTGGTGTGGGTCGCATCCTGGGGGACAAGATTAAGGACCCCAATGGAAATAAGTTAGACAGTCCTCGATGACGCACTGACTTTCTTGGGTTATCCTGGGTGGCTAACCCTCCGGGGTTAAAAATCCGAACGAAATCTTATCTTATCTTATCTTCCTGTGTGATGTACAATAGTGGGATGCACTGATTGTGCACCTGTTGTCTCCTCTACATAATGTACAACAGCTTAGTGTACTAATTGTACACGTGTTGTCTCCTGTACGTGATGTACAACAACGGTATGTACTGACTGTACACCAGTTAAGATAAGATAAGATTTCGTTCGGATTTTTAACCCCGGAGGGTTAGCCACCCAGGATAACCCAAGAAAGTCAGTGCGTCATCGAGGACTGTCTAACTTATTTCCATTGTGGTCCTTAATCTTGTCCCCCAGGATGCGACCCACACCAGTCGACTAACACCCAGGTACCTATTTGCTGCTAGGTGAACAGGACAACAGGTGTAAGGAAACGTGTCGGAATGTTTCCACCCGCCGGGAATCGAACCCGGGCCCTCCGTGTGTGAAGCGGGAGCTTTACCCACCAGGCTAAGTAAGGAGGTTTCCTGGTCTCGCTGTTATCAGCAAAATAAGCCCGAGCGTCAATAAATCCCTTCGTCTGACTCTTCTTTAGGGTTATAAGTAACTGAGACTTATGTTACTATGTATGATAAGTGTAGTCTGGTAAAACTTGTGTGTCTGTACTTATGTGTAGCTGTATTAACTTTATTCTGTCGATTCTGGATAAGGAAGGCAAGATGTGGGGAACACACAGCCATGTTGATGTGATGATGTGGAGTGGTGGCTGCTATGAGGTTATCTGATGCTAAATGCTGAATTGTTACTCACATATTTATACATAATTATGGGCCCTGGAGACAAATGGTTTTTAGGATTTGACGTGCTGTTGGAGTGGGAGCAAAGTAACATTTATGAAGGGGTTCAGGGAAACCGGCAGGCCGGACTTGAGTCCTGGAGATGGGAAGTACAGTGCCTGCACTCTGAAGGAGGGTGTTAATGTTGCAGTTTTATAACTGTAGTGTAGGCGCCTCTGGCAAGACAGTGATGGAGTGAATGATGGTGAAAGTTTGTTTTTTTCGGGCCACCCTGCCACACCATGGTGGGAAGCTGCCGATGTGTTAATAAATAAAAAATATAGGCCCTGATATTAGGTCACGCCAATTCTCCATCCTCCTCAACCTCCCTGGACATGAAATTGATGGTACTTTTTGCAACTAGACCGGGTAATGTTATGTTCCACATTAGGACGTAATCAGAATGCATTATTCCTTAATCTGGAGATTGATTTATTTTCCCAAGTCGAGTGATATAATGGTTGACCGGATGGAATTCCTTGGTGGGCCGGATATGGCCCATGGGACGTGTTGTGACTTACACCACCATCACATAAATATTGTAGTGTGATGTTTACGTGGCTGAATTCATTGTAGGTGTGAGAATGATAATGATGAAAAATGTCATTATTAAGAAGGACAGCAGCAGCAACAACAACAACAACAACAACAACAACAACAACAACAACAACAACAAACAAGGCTTTAATGGGATTACTAACCCTTGTGGGTTAGTAAGCCGGGATAGTTCATAAAAGCCAAGCCGTGTAGCTTATTCCTACTGGGGGTTCTTTGATCCCCTTCCTCAGGATGCTACCCCTACCTGTTGGCTGGGATCTAGCCCCGGATCCTTCGTTTGTGAGCTGCAGGTGCTACCATCATTGGTGGTGGTGGTGGTGATGGTAGTGGTAGTGGGGTCGAAAGGAGGGGGTGGTGGTGGTAGTGGGGGTGTGACCACCACCACTGATGACTGTACCACACGTGTGTGTGGTGTGTGGTGGATGGTGGGGTGGGTTGGAAGGTGGGGAAGGTGGAGTGGGTGGGGAAGGAGGGGGTGGGGACCCTTTGAATAAATCACCCTAACTCTACCCACGACACCTACTCATCACCCCCACTAACGCCCACCAGAATTCCACACCCCCTCACCACCATCATTACCCCCACTGTTCATAGTGAACGACTGTGACATCTATCACGTGTTGCAGTGTGGCTGTTGATGTGAACTACTGATGAACTGTTTACAAGGGTTCTAAAGGAATGTAAAGAGGAACTTAGCAAACCTTTGGCTAATCTTTTCAACATATCACTACAAACTGGCATGGTGCCAGATAAGTGGAAAATGGCAAATGCAATACCTATTTACAAACCAGGAGACAGGTCCTTAGCTTCAAACTATAGACCAATAAACCTTACCTCCAGAGTGGGAAAATTTATGGAATCAATAACTGAGGAGGCAATTCGTAGCCATCTTGAAAGGCATAAATTGATTAATGAATCTCAACACGGTTTTACAAAGGGGCGTTCCTGTCTCACGAATTTACTAACTTTTTTGCCAAGGTATTTGAGGAGGTAGATCATGGTAATGAATATGATATTGTGTATATGGACTTCAGTAAGGCTTTTGATAAGAGTCTCACATCAGAGGCTATTGAGGAAAATTAAGGCATATAAAAGGACCCCAGTGAAAATAAGTCACTTTGTCTGACTTTTTTGGGTTATCCCAGGTTCTCTACACATATGCTGCTATGTACGACAATATATTTAACTGTACTTGTGTATACCTGAATAAACTTACACACGTAATAGGAGAAGAAATTTTATCCTGGGCAGAGGCGTGGTTGACAGATAGGCGGCAAAGAGTTGACATCAATGGGGAGAAATCAGAGTAGGGGCGCGTCACGAGTGGTGTTCCACAGGGGTCAGTGTTGGGCCCTTTTTTGTTCACAATTTATATAAACGACTTTAATGAGAGAATAAATAGCGACATCAGCAAGTTTGCTGATGACACCAAAATAGGTCGCCTAATTCATTCTAATGAGGACATTAGAGCACTCCAGGAAGATTTATATAGACTGATGCAGTGGTCGGAGAGGTGGCAGATGCAGTTTAATATAGACAAATGCAAAGTTCTAAATGTTGGACAAGAAAATAACCATGCCACATATAAACTAAATAATGTAGATCTTAATATTACTGATTGCGAAAAGGATTTAGGAGTTCTGGTTAGCAGTAATCTGAAACCAAGACAACAGTGCATTAGTGTTCGCAATAAAGTGAACAGAATCCTTGGCATCATATCAAGAAGCAAAAATAATAGGAGTCCTTAGGTTGTTCTTCAACTCTATTTGTCTGGATTTTGAACCCTACTGGCTCAAAATCCAGACAAATCTTATCTTATCTAATACCTGCTATTTATTTTCGCAACACTAACAACCTTCCTCCCCACACAGGGACGGTGGTGCGAGTCCGCAGGAAGGCAGCGGACTTGACGCTGTTGTGGCCGGATGCTGTGGTCCCTTATACCTTCCTGGCCCGTCAGTATAGCAATAGTGGTGATACTAGTAGTAGTAGTAGTCGTGGTAGTAGTAGTAGTAGTGCTAGTAGCAGTAGTAGTATTACTAGTAATATTTTTATAATAATAATAATAATAATAATAATAATAATAATAACAATAATAATAATATAATAATAATAATAATAATAATAATAATAATAATAATAATAATAATAATAATGATAATAATATTTATTAACAATATGATGCGAATAGTAAGACGTTGTTTTGAAAGCATCCTACCTTCCCCAGTTCTGCTAGGAGCCTCCTGCAGGAAGTCTAGCTTCCTCAGTTCTGCTAGGAGCCTCCTGCAGGAAGTCTAGCTTCCCCAGTTCTGCTAGGAGCCTCCTGCAGGAAGTCTAGCTTCCCCAGTTCTGCTAGGAGCCTCCTACAGGAAGTCTAGCTTCCTCAGTTCTGCTAGGAGCCTCCTGCAGGAAGTCTAGCTTCCCCAGTTCTGCTAGGAGCCTCCTGCAGGAAGTCTAGCTTCCCCGGTTCTGCAAGGAGCCTCCTGCAGGAAGTCTAGCTCCCCAGTTCTGCTAGGAGCCTCCTGCAGGAAGTCTAGCTTCCCCAGTTCTGCTAGGAGCCTCCTGCAGGAAGTCTAGCTTCCCCAGTTCTGCTAGGAGCCTCTTGCAGGAAGTCTAGCTTCCCCAGTTCTGCTAGGAGCCTCCTGCAGGAAGTCTAGCTTCCCCAGTTCTGCTAGGAGCCTCCTGCAGGAAGTCTAGCTTCCCCAGTTCTACTAGGAGCCTCCTGCAGGAAGTCTAGCTTCCCCAGTTCTGCTAGGAGCCTCCTGCAGGAAGTCTAGCTTCCCCAGTTCTGCTAGGAGCCTCCTGCAGGAAGTCTAGCTTCCCCAGTCTGCTAGAGCCTCCTGCAGAAAGTCTAGCTTCCCCAGTTTCTGCTAGGAGCCTCCTGCAGGAAGTCTAGCTTCCCGAGTTCTGCTAGGAGCCTCCTGCAGGAAGTCTAGCTTCCCCAGTTTCTGCTAGGAGCCTCCTGCAGGAAGTCTAGCTTCCCCAGTTCTGCTAGGAGCCTCCTGCAGGAAGTCTAAGCTTCCCCCAGTTCTACTAGAGCCTCCTGCAGGAAGTCTAGCTTCCCCAGTTCTGCTAGGAGCCTCCTGCAGGAAGTCTAGCATTCCTCAGTTCTGCTAGGAGCCTCCTGCAGGAAGTCTAGCTTCCCCAGTTCTGCTAGGAGCCTCCTGCAGGAAGTCTAGCTTCCCCAGTTCTGCTAGGAGCCTCCTGCAGGAAGTCTAGCTTCCCCAGTTCTGCTAGGAGACCTCCTGCAGGAAGTCTAGCTCCCCAGTTCTGCTAGGAGCCTCCTGCAGGAAGTCTAGCTTCCCAGTTCTGCTAGAGCCTCCTGCAGGAAGTCTTAGCTTCCCCAGTTCTGCTAGGAGCCTCCTGCAGGAAGTCTAGCTTCCCCAGTTCTGCTAGGAGCCTCCTGCAGGAAGTCTAGCTTCCCCAGTTCTGCTAGGAGCCTCCTGCAGGAAGTCTAGCTTCCCCAGTTCTGCTAGGAGCCTCCTGCAGGAAGTCTAGCTTCCCCAGTTCTGCTAAGATCCTCTTGCAGGAAGTTTAGCTTCCCCAGTTCTGCTAGGATCCTCTTGCAGGAAGTCTAGCTTCCCTAGCTGTGCTAGGATCCCTGCGACGTAGCCTAGCCCGTGTTGTTGTGTCCCCGCAGCTGAGCCTGAGAGAGGGGTCGTGTTGAAGGGTGTACAACACTGGGAGCAACACACCTGCCTCAGGTTTCTTCCGTCAACGACACACAACTTGCCACACCTGCAGTTCCGCAAGCTGGCCGGATGCCGCAGTGGGGTCGGCATCGAGGCCGCCAGTGGCCAGAACATCTCCATCGGCGACAACTGTAATAAGGTAGAAAGTGAGAGAGAATGAGAGAGAGAGAGAGAGAATGAGAGAGAGAGAGAGAGAATGAGAGAGAGAGAGAGAGAGAATGAGAGAGAGAGAGAATGAAGAGAGAGAGAATGAGAGAGAAAGAGAGAGAGAGAGAGAGAGAGAGAGAGAGAGAGAAGAGAGAGAGAGAGAGAGAGAGAGAGAGAGAGAGAGAGAGAGAGAGAGAGAGAGAGAGAGAGAGATTTTGAGACATATGCATAGTTCCTTTGTATAAAGGCAAAGGGGACAAAAGAGAGTGCAAAAATTATAGGGGGATAAGTCTGTTGAGTATACCTGATAAAGTGTATGGTAGAGTTATTATTGAAAGAATTAAGAGTAAGATGGAGAATAGGATAGCAGATGAACAAGGAGGCTTTAGGAAAGGTAGGGGTGTGTGGACCAGTGTTTACAGTGAAACATATAAGTGAACAGTATTTAGATAAGGCTAAAGAGGTCTTTGTGGCATTTATGGATTTGGAAAAGGCGTATGACAGGTGGATAGGGGGGCAATGTGGCAGATGTTGCAGGTGTATGGCATAGGAGTAGGTTACTGAAAGCAGTGAAGAGTTTTTAACGAGGATAGTGAGGCTCAAGTTAGAGTATGTAGGAAAGAGGGAAATTATTTCCCAGTAAAAGTAGGCCTTAGACAAGGATGTGTGAGGTTACCGTGGTTGTTTAATATATTTATAGATGGGGTTGTAAGAGAAGTAAATGCGAGGGTCTTGGCAAGAGGCGTGGAGTTAAAAGATAAAGAATCACACATAAAGTGGGAGTTGTCACAGTTGCTCTTTGCTGATGACACTGTGCTCTTGGGAGATTCTGAAGAGAAGTTGCAGAGGTTGGTGGATGAATTTGGTAGGGTATGCAAAAGAAGAAAATTAAAAGTGAATACAGGAAAGAGTAAGGTTATGAGGATAACAAAAAGATTAGGTCAGTGGTTCCCAAACTTTTTCAGCTTGTTACCCAATTTAACATGCCACATAAAGCATGTTACCCCTTTCACAAAATGTTGTTATTATTGATATATATGGCTAAACGTGAACGTATACAGCCTCGCATACTCTGCTAATCTTAGCAAAACCATTGAGAACGTAAGAACCACACATACATTATATATAAAATTAATAATAGCTACAAATTCACAGTAACAGTGGGTAAATACTAACTATATAGTGCACAGGGCAGTACACATACATACCAGCTTATGTCTACCTCGGCTGATGCTCACAGATAAACTAACAGTGTGAAATAGAGGCAGCCTCAGGAAGTGAGTGACGCGTACTGGACAGGTCGATCTGGCTACTGAGTGACTTTTGTCCTGAAGCATACTTGTCAAAATACTTTTGGGTTTCACACACTTAGCTATATATTTCTTCTTTTCTAATACTGTATATTAGTTTTTGATGTTTATTGTTATTTGGTTTAAATTTATTACTTACTTATAATAGGTTTACTTTACAACTTTATATACTAAGACAAAGTTAACAATAATCCTCATACCGGGTACCGCATTGTTTTCTGGATTTTCAGAATTCATAACTTTTTTTCTGTCACCCCTCCATTACTCCCCAAAAATGGTTAAATTACCCCCAGGGGGTAATTTACCCCCAGTTTGGGAACCACTGGATTAGGTGATGAAAGATTGGATATCAGATTGGAGGGAGAGAGTATGGAGAAGGTGAATGTATTCAGATATTTGGGAGTGGACGTGTCAGCGGATGGGTCTATGAAAGATGAGGTGAATCATAGAATTGATGAGGGGAAAAAGATGAGTGGTGCACTTAGGAGTCTGTGGAGACAAAGAACTTTGTCCTTGGAGGCAAAGAGGGGAATGTATGAGAGTATAGTTTTACCAACGCTCTTATATGGGTGTGAAGCATGGTGATGAATGTTGCAGCGAGGAGAAGGCTGGAGGCAGTGGAGATTGTCTGTCTGAGGGCAATGTGTGGTGTGAATATATTGCAGAGAATTCGTAGTTTAAAAGTTAGGAGGAGGTGCGGGATTACCAAAACTGTTGCCCAGAGGGCTGAGGAAGGGTTGTTGAGGTGGTTCGGACATGTAGAGAGAATGGAGCGAAACAGAATGACTTCAAGAGTGTATCAGTCTGTAGTCGAGGAAAGGCGGGTAGGGGTCGGCCTAGGAAGGTTGGAGGGAGGGGGTAAAGGAGGTTTTGTGTGCGAGGGGCTTGGACTTCCAGCAGGAATGCGTGAGCGTGTTTGATAGGAGTGAATGGAGACAAATGGTTTTTAATACTTGACTTGCTGTTGGAGTGTGAGCAAAGTAACATTTATGAAGTGGTTCAGGGAAACCGGCAGGCCGAACTTGAGTCCTGGAGATGGGAAGTACAGTGCCTGCACTCTGAAGGAGGGGTGTTAATGTTGCAGTTTAAAAACTGTAGTGTAAAGCACCCTTCTGGCAAGACAGTGATGGAGTGAATGATGGTGAAAGTTTTTCTTTTTCGGGCCACCCTGCCTTGGTGGGAATCGGCCAGTGTGATAATAAAAAAAATAAAAAAAAATATGTGGTGACTTTTGTGTGTGTCTTATGTGATTCGTATGTGACAATTGTATTTCTCCTGTGTTTGACGTGACCCTGTGTTCTTGCCCAGGTGGGCATCGTGGTTCACGAGATTGGGCATGCCATTGGTTTCTACCACGAGATACGTCGTCCTGACCGGGACGACCACGTGGTCGTTAACGAGAACAACATCCTCAAGAACGAACTCTTCAACTTCTACAAGCTTCACTGGCTCGATGTCTCCATCAAGTACGACCTGTCCTCCGTCATGCACTACCACACACTGGTGAGTCTCCATCAAGTACGACCTGTCCTCCGTCATGCACTACACACACTGGTGAGTCTCCATCAAGTACGACCTGTTCTCCGTCATGCACTACCACACACTGGTGAGTCTCCATCAAGTACGACCTGTCCTCCGTCATGCACTACCACACACTGGTGAGTCTCCATCAAGTACGACCTGTCCTCCGTCATGCACTACCACACACTGGTGAGTCTCCATCAAGTAACGACCTGTCCTCCGTCATGCACTACACACACTGGTGAGTCTCCATCAAGTACGACCTGTCCTCCGTCATGCACTACCACACACTGGTGAGTCTCCATCAAGTACGACCTGTCCTCCGTCATGCACTACCACACACTGGTGAGTCTCCATCAAGTACGACCTGTCCTCCGTCATGCACTACCACACACTGGTGAGTCTCCATCAAGTACGACCTGTCCTCCGTCATGCACTACCACACACTGGTGAGTCTCCATCAAGTACGACCTGTCCTCCGTCATGCACTACCACACACTGGTGAGTCTCCATCAAGTACGACCTGTCCTCCGTCATGCACTACCACACACTGGTGAGTCTCCATCAAGTACGACCTGTCCTCCGTCATGCACTACCACACACTGGTGAGTCTCCATCAAGTACGACCTGTCCTCCGTCATGCACTACCACACACTGGTGAGTCTCCATCAAGTACGACCTGTCCTCCGTCATGCACTACCACACACTGGTGAGTCTCCATCAAGTACGACCTGTCCTCCGTCATGCACTACCACACACTGGTGAGTCTCCATCAAGTAGACCTGTCCTCCGTCATGCACTACCACACACTGGTGAGTCTCCATCAAGTACGACCTGTCCTCCGTCATGCACTCACCACACACTGGTGAGTCTCCATCAAGTACGACCTGTCCTCCGTCATGCACTACCACACACTGGTGAGTCCTCCATCAAGTACGACCTGTCCTCCGTCATGCACTACCACACACTGGTGAGTCTCCATCAAGTACGACCTGTCCTCCGTCATGCACTACCACACACTGGTGAGTCTCCATCAAGTACGACCTGTCCTCCGTCATGCACTACCACACACTGGTGAGTCTCCATCAAGTACGACCTGTCCTCCGTCATGCACTACCACACACTGGTGAGTCTCCATCAAGTACGACCTGTCCTCCGTCATGCACTACCACACACTGGTGAGTCTCCATCAAGTACGACCTGTCCTCCGTCATGCACTACCACACATTGGTGAGTCTCCTCAAGTACGACCTGTTCCCTGACTGGATCAATACCCAAATTACCCACACAGGAGAGATGAGGTTACCACGACGTGTCAGTTGGACTTGGACCATTTACAAAGTCACAGTAACTTTGTAAATGGTCCGAGTCGGACCGGAACTTCGTCGTAAGCTCCTTCTATGTGCGGGATATATGTATATAGACTGCTAACTACTGTGATTGCAGGAGTGGACTGCTAACGAGCGGACGACGGTGGCTACGCGCGACCCGACGTTGCAAGGACTGATAGGACTGTGGAAGCAGGAGTCGAGCCGAGGTCTTCCCCACAGAGACAAACTCCTGGCCAACACAGTCTATGGCTGCCTTGGTCAGTACCTCCCTCACTCTACACCCTCTTGTATTGAACAAATCAACAAATTTATAAATAAAAGCCTAGATTTTTCCCTAGCTTGTCCTTAGACGTGGCCAACCTTGTCCTTAGACGTGGCTAAGCTTGTCCTTAGACGTGGCTAAGCTTGCCCCTAAGCTTTCATATCGTCTTGTTCACACACAAATATTAATGTATATAATAAAATATATTGAAAATCTTAATATTTTACATATGAGAGAATTTGTTGTTTCGCTATATTTTATGGCCACCGTCTTCTGGCCACTGTCTTCTGGCCACCGTCTTCTGGCCACTGCCTTCTGGCCACTGTCTTCTGGCCACTGGCTTCTGGCCACTGGCTTCTGGCCACTGGCTTCTGGCCACTGGCTTCTGGCCACCGTCTTCTGGCCACTGTCTTCTGGCCACTGTCTTCTGGCCACTGTCTTCTGGCCACCGTCTTCTGGCCACTGTCTTCTGGCCACCGTCTTCTGGCCACTGCCTTCTGGCCACTGTCTTCTGGCCACTGGCTTCTGGCCACTGGCTTCTGGCCACTGGCTTCTGGCCACTGGCTTCTGGCCACCGTCTTCTGGCCACTGTCTTCTGGCCACTGTCTTCTGGCCACTGTCTTCTGGCCACCGTCTTCTGGCCACTGTCTTCTGGCCACTGTCTTCTGGCCACCGCCTTCTGGCCACTGTCTTCTGGCCACTGTCTTCTGGCCACTGCCTTCTGGCCACTGTTTTCTCACCACTGCCTTCTGGCCACCGTCTTCTGGCCACTGTCTTCTGGCCACTGTCTTCTGGCCACTGCCTTCTGGCCACTGTCTTCTGGCCACTGCCTTCTGGCCACTGTCTTCTGGCCACTGCCTTCTGGCCACTGTCTTCTGGCCACCGTCTTCTGGCCACTGTCTTCTGCCACTGTCTTCTGGCCACTGCCTTCTGGCCACTGTCTTCTGGCCACTGCCTTCTGGCCACTGTCTTCTGGCCACTGCCTTCTGGCCACTGTCTTCTGGCCACTGTCTTCTGGCCACTGCCTTCTGGCCACTGTCTTCTGCCACTGGCTTCTGGCCACTGTCTTCTGGCCACTGTCTTCTGGCCACTGTCTTCTGGCCACTGTCTTCTGGCCACTGTCTTCTGGCCACTGGCTTCTGGCCACTGTCTTCTGGCCACTGTCTTCTGGCCACTGTCTTCTGGCCACTGCCTTCTGGCCACTGTCTTCTGGCCACTGGCTTCTGGCCACTGGCTTCTGGCCACTGGCTTCTGGCCACTGGCTTCTGGCCACCATCTTCTGGCCACTGTCTTCTGGCCACTGTCTTCTGGCCACTGTCTTCTGGCCACCGTCTTCTGGCCACTGTCTTCTGGCCACTGTCTTCTGGCCACCGTCTTCTGGCCACTGTCTTCTGGCCACTGTCTTCTGGCCACTGCCTTCTGGCCACTGTTTTCTCACCACTGCCTTCTGGCCACCGTCTTCTGGCCACTGTCTTCTGGCCACTGTCTTCTGGCCACTGCCTTCTGGCCACTGTCTTCTGGCCACTGCCTTCTGGCCACTGTCTTCTGGCCACTGTCTTCTGGCCACTGTCTTCTGGCCACTGCCTTCTGGCCACTGTCTTCTGGCCACTGGCTTCTGGCCACTGGCTTCTGGCCACTGGCTTCTGGCCACCATCTTCTGGCCACTGGCTTCTGGCCACTGGCTTCTGGCCACCATCTTCTGGCCACTGTCTTCTGGCCACTGTCTTCTGGCCACTGTCTTCTGGCCACCGTCTTCTGGCCACTGTCTTCTGGCCACTGTCTTCTGGCCACTGCCTTCTGGCCACTGTTTTCTCACCACTGCCTTCTGGCCACCGTCTTCTGGCCACTGTCTTCTGGCCACTGTCTTCTGGCCACTGCCTTCTGGCCACTGTCTTCTGGCCACTGCCTTCTGGCCACTGTCTTCTGGCCACTGCCTTCTGGCCACTGTCTTCTGGCCACCGTCTTCTGGCCACTGTCTTCTGGCCACTGTCTTCTGGCCACTGTCTTCTGGCCACTGCCTTCTGGCCACTGTCTTCTGGCCACTGTCTTCTGGCCACCGTCTTCTGGCCACTGTCTTCTGGCCACTGTCTTCTGGCCACTGTCTTCTGGCCACTGCCTTCTGGCCACTGTCTTCTGGCCACTGTCTTCTGGCCACTGTCTTCTGGCCACCGCCTTCTGGCCACTGTCTTCTGGCCACTGTCTTCTGGCCACTGCCTTCTGGCCACTGTTTTCTCACCACTGCCTTCTGGCCACCGTCTTCTGGCCACTGTCTTCTGGCCACTGTCTTCTGGCCACTGCCTTCTGGCCACTGTCTTCTGGCCACTGACTTCTGGCCACTGTCTTCTGGCCACTGCCTTCTGGCCACTGTCTTCTGGCCACCGTCTTCTGGCCACTGTCTTCTGGCCACTGTCTTCTGGCCACTGCCTTCTGGCCACTGTCTTCTGGCCACTGCCTTCTGGCCACTGTCTTCTGGCCACTGCCTTCTGGCCACTGTCTTCTGGCCACTGTCTTCTGGCCACTGCCTTCTGGCCACTGTCTTCTGGCCACTGGCTTCTGGCCACTGTCTTCTGGCCACTGTCTTCTGGCCAC
The DNA here is from genome assembly GCF_026875155.1 of Cherax quadricarinatus. Classification (NCBI taxonomy): domain Eukaryota; kingdom Metazoa; phylum Arthropoda; class Malacostraca; order Decapoda; family Parastacidae; genus Cherax; species Cherax quadricarinatus. Next base: position 28,445,351 of record NC_069474.1, on the reverse strand, counting down.
TGTCTTCTGGCCACTGTCTTCTGGCCACTGTCTTCTGGCCACTGGCTTCTGGCCACTGTCTTCTGGCCACTGTCTTCTGGCCACTGGCTTCTGGCCACTGTCTTCTGGCCACTGTCTTCTGGCCACTGTCTTCTGGCCACTGTCTTCTGGCCACTGTTTTCTGGCCAGTGGCTTCTGGCCACTGTCTTATGGCCACTGTCTTCTGGCCACTGTCTTCTGGCCACTGGCTTCTGGCCACTGTCTTCTGGCCACTGTCTTCTGGCCACTGTCTTCTGGCCACTGTCTTCTGACCACTGTCTTCTGGCCACTGTCTTCTGGCCACTGGCTTCTGGCCACTGTCTTCTGGCCACTGTCTTCTGGCCACTGTCTTCTGGCCACTGTCTTCTGGCCACTGTCTTCTGGCCACTGGCTTCTGGCCACTGTCTTATGGCCACTGTCTTCTGGCCACTGTCTTCTGGCCACTGGCTTCTGGCCACTGTCTTCTGGCCACTGTCTTCTGGCCACTGTCTTCTGGCCACTGTCTTCTGACCACTGTCTTCTGGTCACTGTCTTCTGGCCACTGGCTTCTGGCCACTGTCTTCTGGCCACTGGCTTCTGGCCACTGGCTTCTGGCCACTGGCTTCTGGCCACTGCCTTCTGGCCACTGCCTTCTGGCCACTGTCTCCTGGCCACTGCCTTCTGGCCACTGCCTTCTGGCCACTGTCTTCTGGCCACTGCCTTCTGGCCACTGTCTTCTGACCACTGCCTTCTGGCCACTGTCTTCTGGCCACTGTCTTCTGGCCACTGTCTTCTGGCCACTGTCTTCTGGCCACTGTCTTCTGGCCACTGTCTTCTGGCCACTGGCTTCTGGCCACTGGCTTCTTGCCACTGGCTTCTGGCCACTGACTTCTGGCCACTGGCTTCTGGCCAATGTCTTCTGGCCACTGCCTTCTGGCTACTGTCTTCTGGCCACTGTCTTTTGGCTACTGCCTTCTGGTCACTGTCTTTTGGCTACTGCCTTCTGGTCACTGCCTTCTGGGCACTGTCTTCTAGTCACTGTCTTCTGGCCACTGGCTTCTGGCCACTGGCTTCTGGCCACTGGCTTCTGGCCACTGGCTTCTGGCCACCGGCTTCTGGCCACTGGCTTCTGGCCACTGGCTTCTGGCCACTGTCTTCTGGCCACTGCCTTCTGGCCACTGCCTTCTGGCCACTGTCTTCTGGCCACTGCCTTCTGACCACTGTCTTCTGGCCACTGCCTTCTGGCCGCTGTCTTCTGGCCACTGCCTTCTGACCACTGTCTTCTGGCCACTGTCGTCTGGCCACTGGCTTCTGGCCACTGGCTTCTTGCCACTGGCTTCTTGCCACTGGCTTCTGGCCACTGGCTTTTGACCACTGCCTTCTGGCCACTGTCTTCTGGCCACTGTCTTCTGGCCACTGTCTTCTGGCCACTGCCTTCTGGCCACTGTCTTCTGGCCACTGTCTTCTGGCCACTGTCTTCTGGCCAATGGCTTCTGGCCACTGCCTTCTGGCCACTGTCTTCTGGCCACTGTCTTCCCGGCCACTGCCTTATGGGCCACTGTCTTCTGGCCACTGTCTTCTGGCCACTGGCTTCTGGCCACTGTCTTCTGGCCACTGCCTTCTGGCCACTGTCTTCTGGCCACTGGCTTCTGGCCACTGTCTTCTGGCCACTTCTTTGCAATATTCTTCATCTTAAACCAGAACTAAGATGGCAGGAGTAAATGCTTGTCTATATATGTCCCAGATCAGTGGCTGGCCCAGTGTAACCTGAACCGCAACCCGTGTGAGAACGAGGGTTACCTGGACCAGGCGTGTACCTGTGTGTGTCCTCCTGGTACCACCGGACGTACCTGCCAGATCATCACTGGAGGTTATTATGGTACGCTCATCTCAGGGTCAAATCTCAGAGTTATTAATATAATTGTTTAGATTATTGCGGTCGGTAAGATTGCCATAGTAAGTGAAGGTCGTCATGGCAGTGTCGGGTCACAGTGCCAGGTCACTAAATTAGGGCAGGTCACTGTTGTAAGAGAACCCGAGATTTTTCACCTCTCCATAGCTTAGCTGGCCACAGTGATAGTGCAAGTCACCATGATATGTCAGGTCACAG
>NC_069474.1:28420744-28438244 GCF_026875155.1 Cherax quadricarinatus | reverse complement strand
GGGGGCATGTCTTCCACCTCCAGGACTGTAACATCTCACCCATCCTTCAGAGGCAGGCACTGTATTCCCACGCCAGGCGTAACATCTCACCATCTTCAGAGTGCGGGACTGTACTTCCCATCCAGGACTGTAACTCCTCACCCATCCTTCAGGTGCAGGCACTGTACCTTCCCACTCCGGGGACGTAACATCTCACCTCCTTCAAGGTGCAGGCACTGTACTTCCCACCCCGGACTGTAACCCCTCCCATCCTTCAGAGTGCGGCACTGTTTCCCCCCAGGACTGTATTCCCTCACCCTCCTTCAGAGGCAGGCACTGTATTTCCACCTCCAGGAAACTGTTTAAACATCCTCACCCCTTCAGAGTGCAGGCACTGTACTTCCACTCCGGCTGAAACACCCTCACCATCCTTCAGAGGGGCAGGCACTGACTTCCCCCTCCAGGACGTAGCGACCCTACCATCTAGAGTGCAGGCATGTACTTCCACCTCCAGGACTGTACATCCTCACCCCATCCTTCGAGTGCAGGCACTATACTTCCCACCCAGGACTGTAATCTCACCATCCTTAGGTGCAGGCTATATTTCCCCACTCCAGGACTTGTAACTCCACCCATTTCTTCAGAGTGCAGGCACTGACTTCCCACCTCGGACTGTAACATCTCACCATCCTTCGAGTGCAGGAACTGTATTCCGCCTCAGGACGTAACATCTCACCCATCCTTCAGAGTGCAGGCACTTATTTCCACTCAGGACTGTAACACCCTTTCACCATCTTAGAGTGCAGAATTGTACTTTCCACTCCAGGACTGTAAATCCTCCCCAAATCTTAGAGTGCAGAAATATTTTCCACCTCCAGGACTGAAAATTTCTCACCATCCTTCAGAGTGCAGACATTGTACTTCCAACTCCAGGACTGTAACATCTACCATCCTTCAGAGTGCAGGCATATACTTCCCACTCAGGACTGTAAATCCTCACCATCCTTCAGAGTGCAGACATTTTTAAACTTCCACCTCCAGGACTGTAACTTCCTCACCATATAGATGCGGCACTATATTTCCCACCTCCAGGAATGTAAACTTTTTTTTTTCTCACCATCCTCAGAGTGCGACTTATTCCCACCTCCAGGACTGTAAATTCACCCATCTTCAAGTTGAGGCACTTTTACTTCCACCTCAGGACTGTAACACCCTTTCAACCATCTTCAGAGTGCAGGCACTTTTACTTCCCTACTAGGACTGTAACATCCTCACCACCCTTTTCAGAGTGCAGGCATATATTCCACTCCAGGACTGTAAATCCTCACCAATTCTTCAGAGTGCAGGACTGTATTTTCCACTCAGGACTGTAACATCCTCCCATCCTTCAGAGTGCAGGCATGTATTCCGCCTCCAGGACTGTAACATCCTCAACCATCTTCAGAGTGAGGACTATACTTCCCACTCAGGCTGTAATCCTACCCATCCTTCAGAGTGCAGACATTGTACTTCCCACCTCCAGGACTGTAACATCCTCACCCATCCTTCAGAGTGCAGGCCTATACTTCCCACCTCAGGCGTAACATCCTCACCCATCCTTCAGAGTGCAGACATTGTTTTCCCCACCTCCGGACTGTAACATACTCACCCATCTTCAGAGGCAGGCATATACTTCCAACCTCCAGGCGGTAACTCCTCACCATCCTTCAGAGTGAGCTTTGTTACTTCCACTCAGGACTGAAACATCTACCACCCTTCGAGTGCAGGCACTATACTTCCACCCCCAGGACTGAAATCTCACCCTTACTTCGAGGTTGGGCCCTGTACTTCCACCTCCAGGACTGTACATCCACACCTTCAAGGTGCAGACATTGTACTTCCCACCTCAAGGACTGTAACATCCTCCCCACCCTTTCAGAGTGCAGGCACTTTTCTTCACCTCCGGGGCTTAACATCCCACCATTATTCAGAGTGCAGGCCACTGAAACTTCCCACCTCCAGGACTTACATCACCCCCCCATCCTTCAGAGTGCAGCATTGTACTTCCCCTCCAGGACTGTAACTCCTCACCCATCCTTCAGAGTGCAGGCACTGTATTCCCACCTCCGGGGACTGTAACATCCCCACCCATCCTTCAGAGTGCAGGCACTGTATTCCCACCTCCAGGACTATAACATCACCACCCATCCTTCAGAGTGCAGACATTGTATTCCCACCTCCAGGACTGAAACATCCTCACCCACCCTTCAGAGTGCAGGCACTGTATTCCCACCTCCAGGACTGTAAACATCCTCCCCATCCTTCAGAGTGCAGGCACTGTACTTCCCCCCTCAGGACTGTAATCCTCACCCATTCCTTCAGAGTGCAGGCACTATACTTCCCACCTCCAGGACTGTACATCCTCACCATCCTTCAGAGTGCAGGCTGTACTTCCCCACCCCCAAGGACTGTAACATCCTCACCCATCCTTCAGAGTGCAGGCCCATTTATACTTCCCCCTTTCCAGGACTACAACTCCTCACCCATCCTTCAGAGTGCAGGCATGTACTTTCCCACCTCCGGACTGTAACATCCTCACCCATACTTCAGAGTGCAGGCATTTGTATTCCCACCTCCGGGGACTACAAAATCCTCACCCATCCTTCAGAGTGGCGGGCCCACTGAAATTCCCCTCCAGGACTACAAATCCTCACCCATCCGTCAGAGTGCAGGCCTGTACTTCCCACCTCCAGGACTACAACACCCTACCCATCCTTCAGAGTGCAGGCACTTTACTTCACCTCCCAACACTTTTAACATCTGTGCCCATTTATGTAACATTCTGAGAAAATTTTACTTTCCATTATTGCTGTCACTGGTATCTTGCCAATCCATTAACTACAACGCCCGATTTCATGGGTAATGGATCTTATTTTTCCACAGTCATGTTTAACAAGATTTCCCCCCCCCTCTCTCTCTCCTCTCTCTCTCTCCTCTCTCTCTCTCTCTTCTCTCTCTCTCTTCTCCTCTCTCCTCTTTTTTTTTTCTTTTTTTTTACACAGGGTTTTTAACAAGGTTAAGGACCCCTAGCTTATTGCAGCTATATTACAGTTAAGGATTTACTTTAAATTGGCAAGTAAGAGACTGTTACCTACTTCAGCTCATTTGAAAGCATTTTTTTGTTATGAGACATACAATAGGACAGGATGAATTTGGAGCCATTTCTGGGGGCCCAGCATTTTTTTTGATCAACTGATTTTATCTCGTTGACATCTTATCTGTACGAATGTTTTTCCATACTCGAGTCATCCTGGGATGTATGATCTCAGATGGAGTGATGTTTGGAGAAGGGTACAGCCAAAGGTGAGTTGCTGCTTTCTGCCGTCTTGTGGCCTTAAAAGCTTGTTTCAGCGTCCTCAAAGTGGATCCAAGTGTGGTATTTTGACAATATTGGCCTTGTACATAACAGTAAGGCCCACACCTCTATGTTGAAGGCTCTGCTAAAATGACAGATCTATCCAGGATGGTCCGGTGAAGTAGGATAAACGTCTCTACTGTTCTCTACTCTGTCAAGAGTCCAGCCCAGATAAGAGGGGGGCAGGCAAACCAAGAAGTGGAGCATACTCAAGGTGTAGGAATTTGTGCCTCGTACGGATCTTGCAACCCTTACTGTCAAGCAGATGCGAGTACGCGAAGTCCCTGTAACCCTTCTGGCTGCCTTGTTTGCAAGATTAACAAACATGTCTCTCCCATTTGTTAATTTTTTGGAGTCAAATTTCACCCCCAAGGATATCAACTTCTTCTCCAGGTGCCAACTCTTCCCATCATCCTTACTACTGCACCATTTTTTACCATCATGGTCCCTTAGAGACGATCATCATTTGCGTTTCTCAGGTGCAAATGTTACTTGCCATCTTTTCCCCCAAAAGCTGATTACTCTCACCCTGGTGATTGATGTAGCTTTGAGCACTGGCATTTCTTCTGGTAAGTGAATGTCAGTGTAAGTCGTCTGCATATGCTGTGATTCGGGATTGAGATGAAGAAGGTCGTTGAAGTAACTTTCCTTAACAGGGGCCCAGGCCATTTCCCTTTGTGGAACGCTTGCCCCAATAGGTTGCCTTGCTGATTCCGCCCCTTTGAGGACTACTTAGAGTCTACCATGAAAGGTAATCACTGAGGGACATAGGTGAGCCTGCAATTCCCGTGCTTGAAGTTTTGCTAAGGGGCCTGGTCCCAACCGTTCGAAGCGCCGCATAGTCCAGTTGCTACCACCGCTGATTTTGGATTCATCCGGTGACTGGTGCCATTTATGGAGAGGTTTGCAACGATCACAGCAGAGTACCTTTCTTGAAGCCAATTGACGATCACAAAGTGTGAGTGGTTAGTCAAAAACTTGTCATTTGTCTTGGATTTTGTTCAAGGACCTTCCAGTGATTGACAGGAGTGACATGGTCTGTAGTTGCTGATTTGGCTCTGCTCTTCTTTTTGTGAACAGGGACTAAATCTGCCTCTTTCCTTAGAGAGGGCCTTCACTGTACTCTCTCTCTCTTTTCTCTCCTCCCCTCTCTTCTCTCTCTCTCTCTCTCTTCTCTCTCTCTCCTCCTACTCTCTCTCTCTCTCCCTCTCTCTCTCTCTCTCCTGGTTAGGTTAGGTTGGGTAAATTTGGTGAGGAGACGCCATAGGTCTCTCGATGCGGGTGTAAGTCATTTGATGACCCACTCTGGAGCTTTGATCATGTGACTGAGGCCTTCCGCTGGCTGACTGCTCAATGGACAAAAAACCCCTAAAATTCTCCACAGACTCTCCCATGTTTAGTGCTCCTCCCCCCCTCAAAAAAATAGCATAACAAAAAAAAAAAAAAAAAAGGACCGTATATGCAGAGCTTTAAAAGAGTCACTGTATGTTATATTCAAAAGTGTATATATAATATTATGTATATATATATATTGGTATTATAAAGAATGTTATCTAATTATTATGTTTCAGATTCTTATAGTGAATCGTTCGACCCCGAGGTGGGTCAGTTGGGTCTAGCTTATCCAAGGTGCTCAATGTGAATGGGGGATCCAGGTGAGTAATGGTGAGTCTAATGAGTAATGGAAAATAAGTGGTAATAGAGGAGTCAGGTAAGTAATGGAGGAGTTAGGTGATTTAATGGAGGAGTCGGGTGAGTAATAGAGGAGTCAGGGGGAGTAAGGGAGGGTTAGGTGAGTAAGGGAGTAGGTGGTAATAGAGGAGTAGGTGAGTAATGGAGGATTAGGTGAGTAATGGAAAGGAGTTAGGTGGTAATGGTGGAGTTACATGAGTAATGAAGTAGGTCAGGTGAGTAATGGAGGAGTTAGGTGAGTAATGGAGGAGTAAGGTGAGTAATAGAGGAGTCAGGTGAGTGATGAGGATTTAGGTGAGTAAGGGGAGGAGTTAGGTAAAGTAATGGAGGAGTAAGGTGAGTAATAGAGGAGTCAGGTGAGTGATAGAGGAGTTAGGTGAGTATGGAGGAGTAAGGTGAGTAATAGAGGAGTCAGGTGAGTGTTTAGAGGAGTTAGGTGAGTAATGGAGGAGTTAGGTTAGAATGGAGGAGTTTAGGTGAGTAATGGAGGAGTAAGGGGGAGTAATAGAGGAGTCAGGTGAGTGATAGAGGGTTAGGTGAGTAATGGAGGAGTTAGGTGAGTAATGGAGGAGTTAGGGGGAGTAATGGAGGAGTCAGGTGAGTAATGGTGAGTCTAATGAGTTAAAGGAGAAATCAGGGTGAGTAACGTGAATATTATTCAACCTGAAAGGCACAGCGCCGTGATGTGGTAAAGGGTTCTTGATTCAAGGACTTGGAGGTACCCTCCTTGGATCCCACCTGATCACTTACACCTTCTCCCCTCCCCCAACGGTTTAGCGCTTCCTCGTCCACATGAATACAGTTTTGTGTTGTGTTTGGCCGGGGCCCAGGGGAAGCCACGTCAAGGTGAGTGTCGAGGCACTTCACCTGGAAGGGAAGAGGACAGCACCTACCTGGTGGTGAACGAGGCAGGGGGAGGCACCTACGAGGCACCTACGTCCAGGGTTTTACGACCTGTACCACCACAACACTCCACCACACTTCGTTTCTCTGCAAAAACAAGATGTCTTGGTTCTCCAGGGAACTGCAACGACCACCTTCACCTTCAAATACGACCTGTGATGTATCTCCTTCACCTTCAGTAACGACCTGTGTAGTATCTCCTTCACCTTCAGTTAAGACCTGTGTATGTTTCTCCTTTCCTTCAAGTACGACCTGTGGTATGTATTTTCTTTCACCTTCAGTTACGACCTGTGTATGTATCTCTTTTACCTTCAAGTACGACCTGTGTATGTATCTCCTTCACCTTCAGTTACGACCTGTGTATGTTTCTCCTTTACCTTCAAGTACGACCTGTGTGTCTCCTTCACCTTCAGTTACGACCTGTGTATGTTTCTCCTCTACCTTCAAGTACGACCTGTGTATCTCCTTCACGTTCAGTTACGACCTGTGTATGTATCTCCTTCACCTTCAAGTATGACCTGTGTATGTATCTCATTTACCTTAAATTACGACCTGTGTATATTTCTTCTTTATCTTCAAGTACGACCTGTGTATGTATCTCCTTTATCTTCAAATACGACCTATGTATCTCCCTCCTTTTAGGGACGACCTTTGTATCTCCCCTCACTCTCGGTACGACCTATGTATCTCCCCTCAAATTTTGGTACAACCTATGTATCTCCTCACTCTCAAAGGGACGACCTGGGGTAATCTTCTCCCTATCACTGAACTTGCAGCACTCTGGTTAATGTTAGAACTCACGGCAAGTGTGTAGACTTGTACCTAGTTAGATGACTCTTGTTAGGCCGGCATGGGCCAGTGGTTAGCACACTGGCTTGTGAGTTTAACGACTCGTCTGTCATGGCTCAAAGCCCGACCTGTGTCGGGCTCGACATGTCCCTTGCATGCATTCCTGTCCTCATAAATCTCTCCAGCCTTACGGGTAATTAGCTAAGGAGTTTCTCTGGTGACTGGCGACCGGAGGATAGAGCCTACAACGCTCCCTGCGCTGATACACCTACACAGACTTATAATATATCACATAATAAATGAATTAACACTCTTGTGAGTTTTTAACTCTGCCTTGGGAAGTGAGAACGGGATGGAAGCCTCTAACACTGTCCTCAGTGACCCACACGGGTTTAGCGCTTAACCTACAACTAATAATAATAATAATAATATAATAATAATAATAATAATAATTATTTTTTTTTTTATGATGAATACTGATGGTGAGGATGATGTTGGTTGTGCAGATGAGTGCCAGGATGAGGATGCTGAGTGTGAGTATTGGGCTGTTAACGATGAGTGTGTCAAGAACCCGCTGTGGATGCTGGAGCACTGTCGGAGTCCTGTCTCGGGTGGTGATTACCAACCTTCATCTCTATGTTGACACGTCTAACATGTGTTGAACTTGAAAAATGGTGATACTTGTCTAACATGTGTTGATATGTTAACATGTGTGATGCTCTCTAACATGTGTTGATACTGTCTAACATGTGTTGATGCTTGTCTAACATGTGTTGATATTGTTTAACATGTGTTGATACTTGTCTAACATGTGTTGATGCTTGTCTAACATGTGTTGATACTAGTCTAACATGTGTTGATGCTTGTCTAACATGTGTTGGTATTGTCTAACATGTGTGATGTTGTCTAAAATGTGTTGATACTTGTCTAAACGGTTGATATGTCTAACATGTGTTGAAAACTTGTCTAACATGGTTGATATTGTTAACATGTGTTGAATTGTCAAATTGTTGATACTTGTCTAACAGGTGTTGATATTGTCTAACATGTGTTGATATTGTCTAACATGTGTTGATGCTTGTCTAACGTGTGTTGATATTGTCTAACATGTGTTGATGCTTGTCTAACATGTGTTTATATTGTCTAACATGTGTTGATACTTGTCTAACATGTGTTGATATTGTCTAACATGTGTTGATATTGTCTAACATGTGTTGATGCTTGTCTAACATGTGTTTATATTGTCTAACATGTGTTGATACTTGTCTAACATGTGTTGATATTGTCTAACATGTGTTGATATTGTCTAACATGTGTTGATATTGTCTAACATGTGTTGATACTTGTCTAACATGTGTTGATATTGTCTAACATGTGTTGATATTGTCTAACATGTGTTTTACTTGTCTAACATGTGGTTGATTATTTGTTAACATGTGTTGATATTGTCTAACATGTGTTGATATTGTCTAACATGTGTTGATGCTTGTCTAACATGTGTTGATATTGTCTAACATGTGATGATGCTTGTCTAACATGTGTTTATAATTTTCTAAATGTGTTGATACTTGTCTAACTTGTTGATATTGTCTAACATGTTTTTTTGATATGTCTAACATGTGTTGATATTGTCTAACATGTGTTGATATTGTCTAACATGTGTTTATATTGTCTAACATGTGTTTATATTGTCTAACATGTGTTTATATTGTCTAACATGTGTTGATATTGTCTAACATGTGTTTATATTGTCTAACATGTGTTTATATTGTCTAACATGTGTTGATGCTTGTCTAACATGTGTGTTTATATTGTTTTAACATTGTGTTTATATTGTCTAACATGTGTTGGGGTATTCTCTAAAATGTGTTTATTTGTCTAACATGTGGTTTTATATTGTTCTAACATGTGTTGATGCTTGTTTTAACATTATTATATATATATATTATATATTTAAAATATATATTATATATATATTTATATTTTATAATATATATATATATTATATTTATATAATGGGTTTTTTTCATGACTTATGGGAATTAATATATTTTTTTTTACGACTACTCGACAGTCTGTGAAAGACGGGACAAAAGGACTGTCAGTTTGGGCTTAAACATGACCAGTGTCAGGGTAACCGTCTGTGGATGAACGTTCACTGTTTGTAGGCTTGTGGCCCATTGTTTGGTAGGTATGGTTAGTGCTGGTTGGTGCTGGTTTTGGTGGTAGTGGTGCTGGTGTGCTTGGGTGTGAATGGTGGTGGGGGTGGTGCTGCTTGTTTTTGCTGTTGGGTCATTTGGGGGTGCTGAATGGTGGTGGGTTTTATGGTGGTTGTGGGTGTTGGTGGTGCTGGGTGGTGTTTGGATGTAGTGCTTGTTTTAGTTACTGGTGGGTGAAAGATGGTGATTGTAGTGGTAAACTGTGGTATTGAAAGGCAGGTGGTGTGGTGAATGGGTGTGGTAATTTAATAATAATAATAATAATAATTAATAATAATAATATAATGTTAAATAATAATAATAATAATAATAAATAATAATAATATAATAAATAATATTATTTAATAATAATAATAATAATAATAAATAATAATAATTATATAAATAATTTAAAAATAATATTTAAAAATAAATGTTAATAATTTAATAATAATAATAATAATATAATAATAATAATTTAATAATAATATTTAATAAAATAATAATTAATAATAATTAATAATTTAATAAAAGTTAATAATAATAATATTTAAAAATTTAATAATAATAATAATATTAATTAATAAATAATAATAATATATAATAATAATAATAATAATAATAAATAATGATAATAATAATAATAATGATAATAATTTTTAAAATATTAATAAAAATAATAATAATAAAAAAATAATAATAATATAATAATAATAATTAATAATAATTTTAAAAATAAAATATAATCAGAACTCACTATAAAACACAAATCTGAAGCAATACAAAGGTAACTCATATATTATTTTTCATACCTCAACCTTGGACGTGGGTGTCCAGACAAGTGCTGGGACGCTAATCACGGTTGTGCAGAATGGACGTCGCTGGGAGAGTGTGAGAACAACCCGGACTACATGACTCGCTACTGTAGAAAGTCTTGTGGCTTGTGTGGTAAGTCTTGTGGGCTTGTGTTTGGGAAGGGCTTGTGCTTGTGTGGTAAATCTTGTGGCTTGTGTGGTTAGGTCTTGTGGGTTGTGTGGTAAGTTCTTGTGGCTTGTGTGGTTTAAATCTTGTGGACTTGTGGTGGTAATCTTTGTGGCTTTGTGTGGTTAGTCTTGTGGCTTGTGTGGTAAGTCTTGTGGCTTGTGTGGTAAATCTTGTGGCTTGTGTGGTTAGTCTTGTGGCTTGTGTGGTAAGTCTTGTGGCTTGTGTGGTAAGTCTTGTGGCTTGTGTGGTTAGTCTTGTGGCTTGTGTGGTAAGTCTTGTGGCTTGTGTGGTTTAGTCTTGTGGCTTGTGTGGTTAATTTTGTGGCTTGTTTTGGTAAGTCTTGTGGCTTGTGTGGTAAGTCTTGTGGCTTGTGTGGTAAGTCTTGTGGCTTGTGTGGTAAGTCTTGTTGGGTTTTTTGTGGTTAGTCTTGTGGCTTGTGTGGTTAGTCTTGTGGCTTGTGTGGTAAATCCTTGTTGTTGTGGTGGTTAGTCTTGTGGTTGTGTGGTAAGTCTTTGTGGCTTGTGTGGTTAGTCTTGTGGCTTGTGTGGTAAGTCTTGTGGCTTGTGTGGTAAGTCTTGTGGCTTGTGTGGTAAGTCTTGTGGCTTGTGTGGTAAGTCTTGTGGCTTGTGTGGGTAAGGGGTCTTGTTGATTGTTTTTGGTAAGTTTGTGGCTTGTGTGGTAAGTCTTGTGGCTTGTGTGGTAAGTCTTGTGGCTTGTGTGGTAAGTTTTGTGGCTTGTGTGGTAAGTCTTGTGGCTTGTGTGGTAAGTCTTGTGGCTTGTGTGGTAAGTCTTGTGGATTGTGTGGTAAGTCTTGTGGCTTGTGTGGTAAGTCTTGTGGCTTGTGTGGTAAGTCTTGTGGCTTGTGTGGTAAGTCTTTTTGGCTTGTGTGGTAAGTTTGTGGGATTTTTGTGGTTAAGGTTTGTGGCTTGTGTGGGTAAGTCTTGTGGTTGTGTTGTTTAAGGGCTTGGGGGGCTTGTGTTTTGGGAATGTCTTGGGGGCTTGTGTGGGTTAGTCTTTTGTGGGCTTGGTGTGGGTATTAAGTTCCTTTTTTGGTGCTTGTGTGGTTTTAAATCTTGTGGTGTGTGGGTAAGTCCTGTGTGGCCTTGTGGGGGGGAAATCTTGTGGCTTGTGTGGTTAGTCTTGTGGCTTGTGTGGGTTTGTCTTGTGGCTTGTGTGGTTAGTCTTGTGGCTTGGTGTTGTTTGTTTTGTGGCTTGTGTGGGAAGTCTTGTGGGCTTGTTTTGGTAAGTCTTGTGGCTTGTGTGGTAAGTTTTGTGGCCTTGTGTGGTAAGTCTTGTGGGTTGTGTGGTTTGCTTGTGGCTTGTGTTTGGTTAGTCTTGTGGCTTTGTGGTATGTCTTTTGATTGTTGTTTAGTCTTGTGGCTTGTGTGGTAAGTATTGTGGCTTTTTGTGGTTAGTCTTGTGGCTTGGTGGTAAGTCTTGTGGATTGTGGGGGTTTTAGTCTGTGGATGGGGTGGTAATTTGTGGTTGTGTGGGTAGTCTTGGCTTTTGTGGTAAGTCTTGTGGTTGTGTGGAAGTCTTGTGGCTTGTGGGTTAGTCTTGTGGGTTTGTGAGAAGTCTTGTGGTGTGTGGTTAGTCTTGTGGCTTGTGTGGTAAGTCTTTGTGGTCCTTGTTTTGGTAAGTCTTGTGGCTTTTGTGGTAAGTTTTGTGGTTGTGTGTAAGTCTTGTGGCTGTGTGGTAGTTGTGGCCCTTTTGTGGTAGTCTTGTGTTGTGTGGTAAGTTTGTGGCTTGTGTGGTAAGTCTTGTGAGTTGTGTGGTAAGTTTGTGGCTTTGTGGTAAGTCTTGTGGGTTGTGGGGGTAAGGGCCTTTTTTGGCTTGTGTGGTAATTTGGGGGCTTGTGTGGTAAGTTTGTGACTTGTTGGTAAATCTTGTGGCTTTTGTGGTAAGTCTTGTGACTTGTGTGTAAGTCTTGTGGACTTGTGTGGTAAGTCTTGTACTTGTGTGGTAATTCTTGTGGCTTGGGGTGTTGCTTGTGGCTTTGTGTGGTAAGTCTTTTGCTTGGGTTAGTCTTGTTTGGGTTGTGTGGTAAGTCTGTGCTTGTGTGGTAAGTCTTTGGCTTGTGTGGTAAGTCTGTGCTTGTGGTGAGTTTAAGTCTGTGTGCTTGTGTGGTTAAATGTCTTTTGTGGCTTTGTTGGTAAGTCTTGTGGCTTTTGTGGTAAGTCTTGTGGCTTGTGTGTTGCAAAGGGGGTCTTGTGGCTTGTGTGGTTAGTCTTGTGGCTTGTGTGGTAAATCTTGTGGCTTGTGTGGTAAGTCTTGGGTTGTGTGGTAAGTCTTGTGGCTTGTTGTGGTAAGTTTGTGGCTTGTTGGTAAGGGCCTAACTTCACTCAACCAAGATTACATCCGTCTAGGTTTTTGTGGACGGTGGATCGGTCTTCATTTGTTGTTTGTTTCTGGGCGACTCACAGAGGTCAAAACAGTTTGTAAATACGTAGTGATAATTATATATATATATATATATATATATATATAAATATATATATAATATATTATTTATAATATATTATATATTATATATTATATATATATATAAATTATATATATATATATTAGTTTCTTTTTTGGGGAAACTAAAGAAATCTTCAGAAAAATTTAATTTTCATTTTGGAGTGGCTTTAAAATGGGTTGTCCTGGCCGTTATTAAAAAATCTAAATGATCAATATTAATTTCCTCTTTATTAATTTTTTTATTTTTTTTTTTTATATTAAATTCCTTATGTCTTTTAATTTGTGGAATTTATTGGCTAGGAAAGTTAATGGGGAATATAATAATTATGCAAAACTAGGAAAAATTCAATAAATTGCATTTTAGATGCAAAAAATAAATTTTATAATATTATTTCTTATAGCTGAGGGGAGGAGGCATCGAACTCGACCGTAAGAACACTGATGGAGGTGGAGACTACCAACTCCACTTTCAACCTCATCCCCCATATCACCACCTCTGGGTCGTCGACCCTTCAGAAACCCCTCAACACCCTTTCAGAAAGTTCTCTACAGGACCGTGTCACCACAACAACCCCCAGACAAACGAGAACTTCCCCAAACTCACCGGAGGAGAATGACACTTCGAAAAAATCTGAAGCCCGTTAAGGGGGAAAAGAATTAAACTAGCAAGCCGAGGGACACTCGTTACTCACAGCGCCGTCCAGGGAAAACTCGCTCATGGAACACTGATGAAATCCATGGAGGGTGAAAACCTCGCAGATCCAAGAGAAATCATCGTTTTTCGGTCTTCCAAGGACAATTTAGAGACTAAGCACAAGGGATGGGAAAAACTCCCAGGAATGGAGCAGACAATAAAGTTATCATTCCATTTAACAGCCCAGAAAAAAAAATCCAAGTATCAAACACCAGAGAGACGATGGTACCCACAGCCTCGCCCACTGTACACAAGACTGCTGCCAATCTTCCCTCAAGGAAAACTCGCCACAAAGACGGGTCGCTCACTAAGCATTCTTTCAGAAATCAAAGTGAGAGATCTGGTCCCGTAATACAGCAGAATATGACTCTCGTGACGTCTCTTACAGGATACAAGGGTATACACAATTTGTTAACAGCAGACAGGTTGATACCAGTATCCCTAACAGCAGACAGACTATCAGCAGAAGCACAGAAAATGGCTGGAGATAAAACAACATCCCTTCCTCTGCAAGATTCTCATAACATGTCTTCGGGGGCATCGGAAAAAGATGGCAGACACTCCCATCTTGAGGAGACTGATAAGAGCAGCTACTCATCCAAGGATCCTACAAGAGTTTATAAATCGCAAGGAATATACGAGGAGCCGCAGGCATCACCGACACCCTCAGCTCACAGGAGGACCTGTGTAGGCGGCGAAGAAGGAGAGAGATGTGGACGTAGTGGACGGCGTGATCCTGGCGTCCATGATCACCTAAATAATAAGGAAACACAGAGCAACAGCATCCTCAAGAGTCAACAGAGCAAAGTAAGAGCGTGGAAAGGCAGAAATGATGTTGTTGAAACTATTGAGTCAAGCATACCAGAGAAAGAGAAGTTAGATAAAGAACTCGAGAACAGAAAGCGGAAAGCACATCGAAAACATAAGAGGAAAAACAAAAGGAAAGAAAATCGGGTTTTGAGTAGGAAGAAAAAGAAGACAAATAGAAAGAGAGGAAGATGGAGAGGAGACAGACAGCCTCCTGGCCAAGATGGATCTCAGGAGAGGGAGATGAACGCCAGCATCCCAAGAAGGAGAGACGAAGCTGAGGAGAAAATGAGAGATAGCGGAAGGATTAACAATCAAAGGAGAAGAAATAAGAAGCGAAAATATGGAAGAAATAGCAGAAAGCGCGGCTCCTCTAAAGGGCGACCTCATTCAAGTCTCAACAAAAGGTAACTCGTTATTTTTATAGTCAGAGATAACTGTTTTCTCGAAGATAATTTTGAATTACATTTTTTGATCCAGACTTGTCGTCAGAGATGTCAATACTGGGAATACTGTTTGATTTTTATTTTTACAGAACACACAGAGATAAAACTTCTGAAGGGATTCTACCAGTGTTTACCATTCAATTGCCGTCCGTCACAACCCACTCCCCACCCACCGTCATCACCACCACTGCCCACTCACCACCCACCACCATTCTCTTGTCTCCCGCCACCACCCATTCACCTGGTCTCATTATCAACAGAACGTACGCCATTCCAGAGGATATAAAGTCTTGGAATTCACTGCCCTCAACACCTACCATCACTACCACACCCAGGACCACTACCAGTACCACAACCACTGTCACAACCATTAAAATTCCCAGCACCGGATCCAAGAACACTATCAGAAGCAGTACCACGCTCACCACCAGTACCAGCACTACGACCAGTGCCAGAACCATGCCCCCTGTCAGTGCCACACTCACTGTCAGTGTCACGCCCACTGTTAGTACCACACCCGCTACCGAAGCCACACTTATCACCATGGCTTCACCCAGTACAGGAACAACACTCACCTCCACGAGGGTCACCATGCCCAGCATCACCCAGGGTCAGAGGGCAGACAAACCCACGAGGCTCTCTCCCCATCACACCACCAGTCCAGCGTCACCCAAGTCCCACCCATGTAAGTCTCTTGCTAATATTATAATCAAAGGGAAACGCTAAACCCTTATGGGCCACATAGATCCTGGGGAATGGGATGCAAGAAGGTTTGATCCAAGGAATGGCAGGATAGGCCCAGTTTCTTGGATCAAGTATATGAAATGTCTTTTGTAATTAGATTAAACCTGTGTTCCATCATTATGTCTCATTTTCAGATTTAAAAACGTATTGTCTCTGTCTCTTCTGCTGATCGAAAAAATCTTTCCTTGTGAGGGTTAAAAAGCCCTTAATTCCACTTGATAATGGTTCAAATGGGACCAGAAAGCCTTTTTCAGTGTCCTTTTTGAATTATGGGTTTGTTGAGAGTATTTTGCCTCTTTGGGTTTTAGTGCTCTTATTTACGTTTATAAATAATTATCCTTCACATTTAATAAATTTTTATAATGTTATATATTGGTTTTAGTTTTGAGTTTCTTTCTGTGTAATTCTTCTTTCAAAATTTGCATTTTCTTCTCCTCTTATCTCTCCCTAACTCTCTCGTCTCTTAAAGTGGTCGTATCTAAAACTGTTAGTGGCACTTTGTTGCTTATCTATGATTCAGTTTGTCTATATTTTCACCCTTCTTCACGCCCTCTTCCCTTCTTTCCCCTTATTCCTTCTTCTCTCCTAACGTTGTACCCATTGATTCTTTTGTCTTCCCTTGCCTTGTCCACTGTCCTCCAGCTATATCTATTCTTGTACTCTCTCTTCCCTCTATTTCACATCCTCTTCATTATCTCCCTGGTATCTTCTTCCCTCTTTTCCCTCCCTCCCTCTTCCTGCTCCCTTTTTACTTCTTTCTCCCTCTACCCACTTGCAATTGTTGTTCTATGTTCCCTTTTCGTCGATTTCAGGGGGAATCGAAATGGGTGAGGATGGAATCTCGCCAACCATAGAGGCCACTGCAGCGACCCAACGCCCTCACACACCCACTGTCAACACACTCACTCCAGCACCCTACACTCTCACACACCCACTGTCAACACACTCACTTCAGCACCAATCACAAACCACGCAACACATCTTCCAGCACCTTACGCTCTGAACACGGCCATGAGACACACTCTCCGTTAACTACTCAACACCACTGTCAACAACCAAAGATACACTCTAACCAACCACTGACACAACACTTCCGGCCCCAATTACGACCAGAGAAACACTACAGCAGACAAATTTCAGCGGAAATTGTACTTCACTCAGCACTACATCTCACACACCATGTAACACATCACTTAGACAAAGCATCTAGCTCACAGAAATACTTTTAGAGGAGGGAACACCCAAAGACCTCGAACCAAACACAAACATTAAAGCCATCGTCAGTGCTTCAACCTCGTCTCCTGGCCAGCCTGGCAGATGAGAATATAAGGAGAATTTCCCACTGAGAGAGGCTTTACCGCACAATAAACGAGAAGACCTTTATCAGATGCAACCCTGCAAGAACATCATCCATGGAGAACCAAATGGCACTCGACAAGACAACATTCCAAAGCCATCGTCAGTGGCTTCCTACAACCTCCGTCTCCTGCGTCCTGCCTGGCAGATGAAGAATAAGGTGATTTCCCACAATCAGAGAGCATTACCTGGACATATAATCGAAGAAGCATATTTATCATCCGACATAGACGAACGCCTGCAAGAGAATATGCATCCTGGTGATCAGAGGCAGAGGCAGACTCATCCTGGTGATCAGAGGCAGAGGCAGACTCATCCTGGTGATCAGAGGCAGAGGCAGACTCATACTGGTGATCAGAGGCAGACGGAGATGCATTTTGTAGATCAAGAGAAGACGAAAATGGAGATAAAAGATGAGGGGAAAACAAAGATGCAGGTGGAAGATGAAGGTACAGAACATCAGGCAACAAGAAAGCAACCTCCCCGACGGTCGCCAGAACGGTACGCTGACTGGGGCATCGGTCCACTAACACCATCGTAAGTGTTACTTCTCTCTCCTCGTACTTCCACACTGTAAATATCTACACGTGAACAAACCTGTATATAAATTCCTTTCCCTCCCAGGAGAGCCGAGGGACTCTATCAGTCTCCTGCAGCTCTGTCATGACCATCCAGTTGCTTTCCTCTCAATAATTCCTTTAATATGCTTTTCCAATAACTAAATCCAAGATATTATATATATATATATATATATATATATATATATATATATATATATATATATATATATATATATTATTATATATATATATATATAATATATATATATATACATATATGTATATGTTATATAACGCAGCCTACACTCTCTGGAGAGATCACATCGTCCTGGTTGGAAGTTCAGACGAGACTTCTACCTGCGAGGATACATATACGAGGACATCTGGTCTCCTTCACACGAGACCCCAGCGAGACCAGGGTCCCGCGAGGACACCGCTACTTCCTCATAGAGTCTTCAACACATCGAGACATAAGGTGTGTTGAGGCCTCA
>NC_069474.1:28410744-28415744 GCF_026875155.1 Cherax quadricarinatus | reverse complement strand
TTTATCCTAGGAAGGAGAGGGAAACCTCCAGTAACCTAGGATCAGAAGCTCTACCCCAGCGTCAAGGTACCGTGACACAACAAAATAATAATAATAATAATAATAATAATAATAATAATAATAATAATAATAATAATAATAATAATATAATAATAACAATAAATAATAATAATAATAATAATAAAAAATAATAATATAATAATAAATAATAATAATAATAATAATAATAATAATAATGGTAATAATAATAAATTCTGCAGTAGGTATGTGTGAGTATTATCAATAAAAACAGGTGTGTGTGTGTCTGCCACCTTGTCTAGCATGAGGTCGAGTCCACTGGATGTCTTGGTTTAAAATGTAAATATCCTGGACACTGGAAGGTCAATAAAACTCTGGGATAGAAGAACTTGAAAGATATATTTATTGAGTTTCCAAGATATAAAACATGCTTATATTACGCCAGTCGGATATAAAATTATTGTGAACTGAGTACAGGAGAGAGAGAGAGAGAGTGTTACGTGTCTGCTATCTTGAGAATGCCTTACTTGGTCGACTTCAAACCCCCGTAGTCAGTTGATCGTAGTGGAACTTTGGGTTTGGAATCTTGAGATTAATTTTCTGGAGTATTACTCGCATCTTGACCAGTACTGATAACGAGAAGATAAGGTACTGTGAGCAATATTTTTGCAACGAGAGAATGACGGAACATTAAGTAAGATTTATATTTGTGAGTAAGATTTGTGAGTAAGATTTGTGAGTAAGATTTGTGAGTAAGATTTATGAGTAAGATTGTCTCTGGCATTGTAGGTGTATGAGAGAGTATACTATCTTAAGAGGTATGGTAATACTCTCAGAGTATAACAGAGAATACCTCTGTCAGATATACTTTTAAAGGACTACTGGTATACCCCACGAAGGTATAACCAGGCATACGCAGCAGGGATACAGAAGACAGTCTCTGTTTTAGGCAACAGACAGACACAAAAACCACAGACATATATACCACACAAGCTATACAACCATATATACTCACACCACACAAAGCAATCTTGTAAGAGAATATATAATATATGCTATATAATATTGCCCTAAGTATATATGTGTGATGCTATATACTAAAGATTATTTTGCTTGATTCTTTATATGAGTTGGTTCCAGAAAGCACTGTGCACGACGTTTCGACCTGTCCTGGTTTATTTGTGGTTTGATAATGGCTCAGGAGGGATCGAAATGTTGTCTGATGTTTACTCTCTCCGGTTGCTGGTTTACTAGTGAGTTGTTGCTGTTATGGTATTGTGGGTTAGTTGTGAATTGTTGTTGTCACGGTATTGTGGGTTAGTTGTGAATTGTTGTTGTCACGGTATTGTGGGTTAGTTGTGAATTGTTGTTGTCACGGTATTGTGGGTTAGTTGTGAACTGTTGTTGTCACGGTATTGTGGGTTAGTTGTGAACTGCTGTTGTCACGGTATTGTGGGTTAGTTGTGAATTGTTGTTGTCACGGTATTGTGGGTTAGTTGTGAATTGTTGTTGTCACGGTATGTGTGGGTTAGTTTGTGAATTGTTGTTGTCACGGTATTGTGGGTTAGTTGTGAATTGTTGTTGTCACGGTATTGTGGGTTAGTTGTGAATTGTTGTTGTCACGGTATTGTGGGTTAGTTGTGAACTGTTGTTGTCACGGTATTGTGGGTTAGTTGTGAACTGCTGTTGTCACGGTATTGTGGGTTAGTTGTGAATTGTTGTTGTCACGGTATTGTGGGTTAGTTGTGAACTGTTGTTGTCACGGTATTGTGGGTTAGTTGTGAATTGTTGTTGTCACGGTATTGTTGGTTAGTTGTGAATTGTTGTTGTCACGGTATTGTGGATTAGTTGTGAATTGTTGTTGTCACGTTATTGTGGGTTAGTTGTGAACTGTTGTTGTCACGGTATTGTGGGTTAGTTGTGAACTGTTGTTGTCACGGTATTGTGGGTTAGTTTGTGAATTGTTGTTGTCACGTTATTGTGGGTTAGTTGTGAACTGTTGTTGTCACGGTATTGTGGGTTAGTTGTGAATTGTTGTTGTCACGGTATTGTGGGTTAGTTGTGAACTGTTGTTGTCACGGTATTGTGGGTTAGTTTGTGAACTGTTGTTGTCACGGTATTGTGGGTTAGTTGTGAACTGTTGTTGTCACGGTATTGTGGGTTAGTTGTGAACTGTTGTTGTCACGGTATTGTGGGTTAGTTGTGAATTGTTGTTGTCACGGTATTGTTGGTTAGTTGTGAATTGTTGTTGTCACGGTATTGTGGATTAGTTGTGAATTGTTGTTGTCACGGTATTGTGGGTTAGTTGTGAATTGTTGTTGTCACGGTATTGTTGGTTAGTTGTGAATTGTTGTTGTCACGGTATTGTGGGTTAGTTGTGAATTGTTGTTGTCACGGTATTGTTGGTAGTTGTGAATTGTTGTTGTCACGGTATTGTGGATTAGTTGTGAATTGTTGTTGTCACGGTATTGTGGGTTAGTTGTGAATTGTTGTCATCTCCCAAGGTGCTACTACAGGTTCTATCATTGTCAAGTATGTCCTCGAAGGACATGGAAAATAATACATTTCCTATAGAGGTATGTTGGTTATATAACCATCCAGAGTGGGATGACCACACGTCATCCATCTTGACGGTGGGAATGACCCTGGGTCACCCATCCTGACGGTGGTCACCCACACTCCTCGTAGACACATCACAGCTTCACAGTCTCACAATTAACTAAGTTAACTAACAAATTTACAGGTGATGGACAGCTGAGTGAACACCGTGGCTTGTGATGGATGACCTTAGTCCTCTCACACAGCCACATGAGAAGTTCTTACACTAAACTTTCTCGTGAAGCTCAGTGGAGCTGGAACGTATTAGTGAGTTCTTGAAGGTCAGACGGCGGCCTAGGTGAGGCCTAGGTGAGGCCTAGGTGAGGCCTAGGTGAGGCCTTTTAAGTCTTCTTCTTACTTGTGCTCATGTACCTCTGTGTTCAAGACACTGGGGGTTCTGTATGAGGAACAAGTGTGAGTTTCCTTGATTGGTTTTTTGCTTCGGTGTCTCCTACAAGAGGCCGAAGTTTCTTCTGACTATTATGGAGTTTGAAATCAGCAAGAGGAGCACTTCTTGGTGTCCTTTAGGGCCTTCCTACAAGACGTGAAGGCTCCTGTGGAACACCTGTGACTCTCCAAGACTGAACCACCTCCAGGATCCTTCTACAAGACGTGAAGATTCTCACAAGATTTAGACTTGCTGTCGAGGATACAGATCTTGTTGAGAAGTTCCTTGGCTGTGTTGAGACTTAAAGACGTCTTCGAGGAGGACATCTTCTTTAGACGCTTCCGGTGAGCGGCCAGACGCAGACGTACCTGCAACACAAAAATCGCAACAATAATCAGACCAGGAAAGCCTTAACACGCGCCTCCAACAACATTTACGCATTATAAATAAAGTTACGGAGTAATGCGGATGTTTATATGGCTAAATAAACATTTGTGATGCCACATAAACATGTGTAATGATACTGGACAAGTCGGGAGGAAGATTTAGGTAATTGTGATGCAAGGGAAATTACGTTCAGTTTTGCACGATTTTTGCAACAGAAATGACAGAAGAGATAACTGGTCTTCGTTGTGTGTGATGGTACAGGGAGAAACACAGCAGAGATATTACGAAGATTAGAGGGAGAGGGAGAGAGAGACGTTATCTGGCATCTTAAGAAGAGACTACGGTATTCTCTGACGTCTTAAGAAAAGACTTGAGATTACAGTGTTTCCTGGCGTCTTAATAAGATATGTAAGTGGGAAACGGTACTGGTGTCTCACCTGCTTGACGATTCCCACCAGCAGTTCATCCACATTGTGCTGGATCCCACTTGATGTCTCTATAAACTTGCTCTCGTGACTCCTGGCTAGAGACTTTCCCTCTGGAGAGACAGTGAGAGAGAGAGATATTTGCACCAGGCAAGATAAAGAGAAATTTCTCCTATCTTACATTCCTCCCTAATATCTCTTTACAATCCTGGTACACAAGACCAACAATAGAAGGAATTAGACATGTACAACACCTGAGTATCTTTATTTGGTACGCAGGTGTTGCACGTGTGTTTAGTTTCCCTCAAGCAATAGTTTCAGTGAACACGATTCACTCACCATTGTTATTGACGATCCTTGAGCGGGCCAGGTCCACCTTGTTGCCCACGAGGATGACTGCCTTGTCTTTGGTGTAGTTCTCCCTCCAGAGGTAACTTAAGGTGTCTTCCGCTTTCTTGAAGGAACTCTTGTCAGTGGTGGAGTAGACGACCACACATGCGTGAGGGTCGTATGTTGAGAGACAGTTCTCCACCTGTGTTGCAGCGAGGAGGTACGTGGTAATGGGGATTCTGAGACAGTGTTAGTGAGACTGATGTTGTTGTTTGGTTAGCTGGTGGGTTAATGGGGTTTAAAGGATATCAATATATATATATATATATATATATATATATATATATATATATATATATATATATATAAATAAGGGGAGTTGAAAGAGCGCTGGGGAGAATGAAAGAAACTGTTGAACAGATGGAAAAATTGTGATAAAAATGGGAGAATATGATGGAAACAGAGACCATGAAAGTGAGAACTCGTTGGACGGTGATAACGAGGGTGAAGGTGAGAGAAGGTGTTAATGAGACACAGGACTTGGTAACACCTGTGTTAATTGCTCCTCACACACCTGTTAATTGCCCGTCACACACCTGTTAATTGCCCGTCACACACCTGTTAATTGCCCCTCACATACACACATGTTAATTGCTTCCTCACATATCTGCTAATTATCCCTCACACACGCATGTTAATTACCTCTCACACACCTGTTAATTGCTATTTACACACCTGTTAATTGCCATAGACAACAGAGAACGAAGGAACTGCCCATAACGCCTGATAACAGTGGGAAGTGAAAGAAATCTGAGATAAAGAAGAAATAAGGAGGAGAGAGAGAGGAGAGAGAG
>NC_069474.1:28365744-28408244 GCF_026875155.1 Cherax quadricarinatus | reverse complement strand
TAGACGGGGAAGAGTTGGTTAATACATCTTAGAAATTATGTTAAAGCTGATTAAAGCTCTGCTCACAGCTCTCTGTGGAGCTTCAAAACGGTCCTGACAGGTGTTACAACAGCCTTGACAAGCACAACAGTCTTGAGAGGTATAACAGTCTTGACAGTTATGACCGCTTTGATAAGCACAACAGTCTTGAGAGGTATAATAGCCTTGACAGCTGTTATCACAGCCTTGTCAGCTGTTATAACAGCGTTGACAACAGTTATAACAGTCTTGGCAGGTATAACAGCCTTGACAGCTGTTATAACAGCCCTGACAGATGATATAACAGCTCGTTGGTGAAGCAGATGGGGCACTGAGGGATTGGACATGACAGCTGGTGACTGTCAGTCAAACTGTCGGTCAGTTTGACAGCTTAATGACCAAGAAACATAATTAGTTTATAGTCTGACAGCCGGATGCAGCACCTGGGTACCTAATTACTATCAGGGTACCTAATTGCTACTAGGGTATCTGATTACTACCAGGACACCTGATTATTACCAGGGTACCTGATTACCAGGGGTATCTGATTACTATCAGGGGTACCTGATTACTGCCAGGGGTACCTGATTAATATGAGGGGTACCTGATTAATATAAGGAGCACCTAACAGTGCGTGTTGACACCTGAGGAATGTGTCAGAGATGATGGGTGAGGGAGGTTTCAGGGGTGAGGGAGGTGTCAGGGATGAAAGAGGTATCAGGGGTGAAGGAGGTATCAGGGGTGAGGGTGGTATCAGGGGTGAGGGTGGTATTAGGGGTGAGGAGGCAATCACTGTGCACTCACGTGTTCCATAGCTATGGTTGTCAGCACACAGGAAGGTTGGGCAAGGTGAGTGTGGGCGAGTGGGGTCAACCACTCATGTTTTATAAGGGGAAGTAGGTGAGACGGAGGGAGGGAGATGGTGAGACAAAACTCTGTAGGTGAGAGACATAAGGAGAGAGATAGCGAGACAAAACTCTGGGTTTCTTCAGATGTGCTGCTGGTTTGAGTTGCAACTGGTGGAGTAAGTTATTTGTTCTCCTATTAATTTGTTGATAGCCTGGAGGCTGTCAGTGTTTATGTGTGTGTTGATGACTTGCGGTGGGCATCAGTAGTGTTGTGTTGAGTGTATGTGTGTTGCATTCACTTGTGTTCCAGTATCTTGGTGTTGCGTCTAGTTTTTCTAGTGTAGGACTTGTCATAGCTTGAGTACATGGTCTTGTAGACACTTGTTATTGTGTTGTATTGTGTGTGTGTACACGGGGTGCTGACGATGGTGTGTGTACACGGGGTGCTGACGATGGTGTGTGTACACGGGGTGCTGACGATGGTGTGTGTACACGGGGTGCTGACGATGGTGGGTGTACACGGGGTGCTGACGATGGTGGGTGTACACGGGGTGCTGACGATGGTGGGTGTACACGGGGTGCTAAGTAGGATAAGGTGTCTTGAGACGTCCTGGTGACGTATCTAAGTAGGATGAGGCGTCTTGAGACGTCCTAGTGACGTATCTAAGTAGGATGAGGCGTGTACAGACGTCTTGGCGACGCCACTTCCCACCCACGTAACTGCTTCATTTAACTACTGAACCACCCACTTACCACCTATACAGTGACATACATCCTCTCCTCTCCTACAACATCTTCAGTAACCGAAACATCGTCGGGAGAGAAACTCTGCAAACTGCGTGTTCCTTCGCCCTGCTTATAGCTAAATGATTGGCCAGTCAAGCTAGGGAGAACATTGATTAGGATGGTTGATGATGTGAAATGGATGGGAGTGTGGGAGAATGAGGACAGCGGCAAGTTGAACCCCACACACACATACACACACACCCACACACACACACACACAACCCCCCCACACACACAAACAAACACACACACACTCACACACACATACAGCACTAACCTGCTCGTTATCGTGTGCACGCTCAGATTACTAGCTGTCAGCCTGTATAAAGAACAGGGAGAACACTGTTAAAGTTGTCTTTGAGGGACCTGACTAGTACAGGTAACCTCGTTAACAGGTACAGAACAGGTTCTTAAGATAATTGCAACAAGTATACCTGTTTGCCATATGTGTAATTCGTAGCAACAGTAATGTCTACACCATTGTCAGTACTGTCAGCACCACTGTCAATATTATCAGCACCACTGTCAACCCCACTGTCAGTATTGTACACACCACTGTCAGTATTGTTTATATCAGCGTCATTACTGTCAACACCACTGTCAGTACCGTTAACACCAATGTCAGTACTGTCAACGCCACTGTCAGTACCGTTAACACCAATGTCAGTACTGTCAACGCCACTGTCAGTACCGTTAACACCAATGTCGGTACTGTCAACACCACTGCCAGTACCATCAGCACCACTGTCAGTACTATCCACATGACTGTCAGTACCGTCAACACCACTGTCAGCACCGCTGTCAGCACTCTCAGCAGCAATAGCCACACCATCAACAACATCAATCATAAAAGTAGGCCCTGGAATTAGACAGAAAAAACTAAAGTGTTTGAGTGCAACATATACATCTTATGCAAGTTAGAGGAGGTGGTGGAGGTTGAACCTAGAGGCACTGGTTCAACAGGCACTGGAGAGGTTCAACATGCAAGACTAGGTTCAATATCTTTCTTAATAAATTGCTAAACACATTTACAGCTGAACAGAGACTCGGTTGTGCGACTTTCAACAATCTCGAGGTCTTATTTTAGCTGAGGAACAAAAATGGAACAATAAGGTGATTGGTACAATACACAAATAACTTGTACATGTGAGAGAGGACCTGACCTCGACGTTTCGGTCCCTCTTGGAGTATTTACAAGTAACATTGAAAGAAGAGAGTCAAGGTGACAGTATATGAAGGTGAGGAGGGGACGGACGGGGGAAAGAGAGGAGGGAATGCTGGTAGTGGTAGTAGTGGTGGTAGTAGTAGCGGTAGTAGTGGTGTGTAGTATAGTGGTAGTAGTGTGGTGGTAGTAGTGGTGGTAGTAGTGTAGTAGTGGGGTGTAGTAGAGTGTGGTGTATAGTGAGTGTGGTAGTAGTGGTGGTAGTAGTGGTGGTAGTAGTGGGTGTAGTAGTGGTAGTTGGTGGTAGTAGTAGTGGTTGTAGTATGGTTGTAGTGGTGTGTGTGGTTAGTAGTGGTGGTAGTAGTAGTGGTAGTAGTAGGTGGTAGTAGTTGGTAGTAGATGGTGGTAGTGTGGTGGTAGTAGTGGTGGTAGTAGTGTGGTTGGTAGTGAGTAGTGTGGTGGTAGTAGTGGTGGTAGTAGTGGTGGTAGTAGTGGTGTGTAGTGGTAGTAGTAGTGGTGGTGTAGTAGTGGTAGTAGTGGTGGTGTAGTAGTGGTGGATGTAGTGGTGGTAGTAGTAGTGTGGTAGTAGTGGTGTAGTAGTTTGGTGGTAGTAGTGGTGGTAGTAGTGGTGGTAGTAGTAGTAGTGGTAGTAGTGGTGTGTAGTAGTAGTGGTAGTAGTGGTGGTTGTAGTGTGTGGTAGTAGTAGGTGGTAGTAGTGTGGTGGTAGTAGTGGTGGTAGTAGGTAGTTGGTGGTAGTAGTGGTGGTAGTTAGTGGTGGTAGTAGTAGTGGTAGTAGTGGTGGTAGTAGTGGTGGTAGTAGTGGTGGTAGTAGTAGGTGGTAGTAGTGGTGGTAGTAGTAGTGGTAGTAGTGGTGGTAGTAGTGGTGGTGTAGTGGAGTAGTGGTGGTAGTAGTGGTGGTAGTAGTGGTGGTAGTAGTAGTGGTAGTAGTGGTGGTAGTAGTGGTGGTAGTAGTGGTGGTAGTAGCAGTGGTTGTGGTGGTAGTTGTGGTGATGATGGCGGTGGTTGTGGTGCTAGTTGTGGTGGCGGAGGTGGTGGTGATAGTTGTGGTGGTGGTGTGGATGGGTTGTGGTGCTAGTTGTAGTGGCTGTGGTGGTTGTGGTAGTAGTTGTGGTGATGATGGCGGTGGTTGTGGTGCTAGTTGTGGTGGCGAAGGTGGTGGTGATAGTTGTGGTGGTGGTGTGTGGTGTTGGGTGCTAGTTGTAGTGGCTGTGGTGGTTGTGGTAGTAGTTGTGGTGATGATGGCGGTGGTTGTGGTGCTAGTTGTGGTGGTAATGGTGATTATGGTGCTAGTGGTGGTGGTGGTGGTAGTGATGGTGGTGGTGGTGATGGTGGTTGTGGTGGTGGTAGTTGTGGTGGTGGTGGTGATGGTGGTGTGGTGTTTGTGGGTGGTAGTTGTGGTGGTGTTGTGGGTAATTGTGGTGTGGTGGTGGTGATGTGGTGGTGGTAGTTTGGTGGTGGTGGATGTGGTGGTGGTAGTTGTGGTGGTGGTGATGTGTGGTGGTATTGTGTGGTGGTAGCTGTGGTTGTAGTTGTTGTGGAAGATGTAGTGGTGGTGTTGTAGTTGTAGTGGTAGTTATGGTGATGGTTAAGGACAGTGCACATGGAAAGTGTCACATGGACAGTGTACATGGACATGTCACATGGACAGTGTCACATGGACAGTGCACATGGAAAGTGTCGCATGGATAGTGTCGCATGGGCAGTGTCACATGGAGAATGTCACATGGACAGTGTCATATGGACAGTGTCACATGGACAGTGTCACATGAACAGTGTCACATGGACAGTGTCACATGGACAGTGTCACATGGACAGTGTCACATGGACAGTGTCACATGGACAGTGTCACATTCACAATGCCGCATGGACAGTGTCACATGGACAGTGTCACATGGACAGTGTCACATGGACAGTGTCACATTCACAATGTCGCATGGACAGTGCCACATGGACAGTGTCACATGGACAGTGTCACATGGACAGTGTCACATGGACAGAGTCACATGGACAGTGTCGCATGGACAGTGTCATATGGACAGTGCCACATGGACAGTGTCACATGGACAGTATCACATGGACAGTGTCACATGGACAGTGTCACATGGACAGTGTCACATTCACAATGTCGCATGGACAGTGTCACATGGACAGTGTCACATGGACAGTGTCACATTCACAATGTCGCATGGGCAGTGTCACATGGACAGTGTCAGATGGACAGTGTCACATGGACAGTATCACATGGACAGTGTCACATGGACAGTATCACAATGACAGTGTCACATGGATAGTGTCACATTCACAATGTCGCATGGACAGTGTCACATGGACAGTGTCACATGGACAGTGTCACATGGACAGTATCACATGGACAGTGTCACATGGACAGTGTCACATGGACAGTGTCACATGGACAGTGTCACATGGACAGTGTCACATGGACAGTGACACATGGACAGTGTCACATGGACAGTGTCACATGGAGAGTGTCACATTCACAATGTCGCATGGACAGTGTCACATGGACAGTGTCACATGGACAGTGTCACATGGACAATGTCCATGGACAGTGTCCACATGGACAGTGTCACATGGACAGTGTCACATGGACAGTGTCACATGGACAGTGTCACATGGACAGTGCCCACATGGACATTTTGTCACTGGAAGTACATCTAGAAAATGAATTAGGCGTAATCGGAGTATGTACACATTTAACAATTGGAAGTGCCTTTTGGGAAAGTCCCTTTTGGGAAAGTGCCTTTGGAAAGTGTTTTTTGGGAAGTGCCTTTGGAAAGTCCCCCTTGGGAAAAAAAGCCTCTGGAAAGTTCTTTTGGGAAAGTGCCACGGAAAAGTGACTTTGGAAAGTGCCGTTGGTAAACCTGGGTTCTAGGTCCCACCGGGGGGCTGGGGGGCCGGGTCCCCCCCTGGGGGTTGGGGGATCCCGGGACTGCTGGCTCCTGGGGGGGATACAAACTACACGGGGAGTTTTAAAAGGGGATCCCGGGGCATCTTAGGGGGTTTATACCGACTATCTTGGGAAAGATGCCTGAATAACTAAAAGGGATACCTGCATCTTGAGGTTACGCAATCAAAGGGATCCCTAACCATTTAAGGGGATACCTGACTATCTTAAGGGGATCATGACTGTTTAGGGATACTGACTACTCAGGGGATCCCTGATTTTCTAAGGTTACCTACTATTCAAAGGGATACCTGCCCCCATTTTAAAGGGGGATACCTACTATCTTAAGGGGATACATGACTGTCAGGGGATACATGACTATTTTCAGGGGTTACCGGACTTCTTAGGGGTTTTCCCTGACTACTTGGGGGATACGAGTTTAGGAGGGATACCATATATTAAATGACCCTATTTAACATTACAGAAAAAAATTAATTTTTCGTCTCAATCTTTTTAGCCTTTGAAAAAACAGGCAACAGATACAAGTAAAACAGGCAACAGATACAAGTAAACGGCCAGATACAAGTAAACAGGCAACAGATAAAGTAAACGGGAACAATAAAAGGGAAAACGGGCAACAGATAAAAAGTAAACAGGCAACAGATACAACAAACGGGCAACGGATAAAGTAAACGGGCAAGGGATACAATAAATAGGCAACAGTTTAAAAGTAAACAGCAACGATAAAGTAAACAGGCAACAGATAAAAGTAAACGGCAACAGATACAAGTAAACAGCAACAATCAATAAAAAAGGCAACGATGCAAGTAAAGGCAAAGATACAAGAAAACAGGCAACAGATCAAGCAAACAGCAACGGATAAAATAAACGGGCAACAGTCAATAAACAGCAACAGAACAAGTAAACAGGAACACTACAAGAAAACAGCCCCCCCAAAAAAGAAACAGGAAAAGATACAAGCAGACAATCAACAGGTACAGGTAAAACAATCAACAGGCACGGAAAACAATCAAAAGGTACAATAAACAATCAACCCAGACAGAAGAAAAAAAAACAAAAGGTACAGGTAAACAATCAAGGGGTACGGGAAAACTTTCAACAGACGAAGTAAAAATCAACAGGTACAGGAAAACATTCAACAGACAGAAGTAAAAATCAAAGGTACGGGGAAAACATTCAACAGACAAAAGTAAACAATCAACGGGTAAGGTAAAATTAAACAGACAGAAAAAACAACAACATTTTACAGGTAAACAACAACAGGACAGGTAAACAATCAACAGGTACAGGTAAAAAATAAACGGGTACGGGAAAACAGAAAACAGAAAAAGTATCAATCAACGGGTACAGGTAAAAAATAAACAGAAAAATTAAACAATCAACAACAAAGTAAACAATCAACAGACAGAAGTAAACAATAAAACGGTACAGGTAAACATTAAAACAACAAATAAACAATCAACATACAGGTAAACATTAAACAGACAAAAAAATAAACAATCAACAGGTACAGGTAAACACAACAGACAGAAGTAAAAAATAAAAAGGTCAGGAAAAACATCAAAGACAGAAGTAAACAACCCAAAGGTTTACAGTAAACAGTCAACAGAAGAAGTAACAATAAACAGGTACAAAAAATAACAGACCGCTGAAAAACGAAAATATTTACCTCATAAACAAGAAAATGTTCGAAAAAATCGTAGGGAGAAAAACGTTGAAATACATAAAACATTATTGTTTTAAACACGGAAAAAAACTTATAAAACAAAACCATTTAAAAACCAATAAAACAACCATTTAAACCATAAAAACAAACTTTTAAACCAATGAAAAAAACCTTTAACCCGTTAACCCCCCCCACAAAACTTTAAAACCCAATAAAAACCCATTTAAAACCCTTTTTAAGCACAAACATTTAAACCAAATAAAACAACCATTTAAACCGTTAAAAAACAAACTTTTAAACCCAAAAAACAAAACCCTTTTAAAACCCCATTAAACCAACCTTTAAAAACCAATAAAACACAAACATTTAAACCAATAAAACACAACCATTTAAACCCATTAAAACAACCATTTAAACCCTTAAACACAAACATTTAAACCAATAAAACAAAGCATTAAACCCTTATACAAAAACATTTAAACCAATAAAACAACCCTTTTAAAAACCCTTTTTAAAAAAAAAAACATTAAAACCAAAAAAAAAAACCTTTTTAAACCCATTAAACCAACCTTTTAAAACCAATAAAAAAAACTTTAAACCCCAAAAAACACAAACATTTAAACCAATAAACACAAACATTTAAACCATAAGAAAAATTTTTAAAACCCAAATAAAACAAACCATTTAAACTCATTAAACAAAACCATTTAAACCAAAAAAAACCAAACATTTAAAAACCAAATAAAAAACACAAACTTTTAAAACCCAATAAAACACAACTTTTAAAACCAAAAAAGCACAAATATTTAAACCAATAAAACAAACCTTTAAAAAAACCCCATTAAAAACAGCCATTTAAAACCAATAAAACAAAACATTTAAACCAATAAAACACAAACATTTAAACCAATAAAACAAAAAACTTTTAAAACCAATAAAGCACAAAATATTTAAACCAATAAAACACAAAATTTTAAAACCCCATAAAACACAAATATTTAAAACCAATATAACAAAAACATTTAATCCCACAAAAATATAACCCTAAAAAGAGTATGTAACAAGAGTAAGGTATATCAATATATACAACATACATACTACATATTTATATATTATTAAAATATATTATATATATATATTAATATATATATATAGTATATATATATATATATAATAATATATTAATATATATATATTTACTGAAATTTTTGTATTTGTCAATAAATAAAAAAATTAAAAGTTTTTTTGACTGGTGGTGCCAAAGGGCCCTGCCCCTTAAAGCCCCCCGTGTAGTAGATAGACTTTTTAAACCCCTTTAAACCCCGAGGGGGTCTATTTCCCTTTGACAGGTGGTTCGACCCCCCGTTGTCAACCCTGGCCGGGAATCACCCTCGATGTTTATTTTGTTTCTTTCCCTCCCTATTTCTTTACCCTTTCCCCCTACTCCTTTTCTCCCCCCCTTCTCTCCTCTTCTTCTTCTTAATGAAGCATCACTACCCCTGAAAGTTAAAAAAAATGATATCAAACATCTCACCCCCCCTTTATTTCCCCCTAGCTACTGGCATTGCTGCGCCTCTGACACTCCTTTATGCTCTGCCATGGTGGCACTTGTGATGCTTGGGCCCGGTGGCCCCCTCTGCTGATGCTGTGCCCTGGGGGACTGCGTGCTGCGCCATGGTGGCACTCTGTGATGCTGCTGCCATGGTGGCCTCTGCTGATGTGCTGCCAGGTGGCACTTGTGATGCTGTGCCCTGGTGGCACTCTGTGATGCTGCTGCCATGGGGGCACTTGCTGATGCTGCTGCCATGGTGGCACTCTGCTGCTGCTGTGCGCCTGGTGGGACTCTCTGATGCTGCTGCCTGGTGGCCTTGCTGATGCTCCTGCCATCGTGGCACTCTGCTGTGCTGCGCCCAAAGGTGGCCTCTGCTGATGCGCTGCCATGGGGCATTGCTGAGGGTTTTGGCCTGGTGGCACTTGCTGCTGCTGCCTGGTGGCACTCTGCTGTGCTGCCCATGGTGGAACTTGCTGATCTCCCCTGGGGCCCTGCGATGCTCCGCATGGTGGACTCTCTGCTGCTGCTGCGCCATGGTGGCACTTGCTGCTGCTGTCTCCATGGTGGGACTCTGTGATGGCTGCCCTGTGGCACTCGTGATGTCCGCCATGGTGGCACTCTGCTGTGCTGCTGCCATGGTGGATCCTGCTGCTGCCATGGTGGGCCCCTTTTCTGCTGCGTGATGGTGGCCTCTGCTGAGCTCTGCCGGTGGCACTCTGCTATGCTCCGCATGGTGGCCTCTGTGATGCTACTGCCATGGTGGCACTTGCTGCTGCGCCATGGGGGCACTCTGCTGCGCGCCTTTGGGGGCATCCCGCTGCTGCTGCCATGGTGCATCCTGTGCTGCCCTGGGATCCGTGCTGTTGCTGCCCTGGTGGCACCCTGCTTTTTGGTCTAAACATCAGTTCCCCTCCATTCTCTGCTAAAAAACAGGTCATACCTTTTCCCCCCCCGGGCCCATTTTTGTCTCCCCTCACTGTCTCCCCCCCTTCCTTCTCGCTTTTTTCTCTTTACTATCGTCGTTTTTTTTCTTCTCTTCCCCTCTCTCTTTTCTCCCCTCTCTCTTCTCTCCTTTTCTCTCTCTCTCTCTCTCTCTTCTCTCTCTCTCCATTTTTAATTAAAACAGTAATTTTCCCCCTAAGCAAGATTAAAATGTCGGGTGTACCACCCGAGATCTTTCTCACTTACCAGGGTCATTTCCTGTGTGGTCCCGCAGCTGGACCCCCTGGGGCCGCATGAGGGGCGGGGGGTGGACCCGTGTATTTTGGGTATTTGAGAGCCTTTCGCTTTTTTAATCCTTGACTACATACTAATAATACACGGTAGTTCTTAATCTTCATATCAGCAGGTGCCCTCGACTATCTGTCTTTCCCAGGTACACTCAGGTACACCCAGGTACACCAGTGTGCACCCACGTACAGTCTCCCACCATACACTGGGAGAAAGCAACATTTACCAAGTAATTTGTAAGTACTAATCACTGAGAGTGTTCGTGGACGTGCACTTTAAGGCAGACTGGGGGAACTGGCCATAAGTACAATGTTCTAGGTATAGTTCTCAAGCCTTCGTATCCTCCAGGACACCATCCAGTGAAGTCAGTTCTATCTAGTGTGAATGCAACACTTTGTTCTATCCAGTGTGAGTGTATCGCTTAGATCACCATGCCCACAGAGAAGTGGGTTTACCACGTTCTTCCAATAGAATCTTCACTTCTTGCCTCCAGGAGTGATTGTGGAAGTTCTCTTAGAGAATTGGGTTCCACTAGCTCTGTCTTCCAGTAGCATCGAAGCCTCTTGGCTCCTGGAGTAAATGTAGAAGATGGTCTGTCAGTGGATTCCAGGCTCATTAATACCATTAGAGTGCAAGGGAATGGTGCCTTCTTTTTACAGAGCCTCAGTGTGGCTCTACAGAGGTAATGTTTCTGTTGAGTTGATAGTTGTGGCCCAGTCAGTGATGGTTGTGGTCCAGACAATGATGATTGTGGTCCAGACAGTGATAGTTGTGGTCCAGACAATGATGATTGTGGTCTAGACAGTGATAGTTGTGGTCCAGACAATGATGATTGTGGTCCAGACAGTGATAGTTGTGGTCCAGACAATGATGATTGTGGTCCAGACAGTGATGGTTGTGGTCCAGACAATGATGATTGTGGTCCAGACAGTGATGGTTGTGGTCCAGACAATGATGATTGTGGTCCAGACAGTGATGGTTGTGGTCCAGACAATGATGATTGTGGTCCAGACAGTGATGGTTGTGGTCCAGACAATGATGATTGTGGTCCAGTCAGTGATGGTTGTGGTCCAGACAGTGATGGTTGTGGTCCAGACAGTGATGGTTGTGGTCCAGACAATGATGATTGTGGTCCAGACAGTGATGGTTGTGGTCCAGACAATGATGATTGTGGTCCAGACAATGATGGTTGTGGTCCAGACAATGATGATTGTGGTCCAGACAGTGATGGTTGTGGTCCAGACAATGATGATTGTGGTCCAGACAGTGATGGTTGTGGTCCAGACAATGATGATTGTAGTCCAGACAGTGATGGTTGTGGTCCAGACAATGATGATTGTGGTCCAGACAGTGATGGTTGTGGTCCAGACAATGATGACTGTGGTCCAGACAGTGATGGTTGTGGTCCAGACAATGATGATTGTGGTCCAGACAGTGATGGTTGTGGTCCAGACAATGATGATTGTGGTCCAGG
The DNA here is from genome assembly GCF_026875155.1 of Cherax quadricarinatus. Classification (NCBI taxonomy): domain Eukaryota; kingdom Metazoa; phylum Arthropoda; class Malacostraca; order Decapoda; family Parastacidae; genus Cherax; species Cherax quadricarinatus. The sequence goes on along the minus strand of NC_069474.1, from coordinate 28,396,561 downwards.
ACAGTGATGGTTGTGGTCCAGACAATGATGATTGTGGTCCAGACAGTGATGGTTGTGGTTCAGACAATGATGATTGTGGTCCAGACAGTGATGGTTGTGGTCCAGACAATGATGATTGTGGTCCAGACAGTGATGGTTGTGGTCCAGACAATGATGATTGTGGTCCAGACAGTGATGGTTGTGGTCCAGACAATGATGATTGTGGTCCAGACAGTGATGGTTGTGGTCCAGACAATGATGATTGTGGTCCAGACAGTGATGGTTGTGGTCCAGACAATGATGATTGTGGCCCCAGACAGTGATGGTTGTGGTCCAGACAATGATGTTTGTGGTCCAGACAGTGATGGTTGTGGTCCAGACAATGATGATTGTGGTCCAGACAGTGATGGTTGTGGTCCAGACAATGATGATTGTGGTCCAGACAGTGATGGTTGTGGTCCAGACAATGATGATTGTGGTCCAGACAGTGATGGTTGTGGTCCAGACAATGATGATTGTGGTCCAGACAGTGATGATTGTGGTCCAGACAGTGATGATTGTGGTCCAGACAGTGATGACTGTGGTCTCAGCCTGGAGAATAGTTAAGCTCCATGGAGGTGAACTCTTCTCCAGGCTGAGGGACTGACCACCTCTGTATTTGACAGAAAAAGTCTACTGTGTAAGTGAAACGACTCAACAATAAAGACATCCAGGTGTTGTACATGTTTCTTAATCTTCATCGTGAACTTACTTATAACTAAGACATCAGTTCTAAGTAGCAGAGAAGTGAGAGGCGGTGATAACAGACTTCCGCAAGAAGAAACCTCAGGGTGTCTTCCTTTATCAGAGGTGCCAGAGTTTGTACATCATTCACAATGACATCTGTTAACGATACGAACAACGACGCTGCAGCGGCTAATTTGCGCCTCCGGAAGAATTTGTACTTCACGGAACGTAAAAGAAAAACTCGAGTAATTTCGTAATGAAGGCTCGAACCTCCGTTGCTACTCGCTCCCCAGTCTCTCTGTTGGTGATTCTCTGGCCATTATCTTAAAAGAAATTGATAATTTACTGTATAAATAATCGTGTCACCTGAGGCACACACTTTTTCAGTCGATTTTTCTCTCAATTTCTCCTTCTAAAACGCAATTTACATAGTAAATTTGATTTTTTTGCGGTTCAAGAAAAATTTGGCATAAATTGTGTCCTTTAAGCGAACGTTGTAAACTACAGTGGACTGCCACGTAAACAGGACACAAACTTCTGAAGATGACTGGTTTAAGAGATTTACTGTCTTGTACAAAAGATTTAAGAGTGGATCAAGGTGGGGAGATGAACGTAAATATTGCCCTGTGAGAGGGCGGGTGACAGTAACACTGCCTCGTGACAGGGCGGGTGACAGTAACACTGCCTCGTGATAGGGCGGGTGACAGTAACACTGCCTCGTGATAGGGCGGGTGACAGTAACACTGCCTCGTGATAGGGCGGGTGACAGTAACACTGCCTCGTGACAGGGTGGGTGACAGTAACACTGCCTCGTGACAGGGTGGGTGACAGTAACACTGCCTCGTGACAGGGTGGGTGACAGTAACACTGCCTCGTGACAGGGTGGGTGACAGTAACACTGCCTCGTGACAGGGTGGGTGACAGTAACACTGCCTCGTGACAGGGCGGGTGACAGTAACACTGCCTCGTGACAGGGCGGGTGACAGTAACACTGCCTCGTGACAGGGTGGGTGACAGTAACACTGCCTCGTGACAGGGCGGGGTGGACAGTAACACTGCCTCGTGACAGGGCGGGGGGGACAGTAACACTGCCTCGTGAAAGGGTGGGTGACAGTAACACTGCCTCGTGACAGGGCGGGTGACAGTAACACTGCCTCGTGAAAGGGTGGGTGACAGTAACACTGCCTCGTGAAAGGGTGGGTGACAGTAACACTGCCTTGTGAAAGGGTGGGTGACAGTAACACTGCATCGTGAAAGGGTGGGTGACAGTAACACTGCCTCGTGAAAGGGTGGGTGACAGTAACACTGCCTCGTGACAGGACAGGTGAGAGTAACACTGCCTCATGTAATCCTAGGAGGCACTCAGACACATCACGACATCTCAAGAGACAGAGGGTTATACAGTCTCCAGTCATCCCAGGAGACAGGGTCATACAGCCTCCAGTCATCCCAGGAGACAGAGGGTCATACAGCCTCCAGCCATCCCAGGAGACAGAGGGTCATGCAGCCTCCAGTCATCCCAGGAGACAGAGGGTCATACAGCCTCCAGCCATCCCAGGCGACAGAGGGTCATACAGCCTCCAGTCATCCCAGGAGACAGAGGGTCATACAGCCTCCAGTCATCCCAGGAGACAGAGGGTCATACAGCCTCCAGTCATCCCAGGAGGGAGAGGGACATACAGTCACCAGTCATCCCAGGAGACAGAGGGTCATACAGCCTCCAGCCATCCCAGGAGACAGAGGGTCATGCAGCCTCCAGTCATCCCAGGAGACAGAGGGTCATACAGCCTCCAGCCATCCCAGGCGACAGAGGGTCATACAGCCTCCAGTCATCCCAGGAGACAGAGGGTCATACAGCCTCCAGTCACCCCAGGAGACGGAGGGTCATACAGCCTCCAGTCATCCCAGGAGACAGAGGGTCATACAGCCTCCAGTCATCCCAGGAGACAGAGGGTCATATAGTCACCAGTCATCCCAGGAGACAGAGGGTCATACAGCCTCCAGTCATCCCAGGTGACAGAGGGTCATACAGCCTCCAGTCATCCCAGGAGACAGAGGGTCATACAGCCTCCAGCCATCCCAGGAGACAGAGGGTCATACAGCCTCCAGTCATCCTAGGAGACAGAGGGTCATACAGCCTCCAGTCATCCCAGGAGACAGAGGGTCATACAGCCTCCAGTCATCCCAGGTGACAGAGGGTCATACAGCCCAGTCATCCCAGGAGACAGAGGGTCATACAGCCTCCAGTCATCCCAGGAGACAGAGGGTCATACAGCCTCCAGCCATCCCAGGAGACAGAGGGTCATACAGTTTCCAGTCATCTCAGGCGACAGAGGGTCATACAGCCTCCAGTCATCCCAGGAGACAGAGGGTCATACAGCCTCCAGTCATCCCAGGAGACAGAGGGTCATACAGCCTCCAGTCATCCCAGGAGACAGAGGGACATACAGTCACCAGTCATCCCAGGAGACAGAGGGTCATACAGCCTCCAGTCATCCCAGGAGACAGAGGGACATACAGCCTCCAGTCATCCTAGGAGACAGAGGGTCATACAGTCACCAGTCATCCCAGGAGACAGAGGGTCATACAGCCTCCAGTCATCCCAGGAGACAGAGGGACATACAGTCACCAGTCATCCCAGGAGACAGAGGGTCATACTGCCTCCAGTCATCCCAGGAGACAGAGGGTCATACAGCCTCCAGTCATCCCAGGAGACAGAGGGTCATACAGCCTCCAGTCATCCCAGGCGACAGAGGGTCATACAGCCTCCTGTCATCCCAGAAGACAGAGGGTCATACAGTCTCCAGTCATCCCAGGCGACAGAGGGACATACAGTCACCAGTCATCCCAGGAGACAGAGGGTCATACAGCCTCCAGTCATCCCAGGCGACCAAGGGTCATACAGCCTCCAGTCATCCCAGGAGACAGAGGGTCATACAGTCTCCAGTCATCCCAGGCGACAGAGGGACATACAGTCACCAGTCATCCCAGGAGACAGAGGAACATACAGTCTCCAGTCATCCCAAGTGACAGAGGAACATACAGTCTCCAGTCATCCACCTACACCCAATGACACACCACCTACCTACAAGGGAACTGACCCACCTGGAGGTGGTAGAGCAGACGGAGGTGTTGGAGCGAGATCTCTTGGAGATAATGGAGTCTCCTCTGTTGACCACGCCCTTAGAGGTGATAGAGAAGGAGCGGAGACGGTAGAGCTCTTCCGAGTCCCTGGGATTGTAAGCTTTCTCAGGGAGAGAGCTCACCCTGGGTCTGAAGTGCTCAAAGCCTGGGGAGGGAGCAAATTGTGAGAGACTGTCTCTACTGATAAAAATATATCTTCTCTCTCTCTCTCTCTCTCTCTCCTCCCCTCTCTCTCTCTCTCTCTCCTCTCTTCTCTCTCTCTCTCTCTCTCTCTCCTCTCTCTCTCTCCCTCTCTCTCTCTCTTTTCTCTCTCTCTCTCTTTTCCCCTCTCTCTCCCTATCTCTCTCTCTCTCTCTCTCTCTTCTCTCTCTCTCTCTCTCTCTCTCTCTCTCTCTCTCTCTCTCCTCTCTCTCTTCTCTCTCTCTTCTCTCTCTCTCTCTCTTTTTCCTCTCTCCTCTCTCTCTCTCTCTTTTCTCTCTCTCTCTCTCTCTCTCTATCTCTCTCTCTTTCCCCTCTCTCTCTCCTCTCTCTTCTCTCTCTCTCTCTCTCTCTCTCTCTCTTCTCTTCCCCCTCTCTCTCTCTCTCTCTCTCTCTCTCTCTCTCTCTCTCCTCTCTCTCTCTCTCTCTCTCTCTCTCTCTCTCTCTCTCTCTCTCTCTCTCTCACCAGTATCTCTACACCAGTGTCAACACAGTGAGATATACAATGTTTAAACGTATTTCAGTGTATATACAATAATGCATCTCTGTTTGGTGTATATTTATAGATATACACATCAGAGTATATATTCTGAGTAAACGTTGAGCTGTGAGAGCGAACAGTTGTAAACTGTTGTATGTGTGAAAACTATGATGGTGGTAGTGGTGGTAGTGGTGGTAGTGGTGGTATGTGTGTGGTAGTGGTGGTTAGTGGTGGTATGGTGAGGTGGTAGTGGTGGTAGTGGTGGTAGTGTGTGGTAGTGGTGGTAGTGGTGGTAGTGGTGGTAGTGGTGTGGTGAGTGGTGGTAGTTGGTATTGGTAGTAGTGGTAGTGGTGGTAGTGGTGGTAGTGGTGAGTATGGTGGTGTTGGTAGTGGTGGTAGTGGGTGGTAGTGGTGGTAGTGGTGGTAGTGTGTAGGTGGTAGTGGTGTAGTAGTGGTGTGTAGTGGTGGTAGTGGTGAGTGGCAGTGGTGGTAGTAGTGGTGGTAGTGGTGGCTAGTGGTGGTAGTGGTGGTAGTGGTGTTGGTGGTGGTAGTGGTGGTAGTGGTGGTCAGTGGTGGTAGTGGTGGTAGTGGTGGCAGTGGTGTGTATGTGGTGAGTAGTGGTTGGTAGTGAGTGGTGGTTATGATGGTGTTTGTGAGTGCAGTGGTATTGTAGTGTAGTGTGTGGTGTGGTGCAGTGGTGTGGTTGTGTAGTGCAGTGGTGGAGTTGTGAGGCAGTGTGTTTGTGAGTTCAGTGGTGTAGTTGTGATGCAATGGTGTAGTTGTGAGTGCAGTGGTGTATTGTGAGTGCAGTGATGTGGTTGTGAGTGCAGTGGTGTGGTTGTGAGTGCAGTGGTGTAGTTGTGAGTGCAGTGGTGTAGTTGTGAGTGCAGTGGTGTGGTTGTGAGTTCAGGGTGTGGTTGTGAGTGCAGTGGTGTGGTTGTAGAGTGCAGTGATGTGGTTGTGAGTGCAGTGATGTGGTTGTGAGTGCAGTGGTGTAGTTGTGAGTGCAGTGGGGTTGTGATGCAGTGTGGTGGAGTGCAGTGGTGTGGTTGTGAGTGCAGTGGTGTGGTTGTGAGTGCAGTGATGTAGTTGTGAGTGCAGTGATGTGGTTGTGAGTGCAGGGGTGTGGTTGTGAGTGCAGTGGTGTGGTTGTGAGTGCAGTGGTGGTGTTGTGAGTGCAGTGGTGTGGTTGTGAGTGCAGTGGTGTGGTTGTGAGTGCAGTGGTGTGGTTGTGAGTGCAGTGGTGGTGTTGTGAGTGCAGTGGTGTGGTTGTGAGTGCAGTGGTGTGGTTGTGAGTGCAGTGGTGTGGTTGTGAGTGCAGTGGTGTGGTTGTGAGTGCAGTGGTGTAGTTGTGAGTGCAGTGATGTGGTTGTGAGTGCAGGGTGTGGTGTTGTGAGTGCAGTGGTGTGGTTGTAGTGCAGTGGGTGTAGTTGTGAGTGCAGTGGTGTGGTTGTGAGTGCAGTGGTTGTGGTTGTGAGTGCAGTGGTGTGGTTGTGAGTGCAGTGGTGTAGCTGTGAGTGCAGTTGGTGTAGTTGTGGAGTGCAGTGGTGTGGTTGTGAGTGCAGTGGTGTAGTTGTGAGTGCAGTGGTGTTGTTCTGAGTGCAGTGGTGTAGTTGTGAGTGCAGTGGTGTGGTTGTGAGTGCAGTGGTGTAGTTGTGAGTGCAGTGGTGTAGTTGTGAGTGCAGTGATGTGGTTGTGAGTTCAGGGGTGTGGTTGTGAGTGCAGTGTGTGGTTGTGAGTGCAGTGGTGTAGTTGTGAGTGCAGTGGTGTAGTTGTGAGTGCAGTGGTGTAGTTGTGAGTGCAGTGGTGTTGGGTTCTGAGTGCAGTGGTTAGTTGTGAGTGCAGTGGTGTGTGGGAGTTTTGTGTAGTGCAGTGATGTGGTTGTGAGTGCTTAGGGAGGAGTGGTTGTGAGTGCAGTGATGTGGTTGTGAGTGCAGTGGTGTAGTTGTGAGTGCAGTGGTGTAGTTGTGAGTGCAGTGGTGTAGTTGTGAGTGCAGTGGTGTGGTTGTGAGTGCAGTGGTGTAGTTGTGAGTGCAGTGGTGTGGTTGTGAGTGCAGTGGTGTAGTTGTGAGTGCAGTGGTGGTGAGTTGATGTGTGCAGTGGTGTGGTTGTGAGTGCAGTGGTGTGTTGTGAGTGCAGTGGTGTTGTTGTGAGTGCAGTGGTGTGGTTGTGAGTGCAGTGGTGTGTTGTGAGTGCAGTGGTGTTGTTTGAGTGCAGTGGTGTAGTTGTGAGTGCAGTGGTGTGGTTGTGAGTGCAGTGGTTGTGTTGTGAGTGCAGTGGTGTGGTTGTGAGTGCAGTGGTGTAGTTGTGAGTGCAGTGGTGTGATCGTGAGTGCAGTGGTGTAGTTGTGAGTGCTGTGAGTGTGGTCGTGTGAGTATCAGGGGTGTGGTTGTGAGTGCAGTTGGTGTGATGTTAGTTGTGTGAGTGCAGTGGATTTTGGTTGTGAGTGCAGTGGTGTAGTTGTGAGTGCAGGTAGTGTGTAGGTTGTGGGGTGCAGTGGTGTAGTTGTGAATGCAGTGGTGTAGTTGTGAGTGCACGTGATAGGTTGTGAGTGCAGTGGTAGTTGAGTAGTTGTGAGTGCAGTGGTGTAGTTGTGAGTGCAGTGGTGTAGTTGTGAGTGCAGTGGTGTAGTTGTGAGTGCACTGATATGGTTGTGAGTGCAGTGGTGTAGTTGTGAGTGCAGTGGTGTAGTTGTGAATGCAATGGTGTGGTTGTGAGTGCAGTGGTGTAGTTGTGAGTGCAGTGGTGTAGTTTAGTGACGAGTGAGTGCAGTGGTGTAGTTGTGAGTGCAGTGATGTGGTTGTGAGTGCAGTGGTGTAGTTGTGAGTGCAGTGGTGTAGTTGTGAGTGCAGTGGTGTAGTTGTGAGTGCAGTGGTGTAGTTGTGAGTGCAGTGGTGTAGTTGTGAGTGCAGTGATGTGGTTGTGAGTGCAGTGGTGTAGTTGTGAGTGCACTGATATGGTTGTGAGTGCAGTGGTGTAGTGTGTGAGTGCAGTGGTTGTAGTTGTGAGTGCAGTGGTGTAGTTGTGAGTGCATGATATGGTTGTGTGAGTGCAGTTGGTGTAGGTTGTGAGTGCAGTGGATTGTCAGTTGTGTAATGCATGGTGTGTGGTTGTGTGAGTCTGTAGTGGTTTGTAGTTGTGAGTGCAGTGGTGTAGTTGTGAGTTCACTGATTGGTTGTGAGTGCAGTGGTGTAGTTGTGAGTGCAGTGGTGTAGTTGTGAGTGCAGTGGTGTAGTTGTGAGTGCAGTGGTATGGTTGTGAGTGCAGTGGTGTAGTTGTGAGTGCAGTGGTGTAGTTGTGAGTGCACTGATATGGTTGTGAGTGCAGTGGTGTAGTTGTGAGTGCAGTGGTGTAGTTGTGAGTGCAGTGGTGTAGTTGTGAGTGCACTGATATGGTTGTGAGTGCAGTGGTGTAGTTGTGAGTGCATGTGTAGCTGTGAGTGCACTGATATGGTTGTGAGTGCAGTGGTGTAGTTGTGAGTGCAGTGGTGTGGTTGTGAGTGCAGTGGTGTAGTTGTGAGTGCAGTGTTGAGTATGTGGTTGTGAGTGCAGTGGTGTAGTTGTGAGTGCAGTGGTGTGATCGTGAGTGCAGTGGTGTAGTTGTGAGTGCTGTGTTATGATTGGTTGTGAGTTCAGGGGTGTGGTTGTGAGTGCAGTGGTGTAGTTGTGAGTGCAGTGATGTGGTTGTGAGTGCAGTGGTGTAGTTGTGAGTGCAGTGGTTGTGTAGTTGTGTGAGTGCAGTGGTATGGTAGATTGTTGAGTGCAGTGGTGTAGTTGTGAGTGCAGTGGTGTAGTTGTGATGCAGTGGTGTAGTTGTGAGTGCACTGATATGGTTGTGAGTGCAGTGGTGTAGTTGTGAGTGCAGTGGTGTAGTTGTGAGTGCAGATGGTGTGTTGCGAGTGCAGTGGTGTAGTTGTGAGTGCAGTGGTGTAGTTGTGAGTGCACTGATATGGTTGTGAGTGCAGTGGTGTAGTTGTGAGTGCAGTGGTGTAGTTGTGAATGCAATGGTGTGGTTGTGAGTGCAGTGGTGTAGTTGTGAGTGCAGTGGTGTAGTTGTGAGTGCAGTGGTGTAGTTGTGAGTGCAGTGGTGTAGTTGTGAGTGCAGTGATGTGGTTGTGAGTGCAGTGGTGTAGTTGTGAGTGCAGTGGTGTAGTTGTGAGTGCAGTGGTTGTAGTTGTGAGTGCAGTGGTTTAGTTGTGAGTGCAGTGGTGTAGTTGTGAGTGCAGTGATGTGGTTGTGAGTGCAGTGGTGTAGTTGTGAGTGCACTGATATGGTTGTGAGTGCAGTGGTGTAGTTGTGATATGCAGTGGTTGTAGTTGTGAGTGCACTGATATGGTTGTGAGTGCAGTGGTGTAGTTGTGAGTGCAGTGGTGTAGTTGTGAGTGCAGTGTGTAGTTGTGAGTGCACTTGATATGTTGTGAGTGCAGTGGTGTAGTTGTGAGTGCAGTGGTGTAGTTGTGAATGCAATGGTGTGGTTGTGAGTGCAGTGGTGTAGTTGTGAGTGCAGTGGTGTAGTTGTGAGTGCACTGATAGGTTGTGAGTGCAGTGGTGTGTTGTGGAGTGCAGTGGTGTAGTTGTGAGTGCAGTGGTGTAGTTGTGAGTGCACTGATATGGTTGTGAGTGCAGTGGTGTAGTTGTGAGTGCAGTGGTGTAGTTGTGAGTGCATGATATGGTTGTGAGTGCAGTGGTGTGTTGTTGAGTGCAGTGGTGTAGTTGTGAGTGCAGTGGTGTAGTTGTGAGTGCACTGATTGGTGTGAGTGCAGGTGGTGTAGTTGCGAGTGCAGTGGTGTAGCTGTGAGTGCACTGTATGGTTGTGAGTGCAGTGGTTGTAGTTGTGAGTGCACTTGTATGGTTGTGAGTGCAGTGGTGTAGTTGTGAGTGCAGTGGTGTAGTGTGTGAGTGAGTGATGTGGTTGTGAGTGCAGTGTGTAGTTGTGAGTGCAGTGGTGTAGTTGTGAGTGCAGTGATGTGGTTGTGAGTGCAGTGGTGTAGTTGTGGTGCAGTGATGTGGTTGTGAGTGCAGTGGTGTGTTGTGAGTGCAGTGATGTGGTTGTGAGTGCAGTGGTGTAGTTGTGAGTGCAGTGGTGTAGTTGTGAGTGCAGTGGTGTAGTTGTGAGTGCAGTGGATGTGGTTGTGGTGCAGTGGTGTAGTTGTGAGTGCAGGGTGTAGTTGTGAGTGCAGTGGTGTAGTTGTGAGTGCAGTGGTGTAGTTTTGAGTGCAGTGGTGTAGTTGTGAGTGCAGTGATGTGGTTGTGAGTGCAGGGGGGTGGTTGTGAGTGCAAATGGTGTAGTTGTGAGTGCAGGGGTGTGGTTGTGAGTGCAAATGATGTGGTTGTGAGTGCAGGGGGTGTGGTGTGAGTGCGGGGGTGGGTGTGAGTGCAGTGCTGTAGTTGTGAGTACATGGTGTAGTTGTTGAGTGTCAGTGGTGTAGTGGTGACTGCGGGGTGTAGTTGTGAGTGCAGGGTGTACTTGTGAGGCGTGGTGGTTGTGAGTGCAGGGGGGTGTGGTTGAGTGCAGTGCTGTACTTGTGGTGCAGGTGGTGTATTGTGAGTGCAGTGGAGTTGAGTGCAGATTGGTTGTGGTGCCAGTGTTGGCTGTGAGTGCAGTGATGTGGTTGTGAGTGCAGGGTGTGGTTGTGAGTGCAGTTGTGTGGTTGTGAGTGCAGTGGTGTAAATTGTGAGTGCAGTGATGTAGTTGTGAGTGCAGGGGTGTGGTTGTGGGTGCAGTGGTGTGGTTTTTGAGTTCAGGAGTGTGATTTTGAGTGCAGTGGTGTGGTTGTGAGCGCAGTGGTGTTGTTCGGAGTGCAGTGATTAGTTGTGAGTGCAGTGGTGTGGTTGTGAGTGCAGGGGTGTGGTTGTGATTGCAAGGGTGTGGTTGTGAGTCCAGGGGTGTGGTTGTGAGTGCAGAGGTGTGGTTGTGAGTCCAGGGGTGTGGGGTATACTTACTGGGCAGCTCCAGGAAGTTTGACCTGCGTCGTTGCTTGAATCTGGTGTACCCGAGAGGTGCCACATCCCCAGCCTCACTGTCACGGGATGACCTCCGGGAAGCCAGGTAAGCAAGGTTACCTCCTCTACCTGGGCTGAGAAGAGACACAGACTTGGTCAATACTGTCTCTCTCTCTCTCTCTAGGAATACTGACTTCACACACACACACACACACACACACACACACACACACACACACACACACATATATATATATATATGTATATATATATATATATATATATATATATATATATATATATATATATATATATATATATATATTATATATATATATATATATATATATATATATATATATATATATATATATATATATATAATGAATAACCCTGAGCGGTCTGGTGTTTACATGTATATGGTAATTTCTTTAAAGTTGTTGGGTTCTGTGAGCTTTTCAGAAGCTGTATGGAAGCTTAAGATGCAGCTGAAGTTTACCCCATGAATGATCAAGCTGAGACGCTGGAAGAAGCTGGTGAAAGCTTTTGGAACCTCCAGGGGTTGTTCCAGTGAGTTTGGAACACAGCTTTCTGTGAACACTTGAGGCCAATGTTCCCTGAGGATGAAGTGCTGCCTGTGGGACAAGTGTTGCCTGTGGGACAAGTGTTGCCTGTGGGACAAGTGTTGCCTGTGGGACAAGTGCTGCCTGTGGGACAAGTGTTGCTTGTGGGACAAGTGTTGCCTGTGGGACAAGTGTTGCTTGTGGGACAAGTGTTGCCTGTGGGACAAGTGTTGCCTGTGGGACAAGTGTTGCTTGTGGGACAAGTGTTGCCTGTGGGACAAGTGCTGCCTGTGGGACAAGTATTGCCTGTGGGACAAGTGTTGCCTGTGGGACAAGTGCTGCCTGTGGGACAAGTGTTGCTTGTGGGACAAGTGTTGCCTGTGGGACAAGTGTTGCTTGTGGGACAAGTGTTGCCTGTGGGACAAGTGTTGCCTGTGGGACAAGTGTTGTTTGTGGGACAAGTGTTGCCTGTGGGACAAGTGCTGCCTGTGGGACAAGTATTGCCTGTGGGACAAGTGTTGCCTGTGGGACAAGTGTTGCCTGTGGGACAAGTGCTGCCTTTGGGGCAAGTGTTTCTTGTGGGACAAGTGCTGCCTGTGGAACAAGTGCTGCCTGTGGGACAAGTGCTGCCTGTGGGACAAGTGCTGACTGTGGAACAAGTGTTGCTTGTGGGAAAAGTGTTTCCTGTGGGACAAGTGCTGCCTGTGGAATAAATGCTGCCTGTGGAACAAGTGCTACCTGTGGGACAAGTGCTGCCTGTGGCCCAAGTACTGCCTGTGGCCCAAGTGTTGCCTGTGGGACAAGTGCTGCCTGTGGGACAAGTGCTGCCTGTGGGACAAGTGCTGCCTGAGGCCCAAGTACTGCCTGTGGGACAAGTGCTGCCTGTGGGACAGGTGCTGCCTGTGAGACAAGTGCTGCCTGTGGGACAAGTACTACCTGTGGGACAAGTGTTGCCTGTGGGACAAGTGTTGCCTGTGGGACAAGTGTTGCTTGTGGGAGAAGTGTTGTCTGTGGGACAAGTGCTGCCTGTGGGACAAGTACTGCTTGTGGCCCAAGTATTGCCTGTGGCCCAAGTGTTGCCTGTGGCCCAAGTGTTGCCTGTGGGAGAAGTGTTGCCTGTGGGACAAGTGTTGCCTGTGGGACAAGTGCTGCCTGTGGGACAAGTACTGCTTGTGGCCCAAGTATTGCCTGTGGCCCAAGTGTTGCCTGTGGCCCAAGTGTTGCCTGTGGGACAAGTGCTGCCTGTGGGACAAGTGTTGCCTGTGGGACAAATGCCATAACATCTGTCATATGTCATACGGCACTTGTACGTCAACTGACACTTCATACGACACGTTGGGGAATAAGAGGCTTAAGTGCTAAGTGGCGAGTAAGAGGAGTGTGGAAGATACCTTTAGTAGAGTTAATGAGGGGAAGTGTCAGTCAGTGGGAGGTTAATATGGGCGTGTGAGGGGAGGTGTCAGTCAGTGAACGGTTAATATGGGTGTGTGAAGGGAAGTGTCAGTCAGTGGGAGGTTAATATGGGTGTGTGAGGGGAAGTGTCAGTCAGTGGGAGGTTAATATGGGCGTGTGAGGGGAAGTGTCAGTCAGTGGGAGGTTAATATGGGTGTGTGAGGGGAAGTGTCAGTCAGTGGGAGGTTAAATGGGTGTGTGGAGGAGGTGTCAGTTAGTGGGTGGTTAATATGGTTGTGTGAGGGGAAGTGTTAGTCAATGGGAAGTTAATATAGGTGTGTGAGGGAAATTTTCAGTCAGTGGGTGGTTAATATGGGTGTGTGAGGGAAAATGTCAGTCAGTGGGTGGTTAATATGGGTGTGTGGGAAGGTGTCAGTCAGTGGGAGGTTAATATGGGTGTGTGAGAGAGGGTGTCAGTTAGTGGGTGGTTAATTTTGGGTGTGGAGGGGAAGTGTTAGTCAATGGGAGGTTAAAATGGGTGTGTGAGGGGGGAAATGTTAGTCAGTGGGAGGTTAATTTGGGGGTTTTGAGGGGAAGTGTTAGTCAGTGGGTGGTTAATATGGGTGTGTGAAGGGAAGTGTAGTCAGTGGGAGGTTAATATGGATGTGTGAGGGGAAAATGTTAGTCATTGGGGGGATTAATATGGGTGTGTGAGGGGGAAATGTCAGTCAGTGGGAGGTTAATATGGGTGTGGAGGGGGAGGTATCAGTCAGTGGAGGTTTTAAAATGGGTGTGTGGGGGGGAGGTGTCAGTTAGTGGGTGGTTTAAAATGGGTGTTTTGAGGGGGAAATGGGCAGTCAGTGGGTGGTTAATATGGGTGTTGTGAGGGGAAGTGTCAGTCAGTGGGAGGTTAATATGGGTGTGTGGGGGAGGGATCAGTCATGGGAGGTTAATATGGGTGTGTGAGGGGAGGTGTCAGTTAGTGGGTGGGTTAATATGGATGTGTGAGGGCAAGTGTCAGTCAGTGGGTGGTTAATATGGGTGTGTGAGGGGAAGTGTCAGTCAGTGGGAGGTTAATATGGGTGTGTGAGGGGAGGTGTCAGTCAGTGGGAGGTTAATATGGGTGTGTGAGGGGAAGTGTCAGTCAGTGGGTGGTTAAAAATGGGTGTGTGAGGGAAAGTGTTTGTCGTGTGGGGGTTTATATGAGTGTGTGAGGGGAGGTGTCACTCAGTGGGTGGTTAATATGGGTGTGTGAAGGGAAAGTGTCAGTCAGTGGGTGGTTAATATGGGTGTGTGAGGGAAAGTGTTAGTCAGTGTGAGGTTAATATGAGTGTGTGAGGGGAGGTGTCACTCAGTGGGTGGTTAATTGGGTGTGTGAAGGGAATGGTCAGTCAGTGGGTGGTTAATATGGGTGTGTGAGGGAAAGTGTCAGTCAGTGGAGGTTAATATATGTGTGTGAGGGGAAAGTGTCAGTCAATGGGAGGTTAATATGGGTGTGTGAAGGAAAATGTCAGTCATGTGGGAGGATAATATGGGTTTTGTGAAGGGAAGTGTCAGTCAAGTGGGAGGTTAATATGGGTGTGTGAAGGGAAGTGTCAGTAAGTGGGAGGTTTTTAAAATGGGTGTGTGAAGGGAAGAGTGCAGTCAGTGGGAGGGTAATATGGCGTGAGAGGGGAAGTGTCAGTCAGTGGGAGGTTAATATGGGTGAGTGTAGGGAAGTGTCAGTCAGTGGGAGGTTAATATGGGTGTGTGAGGGGAAGTGTCAGTCAGTGGGTGGCTGACCTCTGGCAGGGGAAAAGGGCAGGAGGAAGGGAGGGAGGTAGGGAGAGCAGGAGGAAGGGAGGGGAAGGGAGGGGGAGAGAGGGCAGGAGGGAGGAAGGGAGGGTAAAGAGAGAGGGAGGGCAAGAGGGAGGGAAGGCAGGAGGGGGGCGGGAGGGTAAAAGAGAGGGAGGGCAAGAGAGAGGGAGGGCAGGAGGGAGGGAGGGAGGGCAAGAGGGAGGGAAGGCAGGAGAGAGGGGGGAGGGCAAGAGGGAGGGAGGGCAAAAGGTCAGGAGGTAAGGAGGTCAGGAGGTCAGGAGGTCAGGAGGTCAGGAGGTCAGGAGGTCAGGGAGGTCAGTAGGTTAGGAGGGCAGGAGGTCAGGAGGGCAGGAGGTCAGGAGGGCAGGAGGTCAGGAGGGCAGGATGTCAGGAGGGCAGGAGGTCAGGAGGTCAGGAGGGCAGGAGGCAGGAGGGCAGGAGGGCAGGAGGTCAGGAGGGCAGGGGGGCAGGAGGGCAGGAGAGCAGGAGGGCAGGAGGGCAGGAGGGCAGGGAGGGGAGAAGGTCAGGAGGGCCGGAGGGAGGGGAGGGAGGGCAAAAGGGAGGGAGGGAGGGAGGGAGGGGCAAGGGCAGGGGGGAGGGAGGGAGGGCAGGAGGGAGGGAGGGCAGAAGGGAAGTAGGGTAGGAGGAAGGGAGGGCAGGAGGGGAGGGAGGGCAGGAGGGAGGGAGGGAGGGCAAGAGGGAGGGAAAGGGAAAAAAGGGCAGGAGGTAAGGAGGTCAGGAGGTTTAGGAGGTCAGGAGGTCAGTAGGTTAGGGGGCAGGAGGTTTAGGAGGGCAGGAGGTCAGGAGGGCAGGAGGTCAGGGAGGGCAGGATGTCAGGAGGGCAGGAGGTCAGGAGGTCAGGGGGCGGAGGGCAGGAGGGCAGGAGAGCGGAGGGCGGAGGTCAGGAGGGCAGGAGGGCAGGGGCGGAGAGCAGGAGGCGGAGGGCAGGAGGGGAGAGGGCAGAAGGTCGGAGGGGAAGGGAGGGGGGGGAGGGCAAAAGGGGGGAGGGGGGAGGGGGGGGGGGGGGCGGAGGGGAGGGAGGGGGGGAGGAGGGGGGGAGGGCAGGAAAGGGGGGTAGGGTGGAGGAAGGGGGGCAGGGGGAGGGGGGGGCGGAGGAGGGAGGGGGGGGGCAGGAGAGAGGGGAGGGAGGAGAAAGGGAGGGAGGGCAGGGGGGGGAGGGGGAGGGGGAGGGGGGGCAGGAGGGGGCAGGGCAGGAGGGGGGGAGGAGGGCAGAAGGGAGGGGGGGAGGGCAGGGGGAGGGAGGGGGGCAGGGGGAGGGTGGAGGGCAGGAGAGAGGGGGGGAGGGGGGTGGGAGGGGGGCAGGGGAAGGGGGGGAGGGAGGGAAAAGGAGGGGGGGCAGGGGGAGGGAGGGCAGGAGGGAGAAGGGAGGGAGGTAAGGCAGGGGGAGGGGGGGCAGAAAGGGAGGGGGTAAGGCAGGAGGGGGGGGAGGGCGGAGGGGGGAGGGCAGGGGGGAGGGGGGGAGGGCAGAAAGGGGGGGGGGGGAGGAGGGAGGGAGGGAGGAGGGCAGGAGGGAGGGAGGGGGGCGGAGGGAGGGAGGAGGGGAAGGAGGGAGGAGGGGGGGAGGGAGGGAAGGAGGGCAGGAGGGAAGGGAGAAGGGAGGGGGGAAAAGGGGGCAGGAGGGAGGGGGGAGGGAGAGGGGAGGGGAAGGAGGGAGGGCAGGAGGGAGGGGGGCAGGAGGGAGGGAGAGCAGGGGGGGGGAGGGAGGGAGGGAGGGAGGGGAGAAGGGAGGGAGGGGGGGGGGGGAGGGGGTAGGGCAGGGGGAGGGGGGGGGGCGGAAGGGGGGGAGGGGAGGGCCCAAAAGGGGGAGGGAGAGCAGGAGGGGGGGGAGGGAGGGAGGAAGGAGAAAAAGGGCAGGAGGGAGGGAGGGGAGGAGGGAGGGAGGGGGGGGGCGAAGGGAGGGGGGAGGGGAGGAGGGAGGGAGGGAGGGAGGAGGGGGGGGAGGGAGGGCAGGGGGAGGGAGGGAGGGAGGGAGGGGGGGAGGGGGGGAGGGAGGGCAGGAGGGGGGGAGGGAGGGGGGAGGGGGAAGGGGGGAGGGGGAGGAGGGGAAAAGGGGGGAAAGGAGGTAGGGAGGGAGGGAGGGTGGGGGGGAGGGAGGGCAGAGGGGGGAGGGGCAGGAGGGAGGGGGGGGGAGGGAGGGGAGGAGAGAGGGGGGGCAGGAGGGAGGGGGGGGGAGGGGGGGAGGGGGGAGGGAGGGAGGGGAGGGGAGGGGGGGGCAGGAGGGGGGGGGAGGGGGGAGGAGGGAGGGGGGGAGGGGGGAGGGAGGGAGGAGGGAGGGAGGGAGGGGGGGAGGGAGGGAGGGGAGGGAGGGGGGGAGGGAGGGCAGGGGGGGGAGGGAGGGAGGGGGCGAGGGAGGGGGGCGGGGGGGGGGAGGGAGGGAAGGGAGGGGGGGAAAGGGAGGGGGGGAAAGGGGGGAGGGGAGGAGGGAGGGGCAAGGGGGGGAGGGGGCAGGAGGGAGGGAGGGGAGGGAGGGAGGGAGGGGGAGGGGGGAGGGAGGGGGGGGGTGGGGGGGGGGAGGGAGGGTGGGAGGGAGGGAGGGAGGGGGGGGTGGGAGGGAGGTGGGGGGGGAGGGGAAGGGGGGGAGGGGATGGGGGGGGAGGAGGGAAAGGGGGGAAAGGGGGGGGGAGGGGAAAGGGGGAAGGGGGGGAGGGAGGGGGGAAGGGAGGGGGAGAGGGGGGGAGGGAGGGGGGAGGGAGGGAGGGGGAGGGAGGGAAGGGAGGGAGGGGGGGGTGGAGGGAGGGGGGGGGGGGGATTTTAGGGAGGAAGGGGAAAGGGGAGGGAGGGGGGGGGGAGGGAGGGGTGAGGGGGGAGGGGGGTGGAGGGCAGAGGGGGGGAGGGAGGGAGGGCGGGGGAGGGAGGGGGGGAAGGGAGGGGGGGGGGGGGGCAGGGGGAGGAGGGGGGGGGGAGGGAGGGAGGGAGGGGGAAGGGGGAGGGGGGGGGAGGGAAGGGGAAAAGGGAGGGGGGAGGGGGGGGAGGGGGGGTAGGGGGGGAGGGGGGGGGGAGGGGGGGAGGAGGGAGGGAGGGAGGAGGGGGGGGAGGGCAGGGGGAGGGAGGGAGGGGGAGGGGGGGGAAAAGGAGGGGGTGAGGGGGGGGGGGGGAGGGAGGGGGAGGGGGGGAGGGGAAGGAGGGAGGAGGGAGGGGGGGAAAGGGAAGAGGGAGGAGGGCAGGAGGGAGGGAGGGGGGGGGGGGAGGGGAGGGAGGAGGGGGGAGGGAAGGGGGGGGGAGGAAGGGGGGGCAGGAGGGGGGAGGGAGGGAGGGGGGAGGGGGGAGGGAGGGGGGAGGGGGAGGGGGGGAAGGGGTTGGGGGGGGGGGGAGGGGGGGAGGAGGGGGGAGGGCAGGAGGGGGGAGGGCAGGAGGGAGGGGGGCAAGGGGGGGAGGGGGGGGAGGGCAGGGGGAGGGAGGGAGGGGGGGGGGAGGGATTTAGGGGGGTGAAGGGGGGGGGAAGGGGGGGGAGGGGGGGAGGGAGGGGGTGGGGGAGGGGTCGGGGGGAGGGAGGGCAGGAGGGAGGGGGGAGGGGGGAGGGGGGAGGGGGGAGGGAGGGGGGGGGGGGGGGGAGGGAGGGAGGGCAGGAGGGAGGGGGGGAGGGAGGGGGAGGGGGAGGGGGGGCAGGGGGAGGGGGGCAGGAGGGAGGGAGGGAGGGAGGGAGGGGGAGGGAGGGGAGGGAGGGGGGGGCAGGAGGAGGGAAAGGGGGGGGGGAGGGAGGAGGGGGGAGGGGGGGGGGCAAAGGGGGGGGAGGGGGGGGGCAGGAGGGAGGAGGGGGGAGGGGGAGGGAGGGAGGGGGAGGGAGGGGGGGGAGGGAGGGGGGAGGGAGGGGGGGGGGTAGGGGGCAAGGGGGGGGGGCAGGAGGGAGGGAGGAGGGGAGAGGGGGGAGGGAGGGCAGGGGGGGGAGGGGGGGGCAGGAGGGAGGGAGGGGGGAGGGGGGGGGGAGGGCAAGGGAGGGGGGGGGGGGAGGGAGGGGGGGGGGAGGGGGGAGGGAGGGAGGAGGGGGGGAAGGGCGGGGGAGTGAGGGAGGGCGGAGGGAGGGAGGGAGGGGCGGAGGGAGGGAGGGGGGAGGGAGGGAGGGAAGGGGGGCAAATTTAAACCCTAAAAATTTTAAATCTTAAAAAAAAGGAAAACAAAAACGGGAGGGAGGGGGATGGGAGGAGGGTGGGAGGGTGGGATGGAAGGGAGGGAGGGGAAGGGAGGGTAAGAGGGGGGGAGGAGGGAGGGAGGAGACGGGGAGGGACGAGGGAGGCTGGGGCAAAGGGAGGGGAGGAGGGAGGAGGGGGGAGGGCAGGGAGGGGCAGGGGGGGAGGGAGGGAGGAGGAGGGAGGAGGGAGGGAGGAGGGAGGAGGGAGGGCTAGGAGAAAAGTAGGAGGGAGGGCGATGAGAGGACAGGGGGAGGGAGGGGGAGGGAGGGAGGAGAGGAGTGAGGGAGGGGGAGGGAAAAGGGAGGGAGGCAGGTGGAGGCAGGTGAGGGAAAGCGGTGAAAAGGACGTGGGAGGAGGGAGGGAAAAGGGGAGGACAGAGGGAGGGAATTTGGAAAGGGAAAAGGGAGGGAGGGAGGAAAAGGGAGGGAAAAAGGGGGGAGGAGGCGGGGGGGGCTGGAAAAGGCTGGGGACTGGGGAAAGGGAGGGCAGAGGGAGGGAAAAAGGGAGGGAGAAAGGGGGAGGGAGGAGGCGGAATTAAGAGACAAAAAAGCAAGTAGGGAAAGGGTAAAGGAAGTAAAGGGCCAGAGTGAGAGAGAAAGTTGAGGAGAAGAGTGAGAAAGGGAAAAAGGGAGAAAAAAGAGTGGGGAAAAAGAGTGAGGGGAAAGGGGAGAGAGAAAAGTGAGGGGAGGGGAGAGAGAAAAAGTGAGAAAGAAGAGTGAGAAAGGGGGATGAGAGAGACAGAGTGAGGAGACGGTGAGAGAGACAGAGTGAGAGAGACAGAGTGAGAAAAAAGGGTGAGAAAAAAGGTGAGGGAAAAGTGGGGAGGGTGAGGAGACAGAGTGGAGAGAAGAGTGGAAGACAGAGTGAGAAAGCGGTGAGGAGAAAAAGGGGAAGAGTGTGGGGAAGAGTGAGGAAAAAGAGTGAGAGGACAGGGGAGAGAGACAGAGTGAGAGAGAAAGGAGAAAGAAGAGTGGAAAAACAGGTGAGAGGACAGAGTGAGAAGGGGCAGGTGGAAGCAGATGGGAAGACGAGTGAGAAAAACAGAGTGAGAAGGGCAGAGTGAGAAGTGGGTGAGAGAACAGAGTGAGAGAGACAGATGAGAAGACAGAGTGGGGAAAGACAGAGTGAGAAAGACAGAGTGAGAGAGACGAGTGAGAGAGACAGAGTGAGGGACAGTGAGGAGACAGAGTGAGAAAGACAGAGTGAGAAAGACAGAGTGGAGAGAAGAGTGAGAAGGGTGTGAGGAGACAGAGTGAGAGAGACGAGTGAGAGGGAGGGGAAGAGTGGAGAGACAGAGTGAAAAGAAGGAAGAGGAGTGAGAGGCAGAGTGAGAAAGACAGAGTGAGAGAGACGAGTGAGAGAGACAGAGTGAGAGAGACAGAGTGAGAGAGACAGAGTGAGAGAGACAGAGTGAGAGAGACAGAGTGAGAGAGACAGAGAGAGACAAAGTGAGAGAGAGACACACACACTACCTCACTTGTCTTTTTGCTTCTTCTATTCTTTACTCACTCCTGTTCTTCTCATTTTCTGCTTTTTGTATATATATAATATATATATATATATATATATATAGATTATATATATATTATATATCATATATATATATATATTAACATGTGGAAAAATGCCACAGGGTTCCTTAAAGAACTGGGTTTCAGGACTGATCGACACAACCAGGGACCCAAGAGCAGCCACTTTCATGTTACGCGTTCAGCGTGGCCATCCAGAGGGGAAATACTTGCTGCATACTGGGCTCGCGTCCGGCCTCGGAGGAGCTGGAGGAGATTCATAACCTTTGATATATTGTACCAGCTGTATTCATTCTTAGTGTTTTCTGTCAACGTTTCTGTCTATTAATTAAAGTAAGTATAATATATAAATATATATATATATATTATAATTATATATATATATATATATATATTATATATATATATATATTATATTATATATATATATATATATAAAATTATTACCTTGCTGGAGAACAGGGTCTGGAGCCTCTTGGAGTCCTTGGACTAAGAGGACTACAGGGACTCTTGGGACTGAAGGGACTCTTGGGACTGAAGGGACTCCTGGGACTCTTGGGACTCTTTGGGCTCTTGGGACTGAGGGGAGACATGGTGACATCTGAGTCTATGTAGTCCTGGGAGGTTGAGGAGTTCTTGTAGCCGCTGAGAGATGTGGAGTCACTGTCCGTGGATGTCAGGCGGATGCTGGCTAGACCAGACATTGTGCTGGAATGTGGTGGGGTCTGCTTGAGATGTGGCTTGTCGGGGGCGCTGGCTGAGGTGGATGTTGTAGTGGGTGTTGTTGATGTGGGTGTTGTCGACCTGGGTTTTGTTTTCGTTGTTGCTACTGCGTTCGTGAGTGTTGTTGTCGTGGCTGCTACGACGTTCGTGAGTGTTGTTGTCGTGGGTGTTGATGTAGGTGCTGTGTTCGCATGTGTTGTTGTCGCAGTTGCTACGTTCATATGTGTTGTCGTGGTTACTACTTTCGGGGTATTGTCGTGGACTCTGCAGTCGGGTTAGTTATCGTCTTGGGCTTGGATGTTAGCTGCTGTGATTGTTGTTACAGTTGTTGTGTTGCTTATGTTTTAACAAAGCTGTGAGATTGGTTGCCAGCGGTGTATAAAATGATTAATTTATTGACGGTCTCTGGCTACAACCTGGCGAAAAGGAAGGTGTTGAAGCACTTATTGAACGTTACTAGAAGAATCGAAGTATTTTGGGGGAACGCTAATAAAGGCTTAGAAGTCTTATTGAACGATACTAGGAGTGTTGAAGTGCCTTTGAGGGCCGCTGATGTAGGTTAATACAGTGAGTGTGTCGAAAGGACTTCTGACATGTCTTGAGGAGGTATCGAGACGGTCAACGTGTGTGTGTTTGTGGTGTGTGTGTGTGTGTGTGGGGTGTGTGTGTGTGTGTGTGTGTTTTGTGTGTGTGTGTGTGTGTGTGTGTGTGCGGGGTGTGTGTGTCTATGGTGTATTACTGTACACTTTCTTAAAGTGCCTTTAGATACTGCTTGTTTAGGAGTACGTCCCTGAATGACCAGCAGCTGTATTTATACCAAAATCTAGTTTGTGTCATCAAACATTCTTACAAATGATGTATTTTGATGTATATCTAATGGACAGAGAATGTCTTGTCCTTCCAGTGTCAACACTCACAAGGATTATACAGATATCCACCTAAAATCAATCACTTCTTGCATATCAAGAAGGTGAAGACTAAAATAAATAAATAATATCTGAGAATTAACTCAGCAGAGAAAATTACTAATGAAAAGAGCAGCGTATAAAACCGAAGCAAAATCGTTATATTTGACGGTCATCTTGACAGTAACTACGCAACAGTGATCTATTATTCTGTGGGCAACTGTATGCGAAGCACTCATACAGACAAAAAAATGGTGTATGTTGTATGATATACAATTGTGTGGAGAGACGGTAGCTAGAGAAGCTGAGGTTAGGTCACTGTATGTTGATATGTAGGTGGGGTTGAGTGACTGTCAGTAATCTGACGGTGACAGTCTGTTTGCTGACAGTAGGGAGGGTTTAGTGGGCTCTGTGTGAGTGGGCAACGAGGTAGGTAGGTGTTCAAGCAGGTGGGTGTGCAGCTAGGTGAGTGGATTTATGTGGGGGGTAAGTAGATTTCAAACTTCCAGGTAGATATTTGTACGTCAGTATATGTCATGGTGGAGTTCTTCAATTGTGTGACAAAGGCTGGAAGTTCTTCAGTCGTGGACAAAGGCTGGAAGTTCTTCAAGTCCTGGATGGCTTGACGGCCTCATATAAAATCTTGGAGGCCTGGTTACTCTTCTTCAAGTCTTGGCCAAGGAATGGACACCCATCTTAAAGTCTTGGAGAGCTGGGCGCTCTTCTTCAAGTCCTGAACAACTGGTGGAGGAACTAATTTAAGACTTGGGCGACCCCCGGATCGAACTCTTAGTCTGAATGCTTGGTGGACGCCCTCCTTCAAGTCTTGCCAAGAATGACACCATTTAAATCTTGAAGGGTTTGAGCGATTTTTTTTAACTTCTTGAATTACTGCTTGACGCTCTCCTTCAAGTCTTAAAGACTTGTAGACGTTCTCAAGTCTTGAAAGATCGACTTCTTTTTTATTTCAAGTCTTAGCAAGGGCTAGGTTACCCTCTTTCAAGATTTTGCCGAAGCCTGGACCTTCAAGGTCTACTTGATAGGCAGTATTTGAAAAAAGAGAAAAACCCGTGAAATAGGTATGTTACCCCTTCAATATCACCTCCCTTTTCATAAATCTAAATTAAATTACCCTGGAGCTTATCTGTGTATTATTTTAAGGTTTATTCTATCTAGTCTCCCAGAGTCCTCATACTAAAGCCCCCCTTCTCTCTCTCTCTCTTCCTCTCTCTCTCTCCTTCTCTCTCTCGGCCACTCTTCCTCGTCTCCCGGTGTCAATAAGGCCCTGGAGGATATAAATTTTTGTGTTTACCTTTCATAAAGTTGCATCTCGATCGACTCATCATGCTGTAAATGATGGATGTTATCTTAGGTTTGAACGAGTTCTTCCTCTCTCTCTCTCTCTGTCCCCCCCTTTCTCTCTCTCTCTTCTCTCTCACTTGACCCTTTTCATACCAACAATTGTCAATTGGTTTAGCTTTTTTCTTTTATTCCTTCCTTTTTTTTTGTCTTTTTTTCTTGTTTTCTTCTTGTTGCTTTGTGTCGCCTTCTTCTCTCTCTCTCTCTCTCCTTTCCCCTCTCTCTCTCTCTTCTCTCTCTCTCTCTCTTTTCCTTTTCCTTTCTCTCTCTCTTCTTTTCTCTCTCTCTTCTCTCTCTCTCTCTCTCCCCTCTCTCTCTCTCTCTCTCTCTTAACATTCTTGGTTATCGTTTTCTTCTGTGTCTTTCTTTACTCTCACTCATCCTTTACGTCCACTTTCAATATTATAGAATTATGGATTGTGGGTTTGGCTAGAAGAGAAGAGAAGAGGGAGAGAAGTGAAAAAAGGAGAGGGGTGAGGGGTGGGTGAGGGTATCTTTCATTTTCTTTGTCATATCTTCCCTTGCTCGACGGTTCTCCCAACCGCTTATGCCCACACGTCTCTTCTCACAGCTCCCAGCCATCAACTCAGAGACTAGTCTGGTTGCAAACCTTTCCAATTTCTCAAATTTAATTTTATTATTTATATATATATATTTATAAATATATATATATATATATATATATATATATTATTTTTGTGTGTGTGGGTGTTTGTGTGTGTGTGTGTGGTTGGGGTGTGTGTGTGTGTGTGTGTGTGTGTGTGTGTGTGTGTGTGTGTTGTGTGTGTGTGTGTGTGTGTGTGTGTGTGTGTGTGTGTGTTGGTGTGTGTGTGTGTGTGTGTGTTTTGGTGTGTGTGGGGTGTGTTTGTAAACGTAAGTGTGTGTTTATTGTTAAATAAGGTATGTAATTAATGGTGCTTGCCAAGAGCACACTTCTAAACCACATAAGTGTGTGTAGAATATCGCAATGAAATCTATCGGGCAATTTATTCTATTCAACCTCTGTCAACCGACATTCCTGGTCATCAACGGGCAACCTTCATTTTTGCATAATTAAGGCGAGTATTTACTTTTAAAATTCCTGACGTATTCGCTCTTTCCGGGGTCTTGCATATTTTCTGTATTTTAAATTTTTGAATACCGAGAAATTTTTTGAGGGAAATGAAGGGTTGTGGGTATGAATAAGCGCATACACGTTACACATAGCTGTGTATACAAAAGAGATGTGTATAAACGTAGGAAGATTATGGTCAATAAAATTGTATGCCCTGGAAAGAGATTTCCGTCAGTGTGTCAGTCAGTTTAGCAATGCCCGAGTTTTGTAAGTCTGACTGTAAGATTTCATTGAGGAGGGCACATGAATTTGTTAGGGGACCCCCATTGTAGAATTTCCGGCACTTTTCTTTTGCATAAGGGCCAAATTTCTAGATAAGGACACATTTTCTAGCCCTACAGGACACGTTTTCAGCATTTAAAAAACACAATTTCTTAAACTACAGGACACATTTTTAGCATACGGACCGTTTCTAGCATACAGGGGAAAAATTGTTTGCATACAGGACACATTGCTAGAAAACAGGAACCCTTGCTAGGGATTCAGGGCCGTTGTTAGAAAACAGGACAAAATTGGGTAGCATACAGGGCAAAATTGCTAGCAATTTCAGGGCACGTTTTTTGCATACAGGAACCCCCATTGCTAGGATACAGGACACGTTGCTAACATACAGGACACGTTTTTTGCATCAGGACCAATTGCCCAGATACAGGACCCCTTGCTAGCATACAGGGACACGTTGCCAAAAATACAGGGAAAAACATTGCTAGCAAAAAGGAAAACATTTGGTAGCTAAAAGGGCACGTTTCTAGCCCTACGGACACCTTTCTAGCATAAGGACCCCGTTGCTTAAACATAAAAGGAAAACTTTTTCTTCAATAAAGGACACATTTCTAGCATACCCGGGAAAATTGCTAGCATACAGGACACCCTTGCTGGGGATACAGGACACATTGCTAGCTTTCAGGACACTTTTTTTAGCAACAGGAACAAATTTGCTAGCATTCGGACCATTTTTCTTTTGATTTAAAAGGGCACATTTTTAACGGAAAGAAAGCCCCTTTTAATATGGCTTAAAGTAAACAAAGGAAAAAAATTAAAACCTTTGAAAAAAATCTACCCCATTCAAAAAAACATTTTAAAACATTAAAGAACCTTAAAACATCTTTTAAAAAACACCTTCAAACATCTCAAAGCCCCCTTCACACACTCAAAGGACACCCTTCCCACATTCAAAGAAAACCTTCCCCAAAATTTAAAGACAAACCTTCGCAAACTCAAAGACACCTTTTCACACATCTCAAAGACACCCCTTTACACATCTCAAAGGGCACCTTCACACCAAAACTCAAAAGGGGGGGGGGGGGGCAAACCCTTTACACTCTCCCAAAAAAAACCTTTTACACATCTAAAGACACCTCCACACTCTCAAAACCCCCTTCACACATCTAAAAGGGCACCTCCACCATCTCAAAGGGCACCTTCACACATCTCAAAGACACCCTTTACACCCTCTCAAAGGGCACCTTCACCCCATCTTAAAAAAAAACCTTCCCAAAATTTTCCAAAGGGCACCCACAACTCAAAGACACCTTCACACATTCAAAGACACCCCTTTACACATTTCAAAAACACCCTTTACACATCTCAAAGACACCTTCACAAAATCTCAAAGGACCCTTCCCCACTCTCAAAGCCCCCTTCCAACCCTCTCAAAGGGCACCCTTTACACAACTCCCCCAAGGGCACCTTTTTCCCCAAATTTTTAAAAAACACCCCTTTACACATCTCAAAAACACCTCAACATTCAAAGCCCCTTCACACATCTCAAAGGGCACCTTCACACACTCAAAAACCAAAAATTTTCCCCTCTCAAAAAACACCTTCAACATTTTCAAAGACACCTTCACTCATTTTCAAAGACCCTTCCACATCCCCAAAAACACCCTTTAAACATCCCCAAAGCCACCCTTTCCCCACGCCAAAAGACACCTTACCAATCTCAAAGCCACCCCTTTACCACATTTTCAAAGAAAACCTTCACACATCTCAAAGCCACCTTCACACATTCCAAAACCACCTTCACAAAATCTCAAAGGGCACCTTTCCCCAACATCTCAAAAAACACCCTTCCCCATTCAAGGGCACCCTTCAACACATCTCAAAAATTCCCTTTACAAAATCTCAAAGGAAAACCCTTTACAAATCTCAAAAACCACCTTTCCCCACATTCAAAGGGCATCTTCACAAACTCAAAGCCCCCCTTTAACACTCTCAAAGCCCCCTTCACACATTTTCAAAAACCCCCTTCAAACCCCTCTCAAGGGCCCCCCCTTCAACTTTTCAAAGCACCTTCACAAAATCTCAAAGCCAACCCTTAAAATTTTCAAAAGGGCCCAAATTAC
Source organism: Cherax quadricarinatus (assembly GCF_026875155.1). Lineage (NCBI taxonomy): Eukaryota > Metazoa > Arthropoda > Malacostraca > Decapoda > Parastacidae > Cherax > Cherax quadricarinatus. The sequence goes on along the minus strand of NC_069474.1, from coordinate 28,370,216 downwards.
ACAAAATCTCAAAACCCCCCTTCACACATCTCCAAAGGCCCCCCCTTTACCATATCAAAACCCCCCTTCACCAAAACTCAAAACCACCTTTTACACCCCTTTTCCAAAAACCAAAACCTTCAAAAACATTCAAAGCCCCCTTCCCCACTCTCAAAGGGCCCCTTCAAAACTTTTTCCTTTCACATATCACTCTTTAAAGGGCTATGCCCAAAAGTACATTTTTGAAGTAAAAGATTTCCTTTTTGTTTTCAAGGCCCCAAGGGAACAAATGTCAAAGGGGTCCCTTTTTTTAAATGTAACCCTTGCTCAAAAATGAGCCCCGGACAAAGGCCCCTAATCAGCCCCAAAAAACCTCAAAACGGATATATTTTAAACTATGTTATTCATTTACATTAATAGGTTTTGCCCTTGGGACCCCCAAATTGATTTACTAGAACATTGTTTCAAACCCCCGGTGGTCCCTTAAAATTTATGAATAAAAAACATGTTAAAAACCCCGGGGGTATTTATTGTGGAAAGTTTATCGCCCGCGTGGGGAGGCTTCCCTTTTAGTCTAAAATAGAGAAAGAAATACAAAATTTTGGGCCAAATTGACGAAAAGAAGAGGGGAGTTTTGAGGGGAAATCATTCCCTCGGGAGAAAATGGGGAAGTAGATTGGGTTGTCAGTCCCTTAGTAGAAGGGAGGGTAGTCATTCCTTTTAGTTTTGTCGACACACACAAAAAACCCCACAAATCTGTTTACTATAAAACCCGGGGGACAAACACACCGTTTGGGCACTTTAACCCGGAGACAAAAAAAAACGCAGTGGTCACTTTAACCAGGAGACCCCCAAAAAACAAAGTCCCTCACTAAAAACCAAAGGGGCAAACACACACAATCTGTCACTATAAAACCAGGAGACAAACACACACTTTTGGGTACTATAACCAGGAGACCAAAAAAAAAACACAGGGTCCTTTTAACCCCGGAGGAAAAAAAAAACAACAGTGGTTTATTAAAAACCGGAGACAAAAAAAAACAGCTTTCCATATAACCCGGAGACAAACAACACTTGGTACTTTTAACCAGGGACAAAACACACTTTTGGTCACTATAACCAGGAGACAAAAAAAACAGTGGAAATATAACCAAAGGGGACAAACAAAACCCCAGTGGCCCACTAAACCGGGAAAACAAAAACACACCTTTTTCGGTTTCACTATAACCCGGAGGACAAAAAACACTCAGTGGCCCCTATTTAACCCCCGGAGACAAACACACCCCTGTCGGTCAAATTTTAACCAGGAGAAAAAACAGACACAGGTTTTGGGACTAAACCAGGAGGGCAAACACACACAGGGGGTCACTTTTTTAACCCGGGGACAAAAACCACTCAGTGGTCCTATAACCAGGAGACAAACTTTTCGTGGTCACTAAAAACCCAGGAGACAAACAAAACTGTCGGCTTTTTTAAAACCCGGAGACCAAAAACACACGGGGGCACTATAAACCCGGGGGACAAACACACACTGTCGGGGCACTATAACCAGGAAAACAAACCACACAGTGCACACAAAAGTGGTCACTAAAACCCAAAGAGACAAACCACACAGTGGTCACTATAACAGAGACAAACACACACAGTGGTCACTATAACCAGGAGACAAACACACACAGTGGTCACTATAACCAAGAGACAAACACACACAGTGGTCACTATAACCAAGAGACAAACACACACAGTGGTCACTATAACCAGGAGACAAACACACACAGTGGTCACTATAACCAGGAGACAAACACACACAGTGGTCACTATAACCAGGAGACAAACACACACAGTGGTCACTATAACCAGGAGGCAAAGACAAACACACACAGTGGTCACTATAACCAGGAGAAAAAACACACACGTGGCCACTATAACCAGAGGACAAACACACACAGTGGTCACTATAAAAAAGGAGACAAACACACACAGTGGTCACTATAACCAGGAGACAAAACACACAGTGGTCACTATAACCAGGAGACAAACACACACAGTGGTCACTACAACCAGGAGACAAACACACACAGTGGTCACTATAACCAGGAGACAAACACACACAGTGGTCACTATAACCAGGAGACAAACACACACGGGGTCACTAAAACCCAGGAGAAAACACACACAGTGGTCACTAAAACCCAAGGACAAACCACACAGTGGTCACTATAACCAGGAGACAAACACACACAGTGGTCACTATAACCAGGAGACAAACACACACGCTCAATCACTATAACATTACAAAAACGTTCAATGGAAGGTGTGGTTATATTTAAGGTTGTTATTTAGAGCAGTTGTGGTGGCTGGGTTGTGGTAACTCTCTGCCACACACAACACAACTCCAGTTTTGAAAGAAAGTATAAAAAATTCTATTCATTGATTCACTAGTGGTCCATTAACGTGATTAATAGGTCACTTGAGTGGTCACACACACACACACACACACACACACACACACACACACACACACACACACACACACACACATACATAGTTTTAAGGCGAGGTATGATAAAGCTCATGGAGCAGGGAGAGAGAGGACCTAATAGCAATCAGTGAAGAGGCGGGGCCAGGAGCTATGACTCGACCCCTGCAACCACAAATAGGTGAGTACACACACACATATATACGTATATATACATATCTCCAACCTACGTCACACTTGGCATTTACTTAACAACTGAAAACCATTGACTACTCCCTCACTCTTTCACCTTCCTTCTCTCTCTCTCTCTCTCTCTCCCTCCCTTCCTCCCTCTCACCTTTCCTGTCCGCAGAAGCCTCAGGTCGTAAGAATGGTATATTCAATATGCAAGATGTCAGTCTGTAAGAGTGACGGCTGCAACATGTAAGATGATGGAGTGAGGCGAGGGAGGGAGGGGGGGATGGGGGATTGTGGGTTTAAAGGTGGGTTTTTGGTTTGTGGTGGGTTTGGGTGTGTGGTGTGTGTGTGTGGGGTGTGTGTGTGGTGTGTGTGTATGTGTGTGTGTGTGTGTGTGTGTTGTGTGTGTGTGTGTGTGTTGTTTTGGTGTGTGTGTGTGTGTGTGTGTGTGTGTGTGTGTGTGTGTTGTGTGTGGGGTGTGTGGGGTGTGTGTGTAGTGTGTTTTGTGTGTGTGTGTGGTGTGTGTGTATGTGTGTGTGTGTGTGTGTGTGTGTGTGTTGTTGTGTGTGTGTGTGTGTGTGTGTGTGTGTGTGTGTGTGTGTGTGTGTGTGTGTGGTGTTGTGTGTGTGGGGTGTTGGTGTGTGTTGTTAATGTGTGTGTGTGTGTGTGTGTGTGTGTGTTTTTGTGTGTGTGTAATGTGTGTGTTTTAAGCTTCAACCTAAGAACTTCAAACACCACACCTTTTACAAGGCTATAATGTCCACAGTATGAAAGGCTTTTAGCGGATGACAGAATGGCTTGAGGTTGAGGGCCATTTTTACCTGTATACAGCGTCATTAGGGGCCCATGATGGTCCTCGCTTCAAAACCATAAGCATGATATCAACCTGAGTGGTCCAGGGCCTCCCCTGAGTGGCCCAGGGCCTCCCCTGAGTGGTCCAGGGCCTCGCCTGAGTGGTCCAGGGCCTCCCTGAGTGGTCCAGGGCCTCGCCTGCTACCACTTTACATATTTTCTTCTCAAGGATATTTACTTTTAATGGAGAAAGAATGTCGATAATAATTATAATAATAATGATAAAATATTATTAATAATGATGATAATAATAATAATGAGTTTTGAGACTCTCTGATCGCGGGTTCTATCCCCATCCGTGGTATGGTTAATTAATTTAATAAAAATTTCTAATTTTTAATTCCCTTTTTTTTTAATTTAATTATTATTAAAAATATATTATTTTAAATTAATAAAAAAAAAAATTTTTTAAACCCCCCAATAATAATATTAATAAAATAATAAATTATATAATAATAAAAACTCAACCTATTTAATATATAATAATTAATAATAAATAATATAATAAAATAATTTATAATATATATAATAATAATAAATAATTATTATTATTATTATATATAATAATTATTTTATTTTATTATTTATTATTATTAATTATTATTATTATTATTATTTATTTTATTATTATTATTATAATAATAATAATAAATAATAAATATAATAATAATAATAATTATTAGTTATTATTATTATTATTATTCATAATAAATTTAAAAATAATAATATAATAATAATAATAATAATAATAATTATTATATAATAATAAATAATATATAATAATAATAAAAAAATATATAAATAATAATAATAAATAATAATTAATAATAAAAAATAAAAATAAATATAATAATAAATTTAAAATAATAATAATAATAAAAAAATAATAATATAATAATAATAATAAAACAATAATCATAATAATAATAATAATAATAATAATAATAATAATAATAAATAATAACAAAATAATAAAAATAATAAT
>NC_069474.1:28353244-28360744 GCF_026875155.1 Cherax quadricarinatus | reverse complement strand
CCAGTGTTGCAAGACTGGCGCCCAGTGTTGCAAGACTGTGGCGACCAGTGTTGCAAGACTGGCGCCCAGTGTTGCAAGACTGGCGCCCAGTGTTGCAAGACTGTGGCGACCAGTGTTGCAAGACTGTGGCGACCAGTGTTGCAAGACTGTGGCGACCAGTGTTGCAAGACTGTGGCGACCAGTGTTGCAAGACTGGCGACCAGTGTTGCAAGACTGTGGCGACCAGTGTTGCAAGACTGTGGCGACCAGTGTTGCAACACTGGCGACCAGTGTTGCAAGACTGGCGACCAGTGTTGCAAGACTGTGGCGACCAGTGTTGCAAGACTGTGGCGACCAGTGTTCCAAGACTGTTTCGACCAGTGTTGCAAGACTGTGGCGACCAGTGTTGCAAGACTGTGGCGACCATGTTTGCAAGACTGGCGCCCAGTGTTGCAAGACTGGCGCCCAGTGTTGCAAGACTGTGGCGACCAGTGTTGCAAGACTGTGACGACCAGTGTTGCAAGACTGTGACGACCAGTGTTGCAAGACTGTGGCGACCAGTGTTCCAAGACTGTTTCGACCAGTGTTGCAAGACTGTGGCGACCAGTGTTGCAAGACTGTGGCGACCAGTGTTCCAAGACTGTTTCGACCAGTGTTGCAAGACTGTGGCGGCCAGTGTTGCAAGACTGTTTCGACCAGTGTTGAAAGACTGTGGCGACCAGTGTTGCAAGACTGTGGCGACCAGTGTTGCAAGACTGTGACGACCAGTGTTGCAAGACTGTGGCGACCAGTGTTGCAAGACTGTGGCAACCAGTGTTGCAAGACTGTGACGACCAGTGTTGCAAGACTGTGACGACCAGTGTTGCAAGACTGTGACGACCAGTGTTGCAAGACTGTGACGACCAGTGTTGCAAGACTGTGACGACCAGTGTTGTAAGACTGTGACGACCAGTGTTGCAAGACTGTGACGACCAGTGTTGTAAGACTGTGACGACCAGTGTTGCAAGACTGTGACGACCAATGTTTTTAAGACTGTGACGACCAGTGTTGCAAGACTGTGACGACCAATGTTGTAAGACTGTGACGACCAGTGTTGCAAGACTGTGACGACCAATGTTGTAAGACTGTGACGACCAGTGTTGCAAGACTGTGACGACCAGTGTTGTAAGACTGGGGACGACCAGTGTTGCAAGACTGTGACGACCAATGTTGTAAGACTGTGACGACCAGTGTTGCAAGACTGTGACGACCAATGTTGTAAGACTGTGACGACCATGTTGCAAGACTGTGACGACCAATGTTGTAAGACTGTGACGACCAGTGTTGCAAGACTGTGACGACCAGTGTTGCAAGACTGTGACGACCAGTGTTGTAAGACTGTGACGACCTTCCTTCTTACGTCTCTCCATTACTTTTTACTTCATTCTTTCCCTTTCACTCTTTCTCTCCCTCTATTGCTTCTCTCCTCTCCTCTCTCCTCTCTCTCATCTCTCTCGTCTCTCTCTCCTCTCTCTCTCTCTCTCACTCTCACTCTCTCTCTCTCCTCTCTCTCCTCTCTCTCTCACTCTTCACTCTCTCTCTCACTTCTCTTCCTCTCTCCTCTCCTCTCCTCTCTCTCTCTCCTCTCTCTCTCTCTCCTCTCTCTCTCCCCACTCTCTCTCTCTCTCTCTCTCTCTCTCTCACTCTCTCTCTCTCTCTCACTCTCACTCTCACTCTCACTCTCTCTCTCTCTGGCAATTAAGGATATTATACTACCCAATAAAAGGGGAATAAAGTAAACCAAAGTGTGTGGACAATAAACTGTAAAATTTTCGATATTTTTTTGATGAATTTTGAGCCATTTTGGACGAGAGAGAATTGTATATTTGGTTGTAGTGTAACTTGACACTAAGTAGTGCAAATATATACTCTGATACACAGGGAGGACACACCCTTAGTTATCAACAGGGAGGAAGGAAGTGTATAAGGGAGATTGGTGTAGGAGCGAGATGTGGTAGAGGGAGAGTGTGTTAGAGGGAGAGTGTTAGAGAGAAGAGTGTGTAGGAGATAGTGGTGTAGAGAGAGAGTGTATGAGAGAGAGAGTGTATAGAGGGAGAGTGTGTAGAGGAGAGTGTGTAGAGGGAGAGTGGTTAGAGAAGTGTTAGGGAGAAGAGTGTGTAGAAGAGTGTGTAAGGAAGAGGGTGAAGAAATGAGAGTGTGTATGATATAGGTGTAAGAGGGAGATGTGGTAGAGGATAGTGTGTAGGGAAGTGTGTAAGGGAGAGAGTGTGTAGGAAGAGAGTGTGTAGAGAGAGAGTGTATAGAAGAGAGAGAGTGTAATAAGGTATAGTGTGGTAGAGGAAGTGTGTAGAGGGAGAGTGTGTAGTAGGAGAGTGTTAAGGGAGAGTGTTAGAGGGAGAGGTTGTAAGGAGAGTGTGTAGAGGGAGAGTGGTAAGAAGTGTGTAGATGGAGAGTGTGTAGGGAGAGAGTGTGTAGAGGGAGAGTGTGTAGAGGGAGAGTGTGTAGGGAGAGAGTGTGTAGAGGGAGATTGTGTAGAGGGAAGTGTGTAGGGAGAGGTGTGTAGAGAGAGTGTGGTAAGGGAGAGTGTGTAGGAGAGAGTGTGTAGAGGGATATGTGTAGAATTAGAGTGTGTAGGGAGAGAGTGTGAAGCGTGAGAGTGTGCAGAGGGAGAGTGTTGAAGGGAGAGAGTGGTGTAGGGAGAGAGTGGTGCAGAGGAGAGTGTGTAAGAGAGATTGTGTAGAGGTATAGTGTGTAAGGAGAGAGTGTATAAGGGAGAGTGTGTAGAGGTAGAGAGTGTAGAGGGAAGAGTGTGTAGGTAGAGAGTGTGAGAGGGAGAGTGTGTAGAAGGAGAGTGTGTAGGTGAGAGATGTGAAGAGGGAGAGATGTATAGGAGAGTGTGTATGTGAAGATTGGTGTAGAGGGGAGAGGTGTAGAGGATAGTGTGTAGAGGGAGAGTGAGGAAGGGAGGAGAGTGTGTAGGAGAGAGTGTGTAGAGGGAGGAGTGTAGAGGAGAGAGGTGTAGGAGAGAGTGTGTGAGGGAGAGATTGTGGTAAGGTAGAGTGGGTATAGAGAGAGAGAGTGTATAGAGGGAGAGTGTGTAGAGGGAGGTGTGAGTAGAGGGAGAGTGTGTAGAGGGAGAAGTGTGTAGGGAGAGAGTTGTAGAGAAAGGGTGGTAGAGGAGAGTGTTAGGGAAAGAGTGTGTAGAGGGAAGAGTGTGTAGAGGGAGAGTGTGTAGAGGGAGAGTGTGTAGGGAGAGAGTGTGTAGGAGAGAGTGTGTAAGAGAGGAGTGAATAGAGAGAGAGAGTGTATAGAGGTGAGTGTGTTGAGGGAGATTGTGTTAAGAGGAGAAGTGAGTAGAGGAGAGTTGGTAGAGGGAGAGTGTTTAGAGGGAGAGTGTGTAGGGAGAGTGGTGCAGAGGAAAAGTGTGTAAGGGAGATGTGTAGGAGAGATGTGTAGAGGGAGAGTGTGTAGAGGGAGATTGTGTAGGAAGAGTGTTAAGAGTAGAGTGTGTAAGGAGAGTTGTAGAGGAAGTGTGTTAAGGGAGAATGTGGTAGAGGACTAGTGTTGTAAGGGAGAGTGTGTAGAGGGAGAGTGAGTCGTGATGAGAGTGTGGTAGAGGGATAGTGTGTAGAGGGAGAGTTTTAGGGAGAGAGAGATAGAGGGAGAGTGGTGTAGAGGGAGAGTGTTAGGGAGAGAGTTGTGTAGAGGAGAGTGTGTAGAAATTAGAGTGTGTAGGAAGAGAGTGTGATAGATGAGAGTGTTAAGGGCAGAGTGTGATGGAAGAGTGTAGGAGAAGAGTGTGCAGAGGGCGAGTGTGTAGAGAGAGAGGTGAAAGGGAGAGTGTGTAGAGGAGAGAGTGTATAGAGGGAGATGAGTAGAGGAGAGTGGTGTTAGAGGGATATTGTGTAGGAGAGAGGTGTGTCATAGAGAGTTGAGTAGAAGGAGAGTGTGTAGTTAGAGATGTGTAGAGGGATTGTGTGTAGAGGGAGAGTGTGTAGGAGAGAGTGTGTAGGGAGAGAGTGGTGCAGAAGGGAGAGGTGTAAGAGAGAGTGTGGTAGAGATAGGTGTAGATAGAAGTGTATAGAGGGAGAGTGTGTAGAGGAGAGTGTTATAGGGAGAGTGAAGTAGGGAGAGAGTGTGTAGGAGAGAGTGTGTAAGAGGAGAGTATAGGGAGAGTGTGTAGGGAGAAAGAGTTGTGAAGAGGAGAGTGTGTAGAGGGAGAGTGTGTAAGGGAGAGATTGTGTTAGAGGGAGACGTGGTAAGGAGAGTGTTAGTGTGAGATTGTGTAGAGGGAGAGTGTGAAGAAGGAGAGTGTGGTAGGAGAGAGTGGTTTAGAGGGGAGAGTGTTTCGGAGGTAGATTGTTTAGGAAAGCGTGTGAAGGGAGAGAGTTGCAAGGTAGAGAGTGTAGAGAGATAGTGTGTAGAGGGAGAGTAGGTGAGAGAGAGTGTAAAAGAGGGCGAGTTGGAAGAGTGAGAGTGAGAAGAGGGGAGGTGTAGGGAGCGAGTGTGTATGAGAGAGTGTGTAAAGGGAGTGAGTGAGAGGCGAGTGTGTATGGAGAGAGTGTTAAGGGAGAGTGTTATAGGGAAGTGTGTAGGGAGAGAGGTTTAGAGGAGAGTGTGTAGAGGGAGAGTGTGTAGAGAGAGAGTGTGTAGAGGGAGAGTGTGTAGAGGGAGAGTGTGTAGGGAGAGAGTGTGTAGAGGGAGAGTGTGTAGAGGGAGAGTGTGTAGGGAGAGAGTGTGTAGAGAGAGAGTGTGCAGAGGGAGAAGTGAGTAGAGAGAGAGTGTGGTAAGGGAGAGTGTGTAGAGGAAGAGAAGTGTATAGAGGGAGCGTGTGTAGCGGGGAGAGTGTAGTAGCGGGAGAGTGTGTAGGAGAGAGTGTGTAGGAGAGGAGTGTGCCAGAGGTAAGTGTGTAGAGTGAGAGAGTGTAGAGGAGAGTGGTGTAGAGGGAGATGTGTAGGGATAGATTGGTGTAGGGGTATAGAGTGGGTGTAGATGAAGAGAGTGTAGAAGAGAGTGTGTAGAGATAGTGTGTAGAGGAGAGTGTGTAAGGGAGAGTTGTAGTGAGAAGTGTGTAGGGAGAGAGAGTGTAGCGGAAGAGTGTGTAGAAAGAGAGTGTTGGTAGGGAGAAGTGTGTAAGGGGAGAGTTGTAGAGGGAGAGTTGTAGAGGAGAGTGTGTAGAGGGAGAGTGGTGTAGGGAGAGAGTGTTGTAAGGGAAGAGTGGTAAAGGAGAGTGTGTAGAGGGATATGTGTAGAGGGAGGTGTGTAGAGGGAGAGGTGTAGAGGAGAGAGTTTAGGGAGAGAGAGTGTGTAGGGAGAGAGTGGTGTAGAGGAAGAGTGTGTAGAAGACGTGTGTAGAGGAAGATGTGTAGAGAGTGGTAGAGGAGAGTGTGTAGGGAGAGAGTGTGTGAGAAGTTGTAGAGGAAAGAGTGTGTAGAAGTGAGTGTGTAGGGAAGAGTTGTAAGGGAGAGTTGTAGAGGGAAGAGTTAGAGGGAGATGTGTAGAGGGAAGTGTGTAGAGAGAGTGGGGTAAGGGAGAGTGTGTACAGGGAGTGAGTAGCGGGATAGTGAGAAGAGGTAGAGAGTGATTTAGCGGGAGAGTGAGTAAGCGTGAGAGTGAGTGATGGAGTGTGGTGTAGAGAAGTGGTGTAGCGAGAGTGTTAAGGAGAGAGTGGTGTCAAGGGAGAAAGTGTGTAGAGAGCGAGTTGTTGTAGAGGAGAGTTTGTGTAGAGAGAGAGTGACTAGAGGAAGAGGGTAGTGTAGAGGAGAGTGTTGGTAGAGGGTGAGTGGTGTAGGGAGAGAGTGTTTAAGGGAGAGAGAGTAACGGATATAGTTGTAGGCGAGATTGTGTAGATGGACTGTGTGAGGAGAGTGTGTAGGGAAGAGTGTGTAGAGGGAGAGTGTGTAGAGGGAGAGTGTGTAGAGGGAGAGTGTGTAGGAGAGAGAGTGTAAGGGAGCAGAGTGTGATAGAGGGCGAGTGTGAAGGGGAGAGTGTGTAGGGGAGAGATTGTGTAGGGAGAGAGTGTGTATAGAGAGGTGTATTAGAGAGAGAGAGATTTATAGAGGAGAGTGTGGTAGAGGGAGAAGTGTGAAGAGGGCGAGTGTGTAGGAGAGTGGTTAGGAGAGAGAGTGTAGAGGAATAGGTGTAGAGGGAGAGTGTGTAGGGAGAGAGTGTGTAGAGGAGAGTGTGTAGAGGGAGACATGTGTAGAGGAGAGTGCGTAGGGAGAGAAGTTGAAAGGAGAGAGTGTGTATAGAGAGAGTGGTAACGAGCTAGCTAGTGTATAGAGCGAGTGAGTAGAGGGAGAGAAGGTTAAGAAGGTAGAGGAGAAGTAGAGGGAGAGTGAGTAGCGGGAGAGTGTTAAGAGGAGAGTGTGTAGGAGATGAGTGTGTAGAGACGAGTGTGTGTAGCGTGAGAGTTGTAGGAGAGAGTGGTAGAGGAGAGTGTGTAGAGAGAGTGGTAGGTAGAGAGAGAGTAAGAGAGAGAGTTTGGAAGAGGGATAAGTGTGTAGAGTGAGAGTGTTTAAGTGAGAAATGTTAGAGGCTAGTGATTAGAGGAGAGTGTGTCGAGGGAAAGTGGGTAGGGAGAGAGTGTAGAGGAGAGGTGTGTAAGGAGAGAGTGTAGGTCGAGAGGTGTAGAGGAAGGTGTGAAGAGGAGAGTGTGTAGGGAGAGAGTGTGTAGAGGGAAGTGTTGTAGAGGGAGAGTGTGTATGGAGAGAGTGTGTAGAGGGAGAGTGTGTAGAATTAGAGTGTAGTTTCGGAGAGATTGAGTAGAGGGAAGAGTGTGTAGAAGGAGAGTGTGAAGGGAGAGAGTGTGTAGGAGAGAGTGTGCAGAGGGAGAGTGTGTGAGAGAGAAGTGTGTAGAGGGAGAGTGTGTAATAGAAGAGTTACTTGAGGGAGAGTGTGTAAGGGAGAGTGTGTAGAGGGAGATTTTGTAGAGAGAGTGGATGAAGAGGAGAGTGGGTAGAAGGAGAGTGGAGTAGGGAGAGAGTGGTAGGAGGAAAGAGTGTGTAGAGGGAGAGTGTGTAGGGAGAGAGTGAGTAGGAGAGAGTGTGCAGAGGGAGAGTGTGTAGAGAGAGAGTGAGTAGATGGAAGTGTGTAAGAAGAGAAGTGGTCTATAGGGAGAATGTGAAGAGGAGATTGTGTAGAGGGAGAGTGTTTTAGGAGAGAGTGTGTCGGAGAGAGTGTGTAGAGGAGAGTGTGAGAGGGAGAGTGTTTAGGGAATAGTGTGTAAGAGGGAGATGATAGAGGAGAGTTGTAGGGAGAGAGTGGTAAGATGGAGATTGTAGAGGGAGAGTGTGTAGAGAGAGTGTGTTGAGGGAGAGGTGTTAGAAGGATAGTGGTGTAGGGAGAGAGTGTGTAAGGGAGAGTGTGTAGAGGGAGAGTGTGTAGGGAGAAGTGGTAGGGAAGAGTGTGGGCAAGGAGCGTGTGTAAGGAGAGTGTAGTAGAGAGAGTGTGTAGAAAGAGATGTTATAAGGGAGAGTGTGTAGAGGGAGAGTGTGACGAGGGAGAGTGTAGGGAAGAGAA
>NC_069474.1:28340744-28348244 GCF_026875155.1 Cherax quadricarinatus | reverse complement strand
ACGGTGTTTGAGTAGTGGTGGTAGTAGTGGTAGTAGTAGTGGTAGTGGTGGTAGTAGTAGTGTAGTGCAGCAGTGGTAGTGTAGTAAGTCACATCTTAGAGCTTCTTTAAGGCCCTTCCCTCCGTTCTGACAGGTGTTAGTGTAGTGTGGTAGTTGTGGTAGTAGTGTGGTGGTAGTGGTGTAAAGGTGTAGTAGTGGTGGGGTCGTTTGTGGTGTAGTAAATGGTGGTAGCGGTAGTAGTGGTAGTAGTAGTGTGGTGGTGGTAGTGGTAGTAGTGTGGTGGTAGTGGTTTGTAGTGGTGTAGTTGATGGTAGTGTTAAGTGAAGTAGTGGGTGGTGTAGTGGTCTAGTAGTGGTTGTGGTGGTAGTAGTAGTGGTGGGATGGTGTAGTTGTGGTAGTGGTGGTAGTGTAGTGGAGTAGTGGTAGTAGTAGGGTGTTGGTAGTAGTGGTAGTGTGTGGTGGGAGTGGTTTGTAGTGGTAGTAGCAGTGGTGGTAGTGGTGTAGTTGTAGTGTGGTAGTGAGTGGTAGCGGTGGGGTAGTAGTGGGGGTAGTGGTAGTAGTAGTGTTTTTAGTGGTGTAGTGGTAGTAGTAGGGTGGAGTGGTTGTGTGGTGGTAGTGGTAGTGTGGTAGTAGTAGTGGTAGTAGTGGTTGTAGGGGTTTTTAAATAGTGGTAGAGTGGTAGTGTTGTGGTGGTTTGTGGTTTGAAGTGGTAGAGTAGTGGTGGTAGTGGTAGTAGTGGTAGTAGTAGTGGTATAGTGTGGGAGTTGTGGTGTAGTAGTGGTAGTATAGGGTATTAGTGGTGTAGTAGTGGTTGTAGGGGTAGTATTTGGTAGTAGTAGTAGTGGTAGTAGTGGGGTAGTAGGGTAGTAGTGTGGGAGTAGTGGTGTAGTAGTAGTAGTAGTGGTAATAGTAGTGGTAGTAGAGTGGTAGTAGAGGTTTGTAGTGGGGGTGGGGAGTGTTGTAGTGGTAGTAGTGTGGTGTAGTGGTGTGTATTTTAGTAGTAGTTGGGAGTATGATAGTAGTAGTGGTGTTTTGTGGTAGTAATGTGGTAAGGGAGTGGTTTTTAATGGTGTAGTAGTGGTAGTAGTGTAGTGGTGTAGTTAGTAGAAGTGGTAGTAGTAATGGTAGAAAAGTGGTGTAGTGGTAGTAGTAGTGGATAGTGGTAGTAGTGGTAGTAAATGGGGTGTAGGTATTTGGGGAGTGGGAGTAGTGGGGTAGTAATAGTAGACGTAGAATAGTGTGGTAGTAGTGGTAGTGTGGTAGTAATAGTAGACGTAGAAGTAGTAGCGGTAGTGTGGGTGTAGTGGTAGTATGGAGTAGTTTAAAAATAGCGTGAAGTAGTAGTGGTAGTAGTAATGGACGTAAAGTGTAGTGGGTAGTGGTAGAGGGTAGTAGTGGTAGTACGGTGTAGTAATTGTAGACGTGTGTGTTATAATAATATTTAAAATATTGCTACTACTACTATAAAATATAATAATAATCACAATAATAATAATAATAATAATAATAATAATAATAATAATAATAATAATAATAATAATAATAATAATAATAATAATAATAATAATAATAATAATATTAATAATTACAAACCATCCAATCATTATCATCACAATAATCACAAACGTCTACAACAACCATCAAAATCATCATAATTTACCCGGGGAAACACCCAAATTATCCAGTGACAAACTGTCATCATCATCATCAACCTAAAAAGTCCTGTGTAATTACCCAAATGGGCCATTTTCTCAAGAAGACACAACCGCAAGAAGAGCCTTTATGAGCCTTTATGGAAGAATTATCTCCCAAATTCTTGAGAAAGAAGAGGATCGTTTGAATCTTTATTGAAAGTCGTCGAGATGACGGTGTTCGTCTTGATTGGGTTTAAATCCTATCTACTACACGATGGGTCAGTGAGGCTGCTTGTCTACAATGCTCTCTCTCCATTAAGAAAGATTTAATTCTCTGTAATGATTAAGTTTAAATCTTATCTACTGCAAGAATGTCTTTAAGGTTACATTTTACCTTAACTCAGGTAATTAAGGATATTTTATTACCCAATAAAGGGGAAATTAAGTAAAATTAAAGGGTGTATATTCTGGTATATATTTCCACCAGTGTATATATACACATGGCTTCAGGATATATGCCAAGCGACGGTTTTAAAGGCATCACAGGAACGTTTCGCTCACAGGTTAACTTTTTTAACAAGTCACATTTGAGAGAAACGTGCAGAGGCTTACGTGTCTACACCTGTTATAGCTCTGCCAAACACCTGTTGGGTGTGTTCCAAACATCTGTTAAGTGTGTCCCACGCAACAACTGTCCTGACTCAAAGACTCTTAACCGCAGGGAAAAAAACTTTATTTCTCAACGTTTCGCTCAAAGTGATGATGCATTTAAATGCGTGTATTGCGTGTGTTGACGATTTTAAGCTCTAGTGCCTGGGAGAGAGAGAGAGAGAGACAGACAGACAGACAGAGAGACAGACAGACAGGAAGACAGACAGAGAGAGAGAGAGAGAGAGAGAGAGAGAGAGAGAGAGAGAGAGAGAGAGCGACAGAGAGAGACAGAGACAGAGAGAGACAGAGAGAGAGACAGAGACAGAGAGAGACAAAGAGAGAGGGAAACAGAATTATTGCGAGGGTGACAGGGCAAATCATTTTGTCCTAAGGTCACCTGTTGGTGCAAATTGATAAAGACCTGAAGGTGTAAGCAGGTGAGACGCAGTATTAATAAACTCTATGATTATTGCTAGAGGGCTCTAATCAACTAGAGCATATCACTGTCCTCTGTCAACTATCATTGCAGTGCCACAACTTGCACACGGGAGATTATTCCACAAAAATTCTATAGAAATCGTATTTTGTCTCTGGGTTAATGGGGTTTAAAGTTTATCGAACACACGTGATCTTTGGACCCGCATAAAAAAATACCTTAATACCCAAAATAAGGATTAAAGTATATACACCTGTCGGTGTATATACCGTGTATACGTCGCAATAGAGTTTTTTGTAACAGCAATGATATATCTGTTTTCATACTGTTACTAGTCTTACAGAGCAATATACCTTCTAGTCTGTTGATGTCACTACACTTAGGTCATAATATACCTTTTAGTCTGCTGACGTCACTACACTTAGGTCGTAATATACCTTCTAGTCTGCTGATGTCAATACATTTAGGTCGTAATATACCTTCTAGTCTGCTGATGTCACTACACTTAGGTCATAATATACCTTCTAGTCTGCTGATGTCACTACACTTAGGTCGTAATATACCTTCTAGTCTGCTGATGTCAATACATTTAGGTCATAATATACCTTCTAGTCTGCTGACGTCACTACACTTAAGTGAAGTAAGTTTGCGATATATAAGTTTAAGTGAGGCGCGATACCGGGAAACTTATCCGGGAACTTTTTTAAAGTTCTGTTGAGGTGTCGTCTGTTGTGTTAGTTTACAACCACCAACACTGTTTGTGTTGCTTGTGTTGCTGGTGATGCTTCTCACAGTGTTGATGCTTGTGTTGCTGGTGATGCTTCTCACAGTGTTGATGCTTGTGTTGTTGATGCTTCTCACAGTGTTGATGCTTGTGTTGTTGTTGATGCTTCTCACAGTGTTGATGCTTGTGTTGCTGTTGATGCTTCTCACAGTGTTGATGCTTGTGTTGTTGTTGATGCTTCTCACAGTGTTGATGCTTGTGTTGTTGTTGATGCTTCTCACAGTGTTGATGCTTGTGTTGCTGGTGATGCTTCTCACAGTGTTGATGCTTGTGTTGTTGTTGATGCTTCTCACAGTGTTGATGCTTGTGTTGCTGGTGATGCTTCTCACAGTGTTGATGCTTGTGTTGTTGTTGATGCTTCTCACAGTGTTGATGCTTGTGTTGCTGTTGATGCTTCTCACAGTGTTGATGCTTGTGTTGCTGGTGATGCCTCTCACAGTGTTGATGCTTGTGTTGTTGTTGATGCTTCTCACAGTGTTGATGCTTGTGTTGTTGTTGATGCTTCTCACAGTGTTGATGCTTGTGTTGTTGTTGATGCCTCTCACAGTGTTGATGCTTGTGTTGTTATTGATGCTTCTCACAGTGTTGATGCTTGTGTTGTTGTTGATGCTTGTGTTGTTGTTGATGCCTCTCACAGTGTTGATGCTTGTGTTGCTGTTGATGCTTCTCACAGTGTTGATGCTTGTGTTGTTATTGATGCTTCTCACAGTGTTGATGCTTGTGTTGTTGTTGATGCTTCTCACTGTTGATGCTTGTGTTGTTGTTGATGCCTCTCACAGTGTTGATGCTTGTGTTGTTGTTGATGCCTCTCACAGTGTTGATGTTTGTGTTGTTGTTGATGCCTCTCACAGTGTTGATGCTTGTGTTGTTGTTGATGCCTCTCACAGTGTTGATGCTTGTGTTGCTGGTGATGCTTCTCACAGTGTTGATGCTTGTGTTGTTGTTGATGCCTCTCACAGTGTTGATGCTTGTGTTGTTGTTGATGCCTCTCACAGTGTTGATGCTTGTGTTGTTTTTGGGATGCTTCTCACAGTGTTGATGCTTGTGTTGTTGTTGTTTGCTTCTCACAGTGTTGATGCTTGTGTTGTTGTTGTTTACTTCTCACAGTGTTGAGCTTGTGTTGCTGGTGATGCTTCTCACAGTTTTGGATGCTTGTGTTGTTGTTGATGCCTCTCACAGTGTTGATGCTTGTGTTGCTGGTGATGCTTCTCACAGAGTTGATGTCTCTCACTCTTCTTCTTCTTCTTCTTCCTCTTCTTCTTCTTCGTCTTCCTTCAGTATATACAACAGGGGCCAACACAACCTTTCCCATGTAAATTATCTGCTGTGGGCTCGATCCTCGGTCCGCTAATCCCTACCCTGTCTCTAACCTGTCAAACTGGCGGGGTGGGGGGGGGGGGTAGGGAGGAGAGGGAAAAACCTCTCGGTGACAGGGAGAAAAAAAATGCCTCTTTGAGACCAGTTTGGTGATCTTCTATAAAAATTTCTCCCCGCCTCACCTTTGTGCTCTCAAGAAAAAGCATTTCTCCCCACCGGACTGTCTTTTTTCCCTGCTATCAGGCGGTGCCGATCAAAAGATCTTGGTCATGTATGTTGTGGGGGAAAATCCGAGGTAATGCTGGTAACTTGGTGGGAGGAGTGTTGGCAGTGTTGGGAGGATGTTGGCATGTTGGGAGATTTGCAGGGGGGAAAGGAGTTTGGCAGTGTTGGAGGAGTGTTGGCAGTGTAGAGAGTGTGCAGTGTTGGAAAGGGGTGGGTGTTGGAGGAGTGTTGGCAGTTTTGGGAGGAGTCCTTGGCAGTGTTGGGGGGAGTGTTGGCAGTGTTGGGAGAGTGTTGGCAGTGTTGGGGGGATGTTGGCTGTGAGGAGATTTTGGGCAGTGTTGGGAGGAGTGTTGGCAGTGTTGGGAGGAGTGTTGGCAGTGTTGGGAGGAGTGTTGGCAGTGTTGGGAGGAGTGTTGGCAGTGTTGGGAGGAGTGTTGGCTGTGTTGGGAGGAGTGTTGGCAGTGTTGGGAGAGTGTTGGCAGTTTTGGGGGAAAGAGTGTTGCAGTGTTGGGAAGTGTATGGGCTGTTTTGGGGAGGATTTTGGCGTGTTGGATGAATGCATAATGTTGGGGAAGTGACATCATGTTGTAAAGAGTCAGTATTTTGTGAAGATGTCAGTAGTGTTGTAAGAGTGTCAATAGTGTTGGGCTTTGTGTTGTGATGATGTTGACCAATGGTATGTAGAGTATACACTGTATATACATGTATATACAATGTGCCTTATATATATATATATATATATATATATATATATATATATATATATATATATATATATATATTTATATATATATATATATATATATATATATATATATATATATATATTATATATATATACTTAAGTACCCAGTAATGCTGGCTGTTGGTTTATCCTGTTGTCCTTATTGTGACCTTGACCTTGTGGCCTTGTCGTCCTTGTTTTGACCTTGTCCTTGTTAAGATCTTGTCCTTGTTATGAGCTTGTCCTTGTTATGAGACTGTCCTTGATAATAACGCACGTCCTTGGTTGTACGTAATAGTTATAATAGTGTTACTGTGGGGAACATCCCGCCTTTAACATGGAGGGAGTGATGGAGGGAGTGATGGAGGGAGTGATGGAGGGAGTGATGGAGGGAGTGATGGAGGGAGGGAGGGAGGGAGTGATGGAGGGAGGGAGGGAGGGAGGGAGTGATGGAGGGAGTGATTTGGGGGGGGTGATGGAGGGAGTGATGGAGGGAGTGATGGAGGGAGTGATGGAGGGAGTGATGGAGGGAGTGATGGAGGGAGTGATGGAGGGAGTGATGGAGGGAGTGATGGAGGGAGTGATGGAGGAGTGATGGAGGGGAGTGATGGAGGGAATGATGGAAAGGGGGTTTTGGAGGGAGTGATGGAGGGAGTGATGGAGGGAGTGATGGAGGGAGTGGTGGAGGGAGTGATGGAGGGAAGGAGGTAGGGAGGGAGGGAGGAAGGGAGTGGCTTAACAAGTAAGCTACCGTCTTCACTATTGTTACGAAGACCATTAAAGAAAGAAATAGACCAATCACGTGACTGCCTCTATCTCTATCTATCTATCTATATCTATCACTTGCAAGATATTGACATCACTTACAAATGCATACATAGGATAAAGCCTAGAAATTATTGTTCCTTTGTATATACACTGAGACACAGACAGACAGACAGACAGACAGACAGACAGACAGACAGACAGACAGACAGACAGACAAGGAAAGACACAGAGAAACAGAAGAAAAAAAACAGAAAAAATGAGGTAGAAGAGAACGAAAGAAAATAATGGGAAGGAGAAAGAGAAGATAATCAGGAGATAATTGATAATTCTCGACTATGACTGGAATTCCTTGAAGTAATTTGACATGATTACCCGACAAGGCTAATTACCTTCACCTCAGGTAATTATCTCTCACCTGAAGACCATAGTCTCAGCTACCTGACAGACTCCACACTCAGTGGAGTCTGTTATCTCAGTCAACACTGACACTGTTACCTCACTCAACACTCACACTGTTACCTCAGTCAACACTCACACTGTTAGCTCAGTCAACACTCACACTGTTACCTCAGTCAACACTCACACTGTTACCTCAGTCAACACTCACACTGTTACCTCAGTCAACACTCACACTGTTACCTCAGTCAACACTCACACTGTTAGCTCAGTCAACACTCACACTGTTACCTCACTCAACACTCACACTGTTACCTCAGTCAACACTCACACTGTTAGCTCAGTCAACACTCACACTGTTACCTCAGTCAACACTCACACTGTTAGCTCAGTCAACACTCACACTGTTACCTCACTCAACACTCACACTGTTAGCTCAGTCAACATTAACACTGTACCTCACTCAACACTCACACTGTTAGCTCAGTCAACACTCACACTGTTACCTCACTCAACACTAACACAGTCACCTCAGTCAACACTCACACAGTCACCTCAGTCAACA
>NC_069474.1:28315744-28333244 GCF_026875155.1 Cherax quadricarinatus | reverse complement strand
CTTCAAAATGATGGCGGGAATTGTTTACAAAAGTATTAACACCCAGCGACTAGATTCTATGTTGGTCAAACTAGTAATGAGTTAGACACGCCAGGATATAGCAACAGTAAGTTAGAACGGAAGAGGAATCTAATCCTTTCCCTTTTAGTTTTGGGGGGGGGAAAAAATTTTTTTAAATTTATTCAAAAAATTTTTTCCCAAAAATTTAAAAAAAAAAAAAAAATTTTTTTCCCCCAAAAAATTTTAAAAAAAAACCCTTTTTTTTAAAATTTTTTTTAAAAGGGGGAAATTTTTCCCCCCCAAACCCCCAAAAAAAAAAAAACCCCCCCCCAAAAAAAAAACCCCCCCCCAAAAACCCCCCCCCCCAAAAAAAAAAAAAAAAAAAAAAAAAAAAAAAAAAAAAAAAAAAAAAAAAATTAAAAAAAAAACCCCTTAAAATTAATTTGGGGAAAAAAAAATTTAAAAAAAAAAATTTAAAAAAAAATTAAAAAAAAAAATTTTTTTTAAAAAAAAAAATTAAAAAAAAAAAAGGGGAAAAAAGGGTTTGTTTTAAAAAAAAAAGGGGGAAAAAAAAAAAAAATTTTAAAAAAAAAGGAAAAAAACCCTTTTTTTTTCTTTTTTTAAAAAACCCTTTTAAAAACTTTTTGGAAAAAAAAAAACCCCGGGTTTTTTAAATTTTTTTTTTTTAACCCCTTTTTGGGGGGGGAAAAAAAAGGGGGGGGAAAGGCCCCCCCCTTTTAAAAATTTGGGTTTTTTTTTTTCCCTTTTTTAAAAAATTTTTTTTTTTTTTTTTAAAAAATTTTTTTTTTTAAAAAAAAGGGGTTTTTTTTTTAAAAAAAGAAAAAAAGGTTTTAAAAAAAAAAATTTTAAAAAGAAAAAAAAAATTTTTTTTTGGGAAATTAAAGAAAAGGGGTTTTAAAAAAAGGGGGGAAAGGGAAAAAAAAAACCCCCTTTTTTAACCCCTTTGGGAAAGGGGGGCCCAAAAAGGGGAAAGGGGGGGAAGGGAAAAAAGGGGGGGTTTTTCCCCCCTTTTGGGAAAAAAAATTTTTAACCCAAAAAATTAACCCCCAAAATTTAAAAAAAAAAGGGGGGGGGGGGGTTTTTTCCCCGGGGGGGGGGGGGGGGAAAAAAAAGGGGGGGGGGGGGGGGGGGGTTTTTTAAAAAATTTTCTGGTCCCCTTTTTCCCTTTTCCCCCAAAGAAAAAAAAAAAAAAAAAAAAAAAAAAATTTTTTAAAAAAAAAAATTTTTTTAAAAATTAAAAAAAAATTTTTTTTAAAAAAAAAATTTTTAAATTTTTTTTAAAAGGGAAAAACCTTTTTTTTGGGGGTTTTTTTTTTTTTAAAAAAAAAAAACCCCGGGTTTTATTCCCCAAAAATTTTTTTCCCCCCGCCCTTTTTAAAAACCATTTTTTTTTTTTCCCTCTCCCCCTTTTTTCCCCCCTTTTTTCCTTTCCCTTTTTTTTTTTTTCCCTTTTTTTTTAAAATTTCCCCCCCTTTTTTTTTCCCCCCCCCCCCCCTTTTTCCGGGGCCCCCCCAAAAACCCAAAACCCCCCCGGCCCCCCCCTTTTCCTTCCCCCCCCCCCCCCTTTTTTTTTCCCCCCCCCCTTTTTTGGGGGGCCCCCCCTTTTTTTTTTTTTCCCCCCTTTTTTCCCCCCCCCCGGGGGGCCCCCCCCTTTTTTTAAAAAAAACCCTCCCCCCCCCTCCCCCAACCCCCTTCCCCCCCCCCCCCCCTTTTTTTTAAAAAAAATTTTTAAAAAATTTTTTCCCCCCCCAAAAAAAAAAAAAAAAAAGGGGGGGGGGGGGGGGAAAAAAAAAAAAAAAAAAAAAAAAAAAAAAAAAAAAAAAAATTTTTTTTAAAAAATTTTTCCCCCCCCCCCCTTTTTTTTTTCCCCTTTCCCCCCCCCCCCCCCCCCCTTTTCCCCCCCCCTTTTTTTTTCCCCCCTTTTTTTGGGGCCCCCCCCTTTTTTTAAAACCGGGGGGGGGGCCCCCCCCCCCCCCCTTTTTTTTTCCCCCCCCCTTTTTCCCCAAAACCCCCCTTTTTTTTTAAAACCCCCCCCCCTTTTTTTCCCCCCCCCCCTTTTTTTTCCCCCCCCCCTTTTTCCCCCCCCCCTTCCCTTTTTCCCCCCCCCCCCCTTTTTTTCCCCAAATTTAAATTTTCCCCCCCCCTTTTTCCCCCCCCCCGGGGGGTTTTTTTTCCCCCCCCCTTTTCCCCCAAACCCCCCCCCCCCCCCAATTATTTTTGGGGTTTTAAAGGGCCCCCCCCTCCCCCCCCCCCCGGGGGGCCCCCCCTTCCCCCCCCCAACCCCCCCCCCCCCCCCCCAAAAAAAAAATTTCCCCCCCTTTTGGGGGGGGGGGCCCCCCCCCCAAAAAAAAAATTTTTTTAAACCCCCCCCTTTTCCCCCCCCCCCCCCCGGGGCCCCCCCCCTTTTTTTTTTTCCCCCCCCCTTTTTTTTTAAAAAAAAAATTTTTTTTTTAAAAAAAAAAAAAAATTTTTTTTAAATTTTAATTTTTTTTTTTCCCCCCCCTTTCCCCCCAATCCCCCCCAAAAAAAAGGTTCCTTTTTTTTAAAAAAATTATTTTCCTCCCCTTTTTTTTTCTTTTTCCCCCCCCTTTTTTTTTTTTCCCTTTCCCCTTTTCCCCTTTTTTTTTTTTTTTAAAAATTTTTTTTTTTTTGCCCCCCCCCCTTCCCCCCGGGGGGAATTTTTTTTTCCCCCCGGGGTTTTTTTTTTTTAAAAAAACCCCCCCCCCCCCCCCCTTTTTTCCCCCGGGAAAAAAGGGTTTTTTTTACCCCCCCTTTTTCCCCCCCCAAAATTTTTGGGTTTTTTTTCCCCCCAAAAAAACCCCCAAAACCCCCCCCCCAAAATTCCCCCCTTTTCCCCCCGGCCCCCCCCCCCAAAAAACCCCCCCAAAAACCCCCCCCCAAATTCACCACCCAAAATCCCAAACCCCCCCACCCCCCCCAAAAACCCCCCCCCCCCCCCCCCCCCCCCCCCAAAAAAAACCCCCCCCAAAAACCCCCCAAAAATTTAAAAAAAAAAAAGGGGAAAAAAAAAAAGGGGGGGAAAAAAAAAAAAAAAAACCCCCCAAATCCCTTCCCTTTCCCCCCCCCCCCCTTTTTTTTTCCCCCCCCCCCTCCCCCCCCCCCCCCTTTCCCCGGTAAAAAAATTTTGGGGTTTTTTTTTTTTTTTTTTTTTTTTTTTCCCCCCCTTCCCCCCCCTTTTTTTTTTCCCCCCTTTCCCCCCCCTTTTTCCCCCCCCCTTTTTTTCCCCCCCCCCCTTCCCCAAACCCCCCCCCCCCCCCTTTTTTCCCCCCCCCCCCCCACCCCCCCCAAAGGGGGGGCCCCCCAAAAGGGGGGGGCCCCAAAAAAATTTAAAAAAAAAAAAAATTTGGGGGGGGGTTTAAATGGGGTTTTGGGGGGGGGGGGGGGGTTTAAACCTTTTGGGGTTGGGGGGAAAAAAAGGGGGGGGGGGGAGGGGGGAAAAAATTTTGGGGTTTTCCCTTTGGGGGGTTTTTTAAAAAAAGGGGGGAAAAAAAAAAAAGGGGGGGAAAAAAGGGTAGGGGGGTTTTAAAGGGGGGGGGGGTTTTTTAAAAAAATTTTTGGGTTTTTGGGGCTTTTTTGGGGGGGAAAAATTTTGGGGGGGGTTTAAAACCCCCCCTTTTTTTTCCCCCGGGGGGGGGGGGGGGGGAAAAAAAAAAATTTTTTTTAAAAACATTTTTTTTTTTTTTTTTTTCCCCCCCCCTTTTTGGGGTTTAAAAATTTTTTTTTTTTTGGGTTAAAAACTTACTTAAAAACTGTATGAAAGGGGGGTTTAAAAACCCAAAATTTTTCCCCCGTCTATAGCTGTTTTTAAAAGGGGTTGGAAAAAATTTTTTTTTCCTTATTAAGGGGGGGAAAAAATTTTTTCCCCCCTTTCAAAATTTTTAAAAAGGGGGGGGCCCCCAAAAGGGTTTTTTCCCCCCTTTTAAAACCGGGGGGGGGGTTGGCCCCCGGAGGGTAGAGTTCTTGATGTAAACCCGGGGTTTTTTATGGTATTTAATAGTATTTTTTTTCCCCCCCCTTTTTTTTTTTTCCCCCCCCTTTTTTAATTTTTAAATTCCCCCCCCTTTTTTTCTTCCTTGCTCCTGTTCTATCTCTCACACTCTGCCCCTTTTTACCCCCTTTTCACCTTTTTCTCCTTTTAAAACCAAAAGTTTTTTCTCTTCCCCCTCCCCCAAATTCTACCAATAAAACATTTTTCCCCTCCTTCTCTCTCTCTCTCATCCCCTTTCCCCCTTTCCCATCCCCTCTTTTCCCACTTTAACCTCCCTGCATTCTTTTCCCCCCACCTTTCCCCACCCCCACTCCCCCCCATCCTCCCCCCTTCTTCCCCCAACACTCCCCCTTTGTTTCCCCCCCCCCTTTTCCCCTTTGGGTGGGGCTACTGAATGATGAGGGGGGAGCTTTAATTTCCCCACCTGAATAATCTCTTCTCTCTCTCTCTCTCTCTCTCTCTCTCTCCCCTCTCTCCTCTCGCTCTCTCTTCTCTCTTTTCTCTCTCCTTTTCCTTTTCTCTCTCTCTTTTCTCTCTCTCTCCCCCTTTTTTCCCCTTTTTCACAAACACTTTTTGCCAGAGAAAGGCACTTTCGGGGGCTGAGGCTCGCCCCCCCGGTTTAAAAGACTCTCTCCTTTTATCTTCTATCTAATTATACATATACACATACATGCATATATATAAAATATATAAAAATTTTATATATATAAAAAAAATATATATATATTATATTTATATAAATAATATAATATATATATATAAATTTTATATATTATATATATATATAATATATAAAATTTTTTGTTTTTGGGGTTTATAAATTTTTTATATATAAATTATTTATTAATTTTTATTTAATTTTTTTATATCCTATTTTAAAGAGTTTGGTTGGTTACTCACCTTAAGTTTTGGTTGGGGGTTTTGGGTCTTAAAATCCTGGGAATCTTAAATGGCCCCCCTTTGGTCCAAAAACCTTTAACCCTTGCTTTTCCCCCTTTTCCAAATTCCCCTTAAAATATTTTTGGTTATCCTGCCCCCACTTCTTGTTTCCCCAAATGTTCCCCTTCCGAAATTGTGGGGTACTTCCCCAAGATTGATGGTTTATCCCGGCCCCCCCCTTCCTTGTTGTGTGTTTTTGGTTTTGTTTGTTTCCAAACCCTTTCATAAATCTCAAATCCAAATTTTTAAACCCTTCCCCCCTACTTTCCTTCCGCCTTTCCCCAAAATTTGTTTTTACTTTAAGTTTAAAATTTCAGGGGGACGAAAAATTTTGGCTTTTCCCCCCCCTTTTTTCAAAGGTGTTTTTTTTTTTGGGGGGGGGGGGGGGGTGTTGTGGGTTTTTGTGGGTAAATTTTGGGGAGTGGGCGGGTTTTTTCAATTTTTTTTTAATTTTCCCAAACCTTTCCCCATTTTCAAATTTTCTTTTTTTAAAAACCATTACAACCTCGGGTTTCCCCCCTTATAAACCTTTTCCCCAAACCCTTTGAAAAAATTTTTTTTTTAAAGGTTTGACCGGAAAAATTTGAGGTTTCCAAGGGGACTTTCAGGAAAATTTTCACAATTTGGGGCCCAAAACCCCAAGGGGTTTTTTTTTTTTTTGGGGGGCATGGGGGGCCAAGTGGTGGTGGTTTAACTTGTGATAAAAAAATTTTTTGCCGAACCAAATGTTCCCAAAGGGGTTAAAAAGAATTTTTCAAAAATTTTTTTTCGGGAAATTTTTGGGTGTAAGAAATCATTTTTAAAATTTTCAAATTGGGGGTTTTTTAAAATTTAAGAATCTTTCCTGGGGTGAAAAGACACTCAGAGTGTTTTACAAGGGTTTTGAAGACACTCAAGTGTTACAAGTGGGGGTGACAGACACTTTGAGTGTTCACAAGTGGGTGACAGACACTCAGAGTGTTTACAAAATGAGTGACAGACACTCAAAGTGTTCACAAGTGAGTTTACAGACACTTTAAGTTTTCACAAGTGTGTGGCAGCATCAGAGTTTCACAAGTGGGTGACAGACACTCAAAGTGTTTACAAGTGTGTGACAGACCCCTCAGAGTGTTCACAAGTGGTGACCCTGATTTTCACCCCAAATTTTGGAAAAAAATATTTCCCCGTTTAAAATTGAGTTTGGTTTAAATTTTTTTTGGGCCCCCCACCCAAATTTTTTCCCAAATTGTTTTGGCAAACCCTTTTGGGGTTTCCAAAGGGTGAAACAAGAAAGGTTTACTTTTTGGCACTCTTTGGGGTTCCAAGGGGGGGGAAAAAGACATCAGAGGTTTACCCGTGATTGGGAAAAAACCAAAGGTTTACAAAATTTTCAAAACCTTTTGGGGGTTTTCAAAGGGTGAAAACAAACCAGGTTTAAAATGATGCACCTTAAATTTCAAATGTGGAAAAAGACATCAGATGGGTTTACTTTGTGACCCTCAGGGGTTAAAAGGGGCAGGAACTGATGGTTTACTTTGTGGAAATCTTTCCAAAGGGTGAAACAACCCGGGGGGTCAAAAATGATGGCACTCCGGGGTTTTCCAAAGGGGGAAAAAGAACCAAAGGTTTTAATGTGGCAAAACCTTTTGGGTTTTTCCAAAGGGTGAAACAAAGGTCCAATGTTTTGGTCCAATTTTCTTCCCCGGACTTTTTCCGGGGGAAAAAAGGTTTTTCACTGGAAAAGGTACTCTTCTGTTGGGCTCTCGGGGGTGGGTGAAACAGACAGGTCACTGATGGTCACTCTTCTGTAAATTCGGGGGGGAAACAGGGCAGGTCACTGATGGTCCTCTTCTGTGACCCCTCAGGGGGAAAACAGACAGGTCACTGAGGTCCAAATTTTTCTGTGACTCTTTGGGGTTTAAACAGACAGGTCAATATGGTCACTCTTCTGTACTCTCGGGGGGGAAACAGAAAGGTCACTGATGGGCACTCTTCTGGACTCTCGGGGGGGAAACAGCAGGGCACTGATGGTCCTCTTTTGTGACCCCCCTCGGGGGGAAACCCGACAGGTCACTGATGGTCCTCTTCTGGACTCTCCCGGGGGAAAAAAGAAAGGTCACTGGGTGGGGCCGGTTTTTCTGTGACTCTCGGGGGGGAAAAAGACAGGGCACTGGGTGGTCCTCCCTTTTGTTTCCCCTCGGGGGTGAAACAAGGTCACGATGGTCCCTCTTTTTGTGACTCTCGGGGTAAAACAACAGGTCAAGTGGTTTCCCTTCTGTGACCTTTGGGGGGAAAAAAACAGGCACTGATGGTTCCCTCTTCTGTTACCCGGGGGGAAAAAGACAGGTCACTGATGGTCCCCTTCTGTGACTCTCGGGGGGAAACAGGAAAAGGCACTGATGGTCCTTTCTGTGATCCCCGGGGGGAAACCCGACAGGTCCCCCTGAGGTCACTTTCTGTGACTCTCGGGGGGAAACAGAAGGTCATGATGGTCACCTTTTGTGACCTCCGGGTGAAAACAAGGTCCCTTGGGTGGTCACTCTTTGTGATTGGGGGGAAACAGACAGGTCCCTTTATGGCACTCTTCTGTTTACTCTAGGTGAAAAGACAGGTCACTTTATGGTCACTCTTTTGTTTATTTTCGGGGGTGAAACAGACAGGTCCCTGATGGTCACTCTTCCGTGACTCTCGGGGGGAAACAGACAGGGGCACTGGTGGTCACCTTCTGTGACTCTCGGGTTTAAAAAAGACAGGTCCCCGGGTGGTCACCTTTCTTTGACTCTCGGGGGGAAACAGAACCGGTCCCCTGATGGGACCTTCGGACTCTTGGGGGGGAAACGAAGGTCCCCTGATGGTCCTCCTTTTTGTTTACCTCCGGTTGAAACAACAGGCACTGATGGTCCTCTTCTGTGCCCCCGGTGGAAAAAAAGGGCAGGGCACTGATGGGGGACTCTTCTGGGGACTTTCCGGGGGGAAAAATACCGGTCACTGATGGTTTACTCTTCTGTGGCTCTGGGTGAAACAGACAGGTCACTGAAGGGGCAAATCTTTCTGTGACTCTCCGGGGGAAACAGACAGGTCACTGATGGGGCACTCTTCTGTGACTCTCGGGGGGAAACAGAAAAGGTCCCCTGATGGTCACTCTTCCCGTAATCTCGGGGTGAAACAGGGGGAGGGCACTGGGTGGTCACTCTTCTGTGACTCTCGGGGTGTAAAAAACAGGTTCCCCTTGGGTGGTTTACTCTTCTTTTGATCTGGGGTGAAAAAAGACGGCACTATTTGGGCACTTTTTCTGTGACTTCCCGGGGGGGAAACAGACAAAGGGCACTGAAAAGGGCACTCTTCTTTTACTTCGGGGGGAAACAGACAGGTTTACTATTTGGGCACCTTTTTAAAATCTCGGGGAAAACAGACAGGTCACTATTTGGGCACTCTTTTTACTCCGGGGGTTTTAAAAAAAACAGGTCACTATTGGGGCACTCTTCTTACTCTCGGGGGGAAACAGCAGGGCATAGGTCACTTTCTTACTTCTCGGGGGGGGAAAAAAACAGGTCACTGATTTGGCCCCTCTTCTTAACTCTCGGGTGAAAAAGACAGGCCCCTAAAGGTCATTTTCTTACTCTCGGGGGGGAAACAGGGAAAGGCACTATTTGGGCACTCTTCTTACTCTCGGGGGGGAAACAGACAGGTTCCCCTGTTTGGGCACTCTTTTTACTCTCGGGGGGAAAAAAGACAGGTCACTAAAAGGTTTACCTTCTGGACTTTTGGGGGAAACAGAAGGTCACTAGGTCACCTCTTTTAACTTTTCGGGGGGGGAAACAGACAGGTTTACTGTTGGGGCATTTTTTCTTACCTCGGGGGGAAACAGACAGGGCACTATGGTCACTCTTCTTACTCTCGGGGGGAAACAGGGCAGGTCACTGTGGTCACTCTTCGGGGACTCTCGGGGGGAAAAAAGACAGGGGCAAATATTTGGGCACTCTTTGTGACTCTCGGGGGGAAAACAGACAGGTCACTTTGGTCACTTCTGTGACTCTCGGGGGGAAACAGACGGGCAATATTTGGGCACCTTCCCGTGACTCTCGGGGGGGGAAAAAGGGCAGGTCACAATTTGGACTCTTTTTTTAAATCTCGGGTTTTAAAAAAAGACAGGGTCAAATATTTGGTTTACTTTCTTACTTCGGGGGGAAACGACAGGTCACTATTTTCCCCTCTTCTTAAAACCCCCGGGGGGAAAAAAGACAGGTCACTTATTTGGCACTCTTCTTACTTCGGGGGGAAAAAAGGGCAGGGCACTATTGGGCACCTTTTTTGGGGTCTCGGGTGAAACAGACAGGTCACTATTTGGGCACTCTTCTTACTCTCGGGTGAAACAGACAGGTCACTATTTGGGCACTCTTCTTGGCTCTCGGGGGGAAAAAAGGGCAGGTCACTATGGTCACTCTTTTTTAACTCTCGGGGTTTAAAAGACAGGTCACTATTTGGCCCCTCTTTTTTAAAATCTCGGGGGGAAACAGACAGGGCACTATTTGGGCACTCTTCTTACTCTCGGGGGGAAACAACAGGTCACTATTATTTACTCTTTTTTACCTCGGGGGTGAAACAGACAGGTCCCTATTTGGGCAAATCTTCTTACTCTCGGGGTTTAAACAGAAAAGGGCACTAATTTGGTTTATCTTCTTACTCTCGGGGGGAAACAGACAGGTCCTATTGGGCACTCTTCTTACTTCGGGGGGAAAAAGGGCAGGTCACTATTTGGGCACTCTTCTGTGCTTTTTCCGGGGGGAAACAGACAGGTCATATTGGGGCCCCTTTTTCTGTTACCCCGGGGGGGGAAAAAGAAAAGGTCACTGATGGTCACTCCCTTTTGTGATTTCGGGGGGGAAACAGACAGGGCATTTGGTCAATTTTTTACTCTCTTGAAACAGACAGGTCACTATTTGGGCCCCTCTTTTTACTCCCCGGGGTTTAAAAAAGGGCCCGGTCACTATTTGGTTTACTCTTCTTAAAATCTCGGGGGGAAAAAAAGACAGGTCATATTTGGGCACAATTTTTCCGGCTCTCGGGGGGTGAAACAGACAGGTCCTATGGCCCCTTTTCCCTTATTTCAGGGTGAAACAGACAGGCCCCTTGGTCACTTTTCTTACTCTCAGGGGTGAAACAACAGGTCACTTTGGTCATTCTTAATTTTCAGGGGGAAACGAAGGTCACTTGGTGGTCACTCTTCTTACTCCTCAGGGTGGGAAAAAGACAGGTCACTGTTTTTCACTCTTCCCTTACTCTCAGGGTGAAACAGACGGTCAATTGGTCCCCTCTTCTTACTCCCCAGGGGAAACAGACAGGTCCCCAAATTGGGGCACTCTTTTTAACACTCAGGGGGAAACAGACAGGGCCAATTGGGCACTCTTCTTACTCTCAGGGTTTTAAACAGACAGGGCACTATTGGGCACTCTTCTTGACTTTGGGGGGGGAAAAAGACCCTCACTGATGGTACTCTTCTGTACTCTCGGGGGGAAAAGACAGGTCCCCTATTTGGGCACTCTTTTCTTTTGACTCTCGGGGGGGAAACAGAAAAAGGTCACTATTTTGGGCCTCTTCTGTTTAACTTTAGGTTTAAACAAAACAGGTCCATGTGGTCACTCTTCTGTGGGCTCTCGGGGTTTAAACAGACAGGCCCCTATTTGGCCCCTCTTCTTACTCTCGGGTGAAAAAGACAGGTCACTATTGGGTTTTTTACTCTTCCCATGGCTTTTCAGGGGGGAAAAAGACAGGTCACGATTTGGCCCCTCTTCTTACTCTCGGGGGGGAAAAAAAGACAGGTCACTTTGGTCACTTTTCTTACTCTCGGGGGGGGAAACAGGGCGGGCACTATTTGGGCCCTCTTTTGGGAATTTTCGGGGGGAAACAGACAAATCATATTTCACTCTTTTTACTCTCGGTGAAAAAAACAAGGGCCCGTTTTTCACTTTCTTTTACTCTCGGGGTGAAACCCCGAAGGGCCCCTTTGGCACTCTTCTTACCCCTCGGGGGGAAAAAGACAGGGGCACTATTTGGGCCCCTCTTCTTAACTCTCGGGGGTGAAAAAAGGGCAGGTTTACTTATTTGGGCCCCTCTTCTTACTCTCGGGGGGGAAACAGACAGGGCCTATTGGGCACCTTCTTTGAACTCGGGGGGAAACAGGGGGTCACTATGGTCACTCTTCTTACTCTCCGGGGGGGAAAAAAACGGGGCACTTTGGTCACTTTTCCCTTATCTCCGGGGGGGAAAAAGACAGGTCCCCATGGGCACTTTTCTTATCTCTAGGGTGAAACAGCAGGTCAAATGGGTGGTCATCTTTTTTATCCCCGGGGGGTAAAAAGACCCGGGCACTATGGTCATCTTCTTATCTCTAGGGGAAACAGACAGGGCACTTTTGGGCACTCTTCTTACTCTCGGGGGGGGAAAAAACAGGTCACTTTGGTCACCTTCTTACTCTCGGGGGGAAAAAGACAAGGGCACCATTTGGGCACTCTTCTGTGACCTCGGGTGAAAAAGGAAGGTTAATGTTTTGGGCCCCCCCTTTTCTGTACTCCGGGGGGGGAAAAAACAGGTTAGAATTTGGGCAAAATTTCCCTTTACTCTGGGGGGGGCCCGGGACCGGCCTGTGGTTTACTTCCCGGCCCTGAAACCGCATCTAAGGATTTTTCTCCGGGGGCAACCCGGAATGGCCCCCTTCGTGGGTTGGGGGGCGGAGGGTTGGCCTCCCGGTGACCCCTAAACAAAGGTCACCTTGATTACTCCCTTTTTCCCCGGGGGGAAAAACCCACTAGGTTTTTTATTTTGGGGGGGGAGGGGGGGGGGTTAAAACAAAGGTAGAGGCATCTTTTGAATCCGGGGGAAAAAACCCCGGGCCTTGGCCCCCTTATCCGGGGTTGTAAAAAAATTTATATTTTTTTATTTTAAAAATATATTATTTTTATTTTATAAAAAATATTATAAATTTTTATATAAAAATGGATGTAGGTCTTTTTTAATCCGGGGTTCGGGTTCCCGCCCGGCCCCGTGGTCCCTTTTGCTTCCTGGCAACGGGTCATAGGATCTTTGGACTTCCAAAACTTCCCGAAAGGATTTTGTGTTGGGTGGGGGTTGTTGGGGTTTTTGTGACCTGGGGTTAAAAAACAGGGACGGGTTCTTTTTATTAGGGGGAAAAACTAAGGGTACTTTGGAAATCTAAGGGGGAAACAAAGGGCCTCCCGGTCCTTTTTTTGGAAATTCCTCAGGGGGGAAAAAGACCCGGGAATTTCCCCCTTCAAAACCCCGGGGGGGAAAAAGAAGGTTTAGGACTTTGTGAACCCAGGGGAAAACGACAAAGGGTTTTGGTACCCTTTGGGGGCCCAGGGGTGAAAAAAAACGGTCCAAAAAGGGGTTACCCTTTGGGTTCCCTGAAAAAAAGGAGGGTCCTCCTTCCAATTAAACGCCGGCAGAGGTTTTTCCGGGGTTTCAAAAGGAATATTTGGATTTGGATTCTAAAACCCCAAGGGTAAAAAGGCCTTTTTTTAGGGGGTTTGGGTTGTTTTCCCTTTGTTTAGGGTGGGCGGGTTTTGGTTTTTGTGGTTGGGGTGGGGAAGGGTTTTGGGGTTTTTGTGGTTAAAGGGTTTTTTAACCCACGCCCTGCTCCTAGCTCCTAGCCCCTTTGTTCTAGCTTTTCCTCTTAGTCTTCATAATCTCAACTCCAGTGAAGATTTTTTCCCAGAGGTTCCCCAAGCGGGTCTGAGACCAGCGTAATGTAAAAGGTCTGCCAGGGTTTAAACCCTTTTTTTAGGGCCCCTGCTGTCCCTGAAAGGGAAAAAAAATTTTTCCCCCAATTGAAATCCTCGTCGGTCTTTGACCAAGGGCCCACAAGCTTTTTAAAAACCCCAGTATCATCCTTGTGTCAGAAATCCCGCCCAGAAATGATATCAGTTTTGGTTTATTTTCCCTTTCCCTTTGGGACAGTCTTACAAGTGAAGGTTTCCTGTTTAAACAGTGAGATGTTTTCTTGCATCTTCCCCAAAACCCTTGAAACTTAGAAAGGGGAAAACTTGTATTTTGGGGGCCCAACCAATAGCCAAAAAAAGGCTGATGTGAAGGCTTCGCCCAATATTGCAAGTGAGGGGGAAGTATCTATGAAACCTGTGTTGCAAAATTTAAGGATGTGTTTAGTAAATTGTTATTACTTGATTTTTCTACGGGCCCCTTGGAAAGAAAATATTCCCACTCTGCAACAAGTCTAGAGTACATACTTATTATAAAAATTATTTTAAATTTTGGGAGCTTTGAAGCGAGCATTTTTTTACCTGCTCTCCCAGCCAGGGTGAAACCTGGAGTATACGTAAAGAGGGTTTTCGGGTGTAAACGCCCCCGGCCCGGCCCATGCCCAGGCCTTTACACCAGGTGAGGGGTTACAGATAGGGATACCCCCCATTAATTTTTTGGGCCCGTAGCATTTTACAACACTGTGGGTATGTTTTCTCTATTTTTCTGTTTTTCCCCCTTTTTCCCCCCTCCCTCCCCCAAAAACCCTTTCCTCTCTCTCTCTCTCTCTCTCTCTCTTCTCTCTCTCTCTCTCTCTCTTCTTTTCTCTCTCTCTCTCTCCTCTCTCTCTCCTCTCTCTCTCCCCCAAATTCTGAGTGGGCAGAGAATGCGGGGGGGGAAAAAAAAATTTTTTTTATAATCTGTTTTTTACCACAATTTCCCCAACCCCCAAACCATTCCCCCTTATTCTTCCCTTACCCCTCCCCCCCCCAAATTCCCCTCCCTTCCCAATACCCCTTTCCCCAAGATCTAAAAAAAAAAGGGAAACGTAACACGAACTTAGGGGAAAAATTTTAAAAAAAGAGGATGTTGTGTTGGGGGAATGGGGGTGTGTGTGTGTGTGTGTGTGTGTGTTTTGGTGTTGTGTGTGTGTGTGTGTGTGTTTTTGGGGGGGGTTTTTTTTGTGTGTGTGTGTTTTGGGGGGGGGGTTTTTTTGTGTGGGTGGGGGGGATGTGGGGTTGTGTGTGTGTTGTGTGTGTGTGGTGTGGTTGGGGGTGTGTGGTGTGGTGTATTGTGGTGTTTGTGTGTGTGGGTGTGTTTGTGTGGTGTGGGGTGTTTTTGGTGTGGTGTGTGTGTTTTGTGTGTTGTGTGTTTTTGTGTGGGGTTGGGGTTGGGTGTGTTAATTTTGTGTGTGTGCTGTGTTGGTGTGTTGTGTGGGGTGTGTGTGTGGGTTTTGGGGGTGTGTGTGTGTTGTGTGGTGGTGTGTGTGTGTGTGTTTTTGGTGTGTGTGGGGTTGTGTGTGTGTTTTGGGGTGTGTGTGTGTGTGTTTGTGAGTGTGTGTGTGGGGTGTGTTGTGTGGTGTGTGTGTTGTGTTTTGTGTGGTGTGTGTGTGTTTTTGTTTTGGTTGTGTGTGTTGTGTGTGTGTGTGTGTGTGTGTGTGTGGTGTGTGTGGTGTGTTTTTGGTGTTTTGTGTGGTGTGTGTGTGTGAATTGTGTGTGTGTGTTTGTGGGGTGGGGTGTGTGTGTGTGTGGGGGTGTGTGTGTGTGTGTGTGTGTGTGTGTGTGTGTGTGTGTGTGTGTGGGGTGTGTTGTGTGTGTGTGTGTGTGTGTGTGTTGTGTGTGTTGTGGGTGGTGTGTGTTGTGTGTTGTGTGTGTGTTTGTGTGTGTGTGTGTTTTGTGTGTGAGTTTGTGTGTGTGTGTGTGTTTGTGTGTGTGTGTGTGTGTGTGTGTGTGTGTGTGTGTGTGTGTGTGTTTTGTGTGTGTGTGTGTGGTGTGGGGTGTGTGTGTTTATTGGTGTGTGTGTGTGAGTGTGTGTTTGTGTGTTGTGTTTTGTGTGTGTTTTTGTGTGGGGTGTTTTGTGTGTGAGTGTGTGTGTTTGTGTGGTGTGTTTTTTGTGTGTGTGTGTGTGTGTGTTTTTGTGTGTGTGTGTGTGTGGTGGTGTGTGTTGTGTTTGGTGTGTGGTGTGGTGTGTTTTTGTGTGTGGTTTTGTTGTGTGTGTGTGTGTGGGGTTGGGTGTGAAAATGTGGTGGGGGTGTTTTTTGTGTTTGTGTGTGGTGTGTGTGAGTGGTGTGTGTGTGTGTGTGTGTGGTGTGTGTGTACTCACCTAATTGTTTTTGGCGGGGGTTTCGGGAACTCAGTTTCCTGGCCCCGCCTCTTCACTGATCGCAAAAGGATCCTTTTCTCTCTTGCTTCCTGTGCTTTGTCATCCCTCTTTTTAAAAAATTTTGGGTTGGTTCCTGCCCCCATACTTCACTTGCTAGGCAATTTTTCCATTTGGCTGACAACTTATGACGAAGAAATACTTCCTAACGTCCCTGGGGACGTCTGAGTCTTCAGTTTCCCAAAGTTGTGCCCCTTGCCCTGTTTTCCCTTTTGGGAACACCCAAATCTTGCCCAAACCTTGTTTTCCCCCCCAGAAACTTGTATGTCGTTTTTCATGTCCCCCCTGACCCTTCTGTCCCCCAAAGTGTCGTGCCCGTTTTCCCCTTAAACCCTTTTCCTCGTAGAAAATTCCCTTTGAGCTCTGGGTTTTGCCTTGTTGAAAAAACCTTTGTACTTTCTCAAACTTCTTGACGTGTTTGACCAGGTGGGGGTTTCCGGACTGGGCGGGCTTACTCCATTTAGGGGCCCTAACATCACGGTACGTGACTTTGAACGATTCCTTTTTAAAGGGGTACCCGGAAAACGCTATTCTCAGGTTTGCGGGGCGACCGTATGCTGGCGGGGGTTTTTTTTGGGTTTGATGGTGCCCGGTGATGTGCTGGTTTTTTATGGTCCCCCCAAAAGGTTTTTTTCTCCCTGAGCGAGGTCTGTAGTCTTTGTCCCCCTGGGCCTATCTCTGTCTGCGGTCTTCTTTGCCCCCCCCAATTCTTCATGACTTTCATTTGGCGGATTGAATTCGAAACCCAAGTTACGGGGCCCCACTTGTCCAGCCTCTCCAGGTCTTTTTGAAAGCCCTCCCTTCATCCTCGTCGTTTTTATTCTTCTCAAAAAATTCCGTCATCTGCAAAACCAGGGACCTTCGGGAATTATTCCTTCCATCAGTCGTTCAAATATATAAAAAAATAGAATGGTCCTAAAAACTGACCCCTGTGGGACCCCGTTTGAAACCAGGCCCCCCCACTGTGTTTCCCTCTTCACTTTCCCAGGGACTCGTTGCTCCCCTCCCTGTCAGGTTTTCCCCTTTATCCATTGCATTTGCCCTTCCTTTTACGTGTCCCTGATCCTCCAGCTTCTGCCTAATCTCTTGGGGGGAAAATTGTGTAAAAGGGCCTTCCTGAGTCTAGGAAAAGCAATCCCCCAAACCCCTCTCTCTCGTGTCTTACTTCTTTTTCCCTTGTCAAAAAAAAAACCCAGGAGGTTGTGATCAAGATTTCCCTTTCCCATAAACCCATGGGGGTTTTCTTTTTTAATCTTTTTCCCTTTTCCAGGTGTTCGACCATTTCCCCCTCCTGTTAATTTCCCCAATGACTTTCCCCAACGATACATGTCAGAAGAAAGGTCTGTAGTTTAGTCCCCTCGTTTTTGTTTCCTTTTTTAAAAAATATGGGGACTACTTGGGTTTGTCTTCCTTTTTCCCCGGTATTTGCCCAGTTTCAAGGGTTGTTTTAAAGATTGTGGTTAGAGGCACACACAGCATCTCGGGCTCCTTCTCAAGGGACCCATGGGGAGATTTTTGTGGGGGTCCCATCCCCTTTGAGGTTTTTCAAGGCCCATTTTAAGAGCTTTTTCACCTCCTCCTCAGTTGTTCGTAGGGTTCATTCCAACACTTTTTGGTATATTCCCTTTTGTGTTCCCTTCTGTTTTTTTTCCCCACAGCCCTTCCTGTGTCTTCTGAAAAAAATTTTCCTTTTAAATCTCCTTTTTCAGCTCCTCCCCAATACCTCCTGATCATTTTTGTGGGGTTCTCCACCTTCTGCCCTTTTAATTTTGATAAACCTGGCCCTTTAAACTGTTGTCTTCCCCCTTTTTTTGTGGCTAAAACAACAGTTTGGGGTTCAGTCTTGATTTCGATGCATGTCTTTTTCATATGTCGCTGGGCCCCCTCCTTCCCTTGTGGTACTCTTTCCGGGCTCTGCAAACTGTTTCTCCTATTTTCGTGTTTTTCTCTCCCTTCTGTGTGTGTGTGTGTGTGTGTGTGTGTGTGTGTGTTTGTGTGTTTTGTGTGTTTTTTGTGTGTGGTGTGTGTGTGTTTTGTGTGGTGTGAGTGTGTGTGTGGGGTTTTTTGGTGTGTTTTGGGTGTGTTTTGGGGTGTGTGTGTGTACTCCCCTTTAGTTGAGGTTGCGGGGGTCGGCCCGGGGCCCTCCTGGCCCCGCCTCTTCATTTGATCGAAACTAGGTCACTCCCCCTGACCCCGTGGCTTTTTATACCTCTGAAAAAGCTATGTATGGATCCTGCCCCCCAAACTACATCGTTCCCCAAAATATTCCACTTATGATACTTGGGCTGAAAAAATTATTTCCCTAACACCCCTGTGATTCATCTTTTGTCTTTAGCTTCCAACTGTGCCCCCTTTTGTTACTGGGGCCCAATCTCTGGAACACCCTGTTTTGTCCCCCTT
>NC_069474.1:28308244-28310744 GCF_026875155.1 Cherax quadricarinatus | reverse complement strand
TCCCCGAATTTCTTGGGGCCCCAATTGCCAGTAAATTTCCCCCCTTTTTTTTAAAGTTTTTAGCCTTTTCCCGACTCCTCCCCGGGTCCTTTTTGTGAAAAACCCCATCATACCCCCTTTTTCTGTCCCCCGATTTACTTTGGGGTTTTCGGGTTTTCCCCTTTTGGGTTCCCCTTCCCTCTTCGGGGAGTTTTAAAAATTTTGATGCTAGGTTTTTTTCCCTTTTGGTCTCTTTTGGGGGCCCCCCGGGGCTTTTTTGGTTTTCCCGGCTCCTTGGTTTATTTCCCCCTTTAATTTTCCCCTGGGTTTTCCCGGTCTTCCCCCGGCCCTTTTCCAAATTTTTTTTTTTCCCTATTTTTTTGGCCCCCCTAAATTTGGGTGGGTTGTACTTATTCCCCTTTTTACCCTTTTCCCTCAAATTTTTGGATTTTTTTCCCACCCTTTGGGCCCTTTCGCCCCGTTTTTGTGTTTTGTTGTTTGGGGTTTTGTGGTGTTCCCCTTTTTTGTTTGGTTTTTGTTTT
The DNA here is from genome assembly GCF_026875155.1 of Cherax quadricarinatus. Lineage (NCBI taxonomy): Eukaryota > Metazoa > Arthropoda > Malacostraca > Decapoda > Parastacidae > Cherax > Cherax quadricarinatus. The sequence continues at coordinate 28,310,223 of NC_069474.1, read as the reverse complement.
GTTTTTTGGAGTTTTGTTTTGGGTGTTTGTTGGGGTTTTTGTTCCCCGTGTGCTATGGTGTGTGGTTTGGGGGGGGTTTTTGTTTTGGTTGTGTTCTTGTTGTGTGGGTTTGTTTTTTGGTTTGTTTGGGGAAAGGGGTGGTTTTGTTTTTGTGTTGTTTTGGGTTTTGTTTGTGTGTTTGGTGGTGTGTGTGTTTGTTGTTAGTTTTTGTTTTTTTTGGTTGGTTTGGGTGGGTTGTTTTGTTTTTGGGGGTTGTGGTTGTTTTTGTGGGGTTTTGAAAAGTTGTGGGGTGTGTGTGTGTGTGTGTTTTGTGTTTGTGGTTGGGGGGTGTGTGTGTTTTGGTTTGTGGGTGTTTTGTGTGTGTTTGTTTGTTTTGTGGTGGTGTGTGTGTGTGTGTGTGTGTGTGTGTGTGTGTATTAACATTTGCTCTTCAGCGAGAAACAGGAAGGAAGAAGGGAGGGGGAAGAAGGGAGGGGGAAGAAGGGAGGGGGAAGAAGGGAGGGGGAAGAAGGGAGGGGGAAGAAGGGAGGGAAAGAAGGGAGGGTGGGTGGAGAGGCAATGAGCAAGGGAGAGAAGAGACAGGGAGGTAGGGAGGGAGAGAGGGAGAGAGAAGACAGTTAAAAAGGCAAAGACGGAATCAGAGAATGTAACGAGAGAGCATAGAGAGGGAGAGAGGAAGGGAGAGTGAGGCAGGAAGGCAGGGAGGAAGGGAAAGTGAGGCAGGGAGACAGGGAGGAAGAGAGAGTGAGGCAGAGAGGCAGGGAGGAAGGGGAGAGTGAGGCAGGAAGACAGGGAGGAAGGGAAAGTGATGCAGGAGACAGGGAGGAAGGGAGAGTGAGGCAGGAAGACAGGGAGGAAGGGAGGGTGAGGTAGGGAAACAGGGAGGAAGGGAGAGTGAGGCAGGGAGGCAGGGAGACAGGGAGGGTGAGGCAGGGAGGCAGGGAGGCAGGAAGAGTGAGGCAGGGAGACAGGGAGGAAGGGAGAGAGAGGCAGGGAGACAGGGAGGAAGGGAGAGTGACGCAGGGAGGCAGGGAGGCAGGGAGGAAGGGACAGTGAGGTAGGGAGGAAGGGAAAGTTAGGCAGGGAGACAGGGAGACAGGGAGGAAGGGAGAGTGAGGCAGGGAGGCAGGAAGGAAGGGAGAGTGAGGCAGGGAGACAGGGAGGAAGGGAGAGTGAGGCAGGGAGGCAGGGAGGAAGGAGAGTGAGGCAGGGAGGCAGGGAGGCAGGGAGGCAGGGAGGCAGGGAGGCAGGGAGGCAGGGAGGCAGGGAGGAAGGGAAAGTGAGGCAGGGAGAGAGGGAGGAAGGGAGAGTGAGGCAGGGAGGCAGGAAGGAAAGGAGAGTGAGGCAGGTAGACAGGGAGGAAGGGAGAGTGAGGCAGGGAGACAGGGAGAAAAAAGGGAGAGTGAGGCAGGGAGACAGGGAGGCACAGAGAGTGAGGCAGGGAGACAGGGAGGAAGGGAGGAGTGAGGCAGGGAGACAGAGAGGAAGGGAGAGTGAGGCAGGGAGACAGGGAGGGTGAGGGCAGGAGACAGGGAGAGTGAGGCAGGGAGACAGGGAGGAAGGGAGAGAGGGAGACAGGGAGGGTGAGGCAGGGAGGCAGGAAGGGTGAGGTAGGGAGAGAGGGAGACAGGAAGGGTGAGGCAGGGAGGCAGGGAGGGTGAGGTAGGGAGACAGTATTGTTGAGCATGGGTGGTGGTGGTGTGTGGTGGGTGGTGGTGGTGGTGGTGGTGGTGGTGGTGGTGGTGGTGGTGGTGGTGGTGGTGGTGGTGGTGGTGGTGATGGTGGTGATGGTGGTGATGGTGGTGGGTGGTGGTGGTGGTGGTGGTGGTGGTGGTGGTGGTGGTGGTGGTGGTGGTGGTGGTGGTGGTGGTGGTGGTGGTGGTGGTGGTGGTGGTGGTGGTGGTGGTGGTGGTGGTGGTGGTGGTGGTGGTGGTGGTGGTGGTGGTGGTGGTGGTGTGGTGGTGGTGGTGGTGGTGGTG